>CAUYUJ010019108.1:0-40000 GCA_963575745.1 Prorocentrum cordatum
CACCCGTCGCTATAGCCACTCCCCCCTTAAAAATCCATGCTTGCGATCGCCTGGCAGGTGCTGGGTCCAGAGGGAGGCCCACCAAGTGCAGCTCCTTGGCTCCAACTCGACTTCGCCAGGGACACACCCGTCGCCATAGCCACTCCCCCCTTACCAAATCCATGCTTGCGATCGCCTGGCAGGTGCTGAGTCCAGAGGGAGGCCCACCAGGTGCAGTGCAGTTCCTTGGCTCCAACTCGACTTCGCCAGGGGCCCACCCGTCGCTATAGCCACCCCCCCTTACACAATCCATGATTGCGATCGCCTGGCAGGTGCTGAGTCCAGTGGGGGTCCCACCAGGTGCAGTTCCTTGGCTCCAAATCGACTTCGCCAGGGACCCACCCGTCGCTATAGCCACTCCCCCCCCTTAAAAAATCCATGCTCGCGATCGCGTGGCAGGCGCTGAGTCCAGTGGGGGGCCCACCAGGTGCAATTCCTTGGCTCCAAGTCGACTTCGCCAGGGACCCACCCGTCGCTATAGCCACTCCCCCCCTTAAAAAATCCATGCTTGCGATCGCCTGGCAGGTGCTGAGTCCAGAGGGAGGCCCACCAGGTGCAGTTCCTTGGCTCCAACTCGACTTCGCCAGGGACCCACCCGTCGCTATAGCCACTCCCCCCTTAAAAAATCCGCTTGCGATCGCCTGGCAGGTGCTGAGTCCAAGGTGCAGTTCCTTGGCTCCAACTCGACTTCGCCAGGGACCCACCCGTCGCTATAGCCACTCCCCCCGAAAAAATCCATGCTTGCGATCGCCTGGCAGGTGCTGAGTCCAGTGGGAGGCCCACCAGGTGCAGTTCCTTGGCTCCAACTCGACTTCGCCAGGGACCCACCCGTCGCTATAGCCACTCCCCCTTAAAAAATCCATGCTTGCGATCGCCTGGCAGGTGCTGAGTCCAGAGGGAGGCCCACCAGGTGCAGTTCCTTGGCTCCAACTCGACTTCGCCAGGGACCCACCCGTCGCTATAGTCACTCCCCCCTTAAAAAATCCATGCTTGCGATCGCCTGGCAGGCGCTGAGTCCAGTGGGAGGCCCACCAGGTGCAGTTCCTTGGCTCCAACTCGACTTCGCCAGGGACCCACCCGTCGCTCTAGCCACTCCCCCCCCTTAAAAAATCCATGCTTGCGATCGCCTGGCAGGTGCCGCCGGCTGGCCAGGTGCCGCCCGGAGCGCCCTCGGCGGCGGGGGGCCTGTGCGCGTGGCCGCGGGCGCGGCCGCGGCGCCGGCGGGCCGAGCGGCGGCGGGCGCAGAGGGCCGCCGGGCCCACGGCGCCAGGCTGCCGTGCCGGCGCGAGGGAGGTGGCGCTTCTCGTGTTCGACCACGGGGGGCCTCCTCCCGGCAGAGTCGCGCAGGCTGCCGCCGTCTCCACCGCCCCCGCACTCTTGTCCGCAGCTGCTGGGTGCTGCGTGCTTCGGTATGGGGGCCCCCGTGCAGCTCGCTCTGGCCATCTTGGGTCCCTCTCGGGGCCATCTTCGGCACGGTCTTGAAGGCAATCGATCAAAAAAGGGAGCCTCCTAATTTCCTCAAGTCGGAAGCCAAAACATTCGACCGCGTCTTCGAGTCATGGAAGAACGCGGCGGATACTTCTTCTCCATCTCCGCTCTTCTGGGAGCCCTGCACTGGGCCTCGAGGCCGCCAACAAGAACGACCGAGGACGAACACATCCGGCCACGGGGGGAAGGGGTCCAGTCACGTCGTCGGGGTCCGGGTCCCGCTCTCCTCGTCCCCAGACCCCCGACGTCATGATTTTTTCATGACGTCGACCCCAAGCGGTCTGGACCCATTCCCCAGGACCGGTTTTTCATCCTGAGTCGTTCTTTGACGGTCCCGAGGGCCGGTGAAGGCCCCCAGAGGCCGAAAATCATGAAAAACCTCCCGTCGTGATTTTTTCATGACTCGAGGGGGTCTGGGGGGGAGGGCCAGCTCCGGCGAGGAAGACCACCGAGCCCGCATCGGCGAGGCATCGCGGGCAGAGCAGGGTCCGGCCCCGCTATAGCGAAGCCGCAGGCTCTCCCCGGGCGGGGCGGGCCAGCGGGCTCCTGTCGGTGATGAGTGCGCGACTGGGGGTCGAGGCGTTCCCACTTTTTTCTTCCGCGGCCGCCAACTTCTCCCTCCTCCCGGCATCTGCACGAGCCCGTGGCCCCGGCGCGGCCCGCCGGCTGCCCGCGCGCGGCGCGCTCGCCCTCGCCGCCGGCAGCCCGTTCGGCCGTGGGCCCCCTCCTCCTTGCGCCGCGGCCCTGGGCGGTCTTCGGCGGTGTCCCGACTCCTCCTCCTCCCCCTCCTCCCCCTCCCCCTCCTCCTCATCCTCCTCCTCCTCCTGCTCCTGCTCCTGCTCCTGCTCCTGCTCCTGTTCCCCCTCCTCCTCCTCCTCCTCCTGTTCCCCCTCCCCCTCCCCCTCCCCCTCCTCCTCCTCCTCCTCCTCCTCCTCCTCCTCCTCCTCCGGTCTTCGGCGGCAAGGCTGGAGGGCTGCGTTTGGCGAGGGGTCCGTGGCCGAAGCCCCACAGAGAGGGCACGACACGCACCCTCAGCATCAGCACCCCGTGCCGGGCAGAGCTGCGCAGAAACAGAAAAACACGTCCGAGGAAGGGAACGAACGCGGCAGGACCGTCTGGGCTGTTAGGCACACGCCCTGCCATTGGGGGGGGGGTCGGGGTGGCGTCATTCTCATACAGTCGTCGCGTCACCAAGAAGAAGAAAGTTGCCTCAGGAAGGACGTGCCTTTTCTGGCCACGGCGAGCCTCGGTCATGAGTATATTCCTCGACTTAGATTTCAAGAGCGGCCCGAATATCAGCCCCTCCTGAGCCCAAAATACATTTTATTTGAACATGTTGGCCATCCAATGTTAGAAATCCGTGAGGATTTCTGTGGTCGGAGCTGGCCCCCCCCCCAGCGGCGACTCCGTCGCCGCTCTTGCGCGCTTCGCGCGCCAGGGGAGGGGGGTCCAGCGTCGACCCAAGAAGTTACGCGAGGACCTCCGACATTTTTTTCGTAAGTGGGAAAACGTCGATCGATGTGGACGGGAAAGATTGAGAGAGGCACCTGGTACGTCCGGACCTGGGACACAATACCATCCTTCGAGAACGTGAGACCCTCCGTTGGCCAAAGCACACAGAACATCCGAGGGCGCTCTCCCCAGGATGCACGAGAACATCCATCAGACACGAATAACATTGGGGTACCCTCCCCGAGCCGACCTCGATCTTTTACCTCGGTCTGACCGTATCTCAACGGGGTGGGGTGGGGGGACGGGGAGGGAAAGAGAGAGAGAGAGAGAGAGAGAGCCAGAGAGAGACAGAAAAAGAAAGAGAGAAATTCGCCGGCCCAACTGGCCAGAGGAGTGCTAAGATGTCCAGTAACTGGTTAACAATATTTCTAGTTCGCGCGCGCGGGGCGGCCCCTGGGGGTTCCCGGGCGAAAAGTACCCCGGGCAAAGCCCGGGAGGAGACCCTGGACCGGGCAATTTTTCGACACCCCTCACGAGGGATCGTGGCCTCTGAGGGGGAAGCCGCAATCGACTATCCCCCCTCCCGCCCCAAGAGGCCCACAAGAGCCCCCCCAGAGGCCCTGGGCCCAAAGACGCCGCCAAGGAGCCCCAAGAGACTCCCAAGAGGTCCCAAAGAGGCCCCCAAGAGGCCCTAAAGAGGGCTCCAGGGCCGGCGGAATGAGGGAAGCGATTAAATAAACAATAGAGAGACAGAGAGAGAGGGATATATCTCTATATATGTATGTATGTATGTATGTATGTATGTATGCATGTATGTATGTATGTATGTATGTATGTATGTATGTATGTATGTATGTATGTATGTATGTATGTATGTATGTATGTATGTATGTATGCGTGTCTGCATGTCTGCATGTCTGCATGTCAGCATGTCTGCATGTCTGCATGTCTGCATGTCTGCATGTCTGCATGTATGCATGTATGCATGTATGCATGTATGTACGTATGCATGCATGCATGCATGCATGCAAGCATGTATGTATGTATGTATGTATGTATGTATGTATGTATGTATGTATGCATGCATGCATGCATGTATGTATGTATGTATGTATATATTTATGTATGTATGTATGTATGTATGTATGCATGCATGCATGCATGCATGCATGTATGTATGTATGTATGCATGTATGTATGTATGTATGTATGTATGTATGTAATTATGTATGTATGCATGTATGTATGTATGTATGTATGTATGTATATACGCATGTCTGTATGTATGTATGTATGTATGTATGTATGTATGTATATATATATATATATAGATATGCTCGCCCCCCCCAGCGCACCCAAACGACCATCTTTCTCTTCCTCCTCCTGGCTCCGTCACGCTCCTCCCCTCATCAGGCTCAGCATGTTCGATGGCGATTGTTCGAGAAGGCACCTGAGGCCTCTTGGATGTTCGTTGGGATATGGTGGGAGGCATCTCGGGGATCTGTTGAAAGCAGTTTTGAAGCCTCTTAGGGGCAGTCTGGGGGCCTCTGGGGGCCTCTTGGGCGCCTCTTGGGCGCCTCTTGGGCTTCTTGGAGGCCTCTTGGATCCTCCTGGAATTGATGATGACGAGTGCGATGATGATGATGATGATGACGATGATGGGGCTGAGGACGACGACGATGATGATGATGATGATGATGATGATGATGATGATGATGATGATGGGGGTGGTTCTGATGACGATTGCGATTAAGATGATGGCGATGGCAACGATGACAATTGCAATGATGATGATTTTGATGATGACGAACACTATATTTCATCAGCGTCCTCACGCTCACTTTCACCATGTAGTTAACGTATTGTGCTCAAGCCGTTGCCAAGCATACGCTAACGTATTTGTCTTTTTTGTTGCTGTTGTTTTTTAGCATGCCATCCTTGTGCATCAATCTGGATTGCAAGTTCGGCGCGATCAACAAACAGGGCGAAAAAACCAGAGGAAACGCACAGCCAAATGAAAAGTGTTGCATTTGCGCTCTCTCTGTCAGTCTCCGCAGCACTCGTGGCAGGTATTGCGAAAGTGTGGCTAGAAGAAAGCCACGGCGAATGTTTGCCTGCTTCTGGTGCGCGCTGTATATGGTTTACAGATATATTTTCGCAGGGCCTATCATAATGCTTGTTACTCCACATCGAAATCGCTGCTTGGCCAAAAGCTCGGTTCATTAGAAACACGCATACGGACATTGTCTTGCGCCCCTGCCTGTTGCAAACAAAAACGACGATTCGTTTCGAGTGCGCCCCTCGTGCATCAGCGGCGCGCTGCCGCGCGCGCTATTCGGTTGCATCCCAGGTTCGGACGTGCGCCGCGTGGCTGACATCGCCTGACGCCCTTGCGCGAACACATGTCGAGGGTGTGGATTGGTCAACAACTTAGAGTTTCATGGAACGCCGCGCCCAGGCCGCCCTCGGACTACCGCCTCACCGCCAAGTCGTCTTCGATGCGGATGGCGACCAGCCGAGCCATCGCATAAGCGTTGTCTCCCCGTTGGCACCCCTCCACCTCGCATTCGTCTTTGTTGAATTCGCAGCAGTTTTGGTTCGAGCGTTCACTTCCGTCGTCGGGGCGCTGGCCCAGAGCCCGCAGCATTGCCCTCGCGGCCTTGCCGCTCGGCCGCCGTCAGCTGCCATGGGCAAGGGCCAGAAGTACTTCCCGCCCGCGAAGAGAGGCAAGTTGCGCGCCTTCTTGAAGGGCACTGGCAAGAAGAAGGCTGTCATGAAGAGCACCGCAGCGATGAAGATGAAGAGGGGAGATGCCCCCAAGACTCGCGCCCCGAAGAGCGTGCCATACGCGCGCCACGGAGCCTTGACGACAAAGTCGCGGCGAGACCGCGAACAGTGGGCACGCTGCCTGAAGGACATCGTGAACCGCCCCCTGAGGACTATCACCAACTTGCTCAAGAAGGATGGCGTCCTGCCCGAATGGCACGGCGTGGCTTGTCCGTACTGCCAGAGGTCAACGCTCGGCCCTCTCAAGGACTTCGGGGCGAAGGGGGGCGGGTGGGCGCGCGTGTGCAAGGGCAGAGACTGCAAGCGCCGCGTACTGCCCCATGCCTTCCACCCTATCTTTCGCGTCGGTACTGGGAAGTCCCATGCTGGGCTTGGTGACCAGGCTGCGATCCTGTTCTGCGCTGTATCTGGGTGCACGCAGACGACAGTTCGCTACCTGCTGAAAAAGAACCACACGTTGGCGGAATCCATATACAAGTCTCTGTACGATGCCAGAGCCAAGTACGTGCGGCAGGAAGAGAAAAAGATCCGCTTCGGCGAGGATGTCGAGTGGCCCGGCGTCGAGGCGGACGAGGTCGACGTTGCCAAGGGCGAGGGCCCAGACGCCACCTCGCGCACCAAGAAGCCAGTGGCGTGGGAGCAGTGGGGCGGGATTGTCCAGCGCGGAGACCCTAAGTCGCTCGTCCTCTTCAGGCTTCGCCCAGAGAAAACAATGCGGAGGGCGCCAGGCCCAGGCCCGATCCGCAAGCGCGACTGGGCCCCGCTGGCCAAGAAGTGGCTCAAGCAACGCAAAGTCATACTCCACGCAGACGGCGCCCGCTCCTACAAGCTGCGCGTTGACGGCGTGGTCCACGACTGGGTCGTCCACATGAAGAAGCGCGTGAAGGCCGCTGGTGTTTGTGTTTGGGTGGGTGGGTGGAGGAGGGGAAGGTGGCCGTCCCTCGCCGACGCCGATTGCGGCGGTGCCCTTTTCTGCCGCAGAGTCAATTGGCTCGACCACTTGACCAGAGGTACGATGTGGGCATTTTCAGAGTCGGCGCAGGCAAAGGACAGTCGGCCCCTTTGCCGCTCCTCGCAGGTGAACGGCAAGTACGTGTGGGTCAAGCCAGCCTTCACGAAGGTCAGGTATCACGACATTGCAGACAATGTATGCTCCAACAAGAAGAAGCGCATCTGGGTGAAGTGCGGGACCCAGATCATTGACCGCGTCTGGGGCGGGTTGAGGCGCCACCTTGGCCCCAACCGCAAGGTGAACTCCAGCGCGCTGGCAAACAAGGTGAGGTCCTTCCAGTGGTGCTACTGGAACAAGAGCGAGGACCTGTGGGCGCAGACGGGCAACATGCTTACCGCTCTGTTCCAGCAGCAGCACGAGTGAGCGAGCCCATCTGCCGCTGCAGAGGCACTGCATACCTCCGTCTCAAATGCCACCTACCCTGGCCCCGCACTGCTTCCCGCGCGGCGAAATGTTGGGCCAGCGCAGCGAGAGTGCCCAAGCGATATGTGTGCGGACGTGCATATTGGTTCTGAGGTTCGAGAAAAACTACGTAGTCTGCCCGCGTGGAAAGTCCGCCCGCAAGGGTATGATCAGGAGCAGCCGTCGCCGTCGTCGCGTCGTCGTCGTTGATTCAGCCCCCGCCCCCCTGCGGTTACCCCCGCCCCCGCTGTGTCCTGCCGCCGCTATTGATCAGGCTTGCACAGGGTGTCCGAATACATTCGCACGCGCACAAGCCCCTGGTATATCTCTGCTCATGACCAACCTCCCCGCCCTCGGAATGAAGTCCCTGAGGGCGCACTTGGAGGTCGAGGGGGCGGACAGCGAGAAGATCCAGCAGGTATTCGAGAAGGTCCGCGGCCACGGCTCGGCCGTCCGGATGTACCAGACGGCGTTGCACCCAGAGGAATTCCAGGACGATCCCCCAGCTCTCTACTCTGTAGGGGATCTCCCCCTCATGCCGTCTGAAGGTTGCAAGAAGATGAAGCATGCCTTTGCCGTTGTCTTGAACTACCAGGGGGACATCGACATGGCCGCGGCGCGGGAGGCCATGGCGGCCAACGACTACAATGGTCTGCCAGAGCTATTGCGCCCCAGAACAAACTGGGAAGCCCTTTGCACGATGCAGTTGGCACTGGTGCCCGCTGGCGACGGCGACGGGACAGACATCATCAAGTACTTTCTGTTCTCGGGCCCGCAGCCGTTGGTCGACGTCGAGAACCGCCTCCTGCGTGAGAATGAAGTGTTGTACACGCTATCTTGGGACAAGGGAGCGGACGTCAAGACGCCGTGGAAAGTCTTGGTCTACATGATGGATCGGCTCGGTGGCACGCACTTCCGTGACCACCTACCCCCGCAGGAGAAGGGCGAAAAAGAAGAAGAAGAAGTGCCTTCCCCAGGACATGATCGTATCCCAGTACCAGTTCATTAAGGACAACGCCCCGCGCGGCAACTTCGATTGCGAACAGATGATGTGGATCGACTTCCAGCTGAACGACCCGCGGAGCCCCATCCACAGCTGGAAAGAGGGGAAGATTAAGGAGGTTCTCTCGCACATTAAGGACCAGGGCATTCAGGCGAAAAAGATCACGTACCACCCCATCTTCATCTTCGACACAGGGGGCGAGGGCGTCGAGCGCGCGAAGCGCATCGTGCCTACTTTCAAGAGCCACTCCTGCCTCATGGTCGGCGAGCCTGGCGAGGGGAAGACGCCGTACCTGGAGACGCTGGCATTCGCCATGGGCGACTACTACGCAGACAAGCTGGGGGGCCGCGGCTTGGCCTCGTTCAGAGAGGGGCCATACCTGGATTTCTTCAGGGCCGAAGAGGGCACGAAGCACTGCCCGTGCGTCTTTGTTGACGGCGACTTGTTCGAGCAGCGCCCGAAGACGTTGAAGGCTTTCTTGGGCGTCGGCCAGTTCCAGGCGATGACGAGGGAGCGGTGGGGGGCTGCCAAGTTCGTTCGGGGTCAGGCGCGCTTCGCCGCGGAGAACATGTACGACGAGACGGCTGTCCCCACCATGGACGCGTGGCGCGGTCTGTGCATCTTGTCGCCAGCTGAGGCCAAGCAGAAGCGAAACCAGTACTTCTTCGACATGCTCGAGCGCACGTTCCCCAAGGACATGTCCAAAGCGAACGTCATGGCCCTCTTGAAGCGGTCCTCCGCGGTCGTGAACACCCCCAATGACGTGTTCGAGCGCTTGGCGGGATTGGACTCGGACGTGACGAGGGCCCCGAAGGTTGGCCACTACATTACCGAGGCAGCGGGGAATATTCTCTACGACTACATCCACAACGGCGTGATGCGGGACGCCGAGGAATACAACTCGCTGAGGGGCAAGCAGCTCTGCTTCATGAAGGCGCTGCTGGACAAGGGTTCCGTGCCCCTGCCTCTCTCGGTCAAGGAGGAGCAGCCGCCTGACGGCGCCGAGGGCGGCAGTAGTTCGCCGGCGGCGCGCGAGCCCCTCCCGCCCTTGCCCAAGCGCATCTGCTGGGCGAGGTCGTTCGGGAGCATCCCGGAGGTCGAGATCGACCTCTCGAGCTCGCCCGAAGAGGCCCGCGGCGCCGCCGCCGCGCCCAGTGGCCAGGACCTCGCCGCTGCGCTCGCCGATGCAGACAACGGCGATCCGCTCGGCCTGGGCGGCGGAATGAATGCCGATGCGTCGGAATGAGCGGGCGGCCGCTTCGGCGTGGGGCAGCCAGCGGCCAACGCTGCCCCTCGATATTATAAATGCTGATCGATTGTACACTGGCTGCCCCGACTATGCCAAAGACGAGGGAGTCACAGCAGCAACCACAAACGCTACCTTACAGAAAACGTTGTCGCCACGTCGTCGTCACCCTCATATTCTTTGTGAACTTGTTCTTCCTTTCCTCACCGTTTGCTGCCCACGTCTCCCGATCGGCTGAGCAAGGTCTGCTGCCCAAAGCTAGACACAGAAGGTCCATAAGGCGTTGGTAAGGACACCTCGTGAAAACACAAGTCCCGTCCATGCTGCGGCCGCTGTCGCGAGGAAGCCCTGTAACACACACACACACACGCACACGCACACACGCGCACGCACACACACATACACACATACACACACACACGCACGCACGCACACACACACACACACACGCGCCTGATAGTTTTAATCGTTTTCGTAAGGGAACTCTTATGAAAACGCAGGTATTCTTGATATGTTTGAAGTTTTTGACAAGAAAACCATATAAAAGCACAGATATTCTTGATATGTTTGATGGTTTTCATAAGGAAACCCTGTGAAAACACAGATATTCCTGATATTTTTCATGGTTTTCGTTAGGCAACCCTGTGAAAACACAGATATTCCTGATATTTTGTGGTTTTCTGGAGACGGGCGCCCCTCTTCCTCTTGCGCCACCAGCCTTTGCAGCGCGCCCGTATCAAGAAAACCACAAAATATCAGGAATATCTGTTTTTTTCACAGGGTTTCCTAACGAAAACCACCAAACATATCAGGAATATCTGTGTTTTCATATGGTTTCCTTATGAAAACCATCAACATATCAAGAATATCTGTGTTTTCACAAGGTTTCTGTGCGACAACCTTTCAAAATATTAGGAATAGTTGTGTTTTCACAGGTGTTCCTGCCTGGCGCATTGTCCCTGAGGGGCGTGGACCTGGGGAGGGAGCAGGGGGAGGGGCGCCCTTTTCCAGAAAACTAACAAATATCAGGAATATCTGTGTTTTCACTGGGTTTCCTAACGAAAACCATCAAACATATCAGGAATATCTGTGTTTTCATATGGTTTCCTTGCCAAAGCATTCAAACATATCAGGAATATCTGTGTTTTCATATGGTTTCCTCAGAGAGCAGCCCCTTTTGTAAGGCTTCTCATAAGGAGGAGGAGGAGGAGGAGCAGCAGGAGGAGGATGAGAGGAGGAGGAGAAAGAAAAGAGAGGAAACAGAGGAAGAAGCAGAGAAGCAGGAGGAGGGAAAGGAGGAAGAGGAGGAGGAGGAGGAGGAGCAGCAGCAGGAGCAAACGATCAATGATGGATTTGTGGTCGTGGGTGGTTTGGGGTGCGCTGGGGGGGGGGGGGGGGGCGACCACACATATATATATATAGAGAGAGAGAGAGAGAGAGAGAGAGAGAGAGAGACAGAGACAGAGACAGAGAGAGACAGACAGAGAGCCAACCTCACCACGGCGGGAGGCACCGCGAAACGAACATGGCGCGGGGAACCGACCCCCCCCCGGCGCGGACCAGAGAGTCCCCGACTGCAAAAAAAAACGGGCCTGTGGTGATCAGGGCGTGAGGCGCTCCGTCTGCACACACACACACACACGAGCAATGGGCGCCGGCTTCAGCGCGCTCTGGCCTGCGCGCATCGACGCCTCCGTGACTCGTGGCGCCACCTCGGGGCATCCCCCGCAGCGGCCCAGTGTTCTCGCTGTTCCGCGCCCGAGAGAGGAGAGGCTGGCACTTGCATGTCAGCGGTGAGCTTCAAGGTGCGCCTGGATGCTTCCCTGGGGAATGACCTCGAGAGGAGCGGTCGGACGGCACGCCTGTTGCAGATCTTTCCACGCGGACCGAGCTCATTGGAATCTGTCCAGCAGAGGGTAGACTGTTCCTGGATGGAAAGAAGGGTCTGCGCAAGGTTTGTGGCACGCTATTGCAGTGCCGTGATGCTAGCGATGAAAACTGTTTCGCGTTCACGATCCGGCTGTTTCCTGGCAGCCATAAGTTACTGCGTGAGGGCGTGCCTGCGATCCGTTCCCTGCATTGGTGTTCCACATGTGCCTTCACCCTCTTGGGTGGTGGGGCGGTCGGCAGTCCCCGTGCCCCTGTTGGAGGGGGAAGTGAACTGGTGGCTGTGCGTGGTGGCCACAGAGGCGGGGATCTGGTCGACGACCGCCCCTTGCAGCATCGCTCCCGTGTGCCGTTGCTGACGCCATTCTGTGCTTTCGTCGTCGGCGTCGTGGCTGCCGCTATCGGACTTTCCTGGTGGAGTAGCAGTGGTTTC
The DNA here is from genome assembly GCA_963575745.1 of Prorocentrum cordatum. Taxonomy (NCBI): domain Eukaryota; class Dinophyceae; order Prorocentrales; family Prorocentraceae; genus Prorocentrum; species Prorocentrum cordatum. The sequence goes on from CAUYUJ010019108.1 coordinate 11,750, forward strand.
TTCATCTTTGTCCAAGGCCGCGCCTAACGTCTATATGGATGTTCGCGCGGGAAAAACAAGCCCACCGCAGCCCAGCGCCACGGAGAGCCCATTGGACCCACCCGACGAGCTTCGGCGCGGCACCGCACGCCACCATCGGAGACGTCAGCACCACGTTGGCATGACAGGTGGAACACGCCCTACCCTGTCACAGACAACTGTCTCAACGTGGCGTAGCACGCGGGATGCCCGCTGGACATCGTTCAAGTCGGAAGGTATTTCTACGATAACCACCGTTGGTACATTCGCATGGCAGGGGCGCAATCCAGACCCATGGCACGCACCACCGGTCACCTTCAAGGTAGCTCCTTCTCCCTCGACGATGTCAAACTCCTGATGCGCGTCTGGACCAACAGACAACGCCGTTGCGCGCCACGACCCCTGCGCTTAACGTTCGTCGACGACAGGAACTCCACCGCGCCAGCTGCCAGAGAGCTCCAGGCTTCACTTAACGAGACGATCGTTTTCGATTTCCTCTCAGGCCCAAAAATTCACCCCGGTAGAGTTGCGGGCCGGGCCGTCGGCGAAGAGCTCCACCACCAGGCGGCGCCTCTCCAACTCAACTGACACCCGCTGCAAGCTCAACACCAGATGAAGCTCGTGGGAAGCTGCATCATTGTGGCGCCTGTAGCGAACAATGCCAGCCTGAACCTGGCGGCCACCAGTGATGCTAGAGTCGGGCGTGACACTACCAGGCCCCCGCGCATGGGGCGTCTCCCCGAAGGTGCCCACGCTCGCGCCCGCTCGATTGGGCCCCTCATTGCTAGCGCGTGCACCGCAGGTGCCGACGTCCAAGCCCCCAGCACGAGAGTGCGAAACTAATACAGCAATTCGACGTTCTCTGCCATTCGCCCCAAGGGGCGACTCCACGGAGGCGGCCATGTTGGCAGGGCGCATCCCTGCCGACGCATCCCCGGTCCGACACGCGGCCCCCCCTGTCCGAGCTGGGCGCGTCTGCCACGGCCGAACAAGGCTTCGACTACTTTGCCGACGCTTGGTTACAGAGAACCCAGGGCAAAGCTAAGTGCGAAAAGCCATGCAGCTCGGCCTTCTCTGCAACGATTCCTGCGTTGGTGGCGACGCCCTGCAGAGGAAAGTCCGCGCGGGCATCTTGGGTGATCCATCACCTCGGTAAGGATGGTGCAGTCACGAAGAAGAAGAAGCTCAGGAGCACGCGGCCTGGAAATCCCCTTGCTTGGCGGGGGAACGGATTGCCTTGAAAACCATGACCACTGACCAGCCGTGGAGTGACCTCCGGCCCCGCGCAAGGCATTGCGGGCCCCTTGAAGAAGACCTGCAATTGCTGGGCCCCCAGGCCACCCTAGCACAGGACGCCCTCCACCAGCCCAGTCCGCCCCCCTCCCGAGAGCTCCGAAGCGGATCCGCCCGAGGAATGCACCGACGACGATGCGGGGGCCAGGGGTGTCTATGCGGCCACTGACGGGGCCTGCGCGCGCCAGGGCCCGCTTCGGAGTGTGTTACGGGCCCGCTCACCACCTGAACAAGTAAGCCGGGGGGTGCACGGCTTGGCCGACCCTCGCCCTGCTCCACCCCGCAGCTACTGCTGAGCGGCCTGTCCACATATTCGTCGGCAGCCAAGCCGTCGTCGAGAGACGCGGGGCCATCCTCGCATGAAAGCCACCACAAGCCACCAGGCGCTGCATGCAAGACCGGATCAGAAAATCGACAGCCATCTCGGTGAGCAAGGCATAAACGAGGGTCGAATCACGCCGATCGCAAAGGCTTTTGACTGCCACGCAGATGAACTCGCCATTGCCAGAGCACGTCTGCATACCCTGCAGAAACATTTCACCGTCGGAGCCAAGTGGCGGCACAAATTCGCGGCGTCTCTCCACAGCATTGCTATCGCGATCTACGACCGTCGCCACCGCACGTTGCCCTTGCCAGACAGACGCGCGGGTTGATCCAGGGCTGAACTCAGGAAGATGAAGCCCAACCCGCTCACCATAGGGCAAGAAAGTGCCGAGCCACCAAACTTACTTGGCAAGCCCTTGCGACCGCAAGGCCCACCAGGGCTGGACTTCTTCGACGATCTCGACGACCCATGGAGAGGCCCAACCAATGACTTCGAAGGAGAAGACAAGGACCCAATGGGATGGCGGAGAGCAAGCGTTGGTCAGTGGGCAGTTCCCCTTTCCCTTTCCGACGGCAAGGGTTCGGGGTGTGGAGGACGGGCTCAGGCGCTCTCCCCGTGCGTTGCATGGCCCTCAGCGCTGCAGCAAAGAGGGCAGTGTCCTGGCCTCTTTGGTGGCCAATCCATCCAGGCCGCCCGCTCTAGCGGCAGGTCGGGCGCGGATTAAGTGGACGGGGGCTTCGTCGGTCAGGGCGAGGGGTGGAGCGGGGGTGGGGTCGGGGAGATCCTGGTGATGCTCAGCCTTAAAAGCCCCCGAAATGGGAATGGCCTCGTCAGAGCGGGCCCTTGTCCGCCCATGCCGCCCCAGTATCGGTTCCCACATGTCCGTCGTGAGCTTGTGTATGGTTCTCGTGTCTGCCAGGGTTTGGTGTTGCTTGTTGGCTGATCAGGGGTCTTCGGTGTCAGACTCGATCCCGCTGTCCGTGGCCGCACCAACGGGGGGAGTGGAGGATGCTTCACCGATTTGCCCACGTGCCTGGTGGCGCGTGTGGTGGGGGGGCTGCGAGGTGTGCGCAAATGGGCCGTGCTGGAATTGTCAGCCAATTCGGCCTACCAACTTTTCGCCCTACCTCTGTCATTGGCTCTCATCCGGGCTCGCCTGGCCATGGTGCGGTTGACTTTGTCCCGTTGGCTGCGCCTTTTTGGCTGCGCCTCCGCGGGGGCGACACGGTTGTCCAATTGCAGGTCGGTGGGGGGCTTGTTCCAAACGTGTGGGGCTCTGTGAGGCAGGTGGGTCACTGCCTGTGGGCAAGGACGTTGGCCGCCACTCATGCGCGTTTTATACGTTCCCACAGTTGAGCGTGGCTGGCGCCATGTCTGCTGTAGAAGACATGGTGCGGCCCCAGGTGGTGTTGCGCCGCTCTGAAGTGGCGCGCGCAGCTTGTCGGGAACGCTGTTGGCGCGGTTTGCCACGCCGCGTTCGGGGTGGGCGAGAGGGGCGGCGCGCGCTTCTTGGAACCGCGGTGTTTCGCTATGCCTGGTCGGTTCTGCCCGCGATTGGTGGACTTCATTGGCGGAACTTGGTGTGGAATGCGCGAGCCGCCTGGCTGGCGAGGTCGAACAATTTGTCCGCGTCGTTGGTTTTGTCAGCCTCGTCCGTCTGCTTGCGGTAGGCGTATTCGATGCGGTCTTGGAATGCTGGCTGCTCATCGCAGTCGATAGTCGGGTGCGCGAGCGGGTCTTGCACAACGCTCTTCATCCTCCTCGCTGGGCGTCTGGCCGCGTCGAGGCCGAGCGACGGCAAGAGCCTGATATGTTGCTTGGTAGGAAGGTCGCGAACCCGGAAACAGCTGGCGAAGAGTTGCCTACCTCTGCTGTTTGCGAAGGCGTAGCCGCTGCGCGTCCTACCCGTCCCAGGTGATATGTGGTCCCAGTCTGGATCTTGTCCGCATGTAGAAGATCGACCGTCTGGGCATCCAGTGGCGATGGCGTGCGACGGGGCAGCGGAGTTGCTTGCGTCGCACTGGGCGTCGGTGCATATGCAATATGGCACGTCTCCGACTCTGGTGGCCGCATCCCAGACCTGTTAGGATTTGGACGTTTTGTCGAAGCCCGATTCTCCGTATACGGATGGCACGTATCCTTGGTGGCGATCTTCGGTCGTGCGGCTGCACTCCGCCCGGTGGCGATGGAAGAGGCAGGGGCAAGGGGGAGGGCCTCCGTCCATCGCGCGGTCGCGAGGGGAGCCGCGACAGATGCGCCAGCCTTGGCGGTGTCAACGAGAGCATGCAGACGCCGCCGTGTCGGGCAACCGTGGAGCGGATTCTGTGGTCAGGTTCCCCTCCGTGACCTTCGCGTTGCACGTGGTCGTCGTTGGGGCTGCGGCCCCAGGACTGGTCGCGAGGCACCGTTCCTTGGTGAGTAGCTTGGACCGACCTGCAGATGGACAAACTCGGTCTCAGCTCGGACCGACCTGCAGATGGTGGCCAAGCGCGTCCTCTGCGTGCCGCCGCGCGCGGGCAGGAAGAGCGAGACCGCGCTTGCCGCTTTCACGCTGGAGCTGCTGGCCTGGTGGGGAGCCGGGGGGCGCTCGACTCTCCGGCGGGAAGCGTGCGGCGAGCGACCGGGAGAGCGGCGGCAACGAACGAAGAGGCCGCCGACGACGGAGCAGCGCGCCGCCCGCGCCGCCGCTTTTGCGGCGGACGGCCTGCTGGGGAAGGGCTGCGCCGCCTTGGCCGCCGCGGGCCTCGCGACGCCAGCGCGGGAGACCGCGCTGGCCCTCGAGAGGCTGCGCCCTGCTACGCCCGCCCTGCCTCTAGGCTGCCTGGAAGAGCTCGTGGCCGCGCCCGAAATCGCCCCGAACTCGGTGCTAAAGGCCTTGCGCGGTTTCCCACAGGGCACGGCTGCCGGTGCCTCCGGCCTGCGGGCGCAATGCTTGCAGGGCGCCCTCTCTCTGGCCGTGCGGGCGCCCCTGTGCGAGCAGCTCGCAGTCGTCGTCCAGCTCCTGGCCAATGGGGGCGCCCCCCGCCAGCTTGCGCCGCACCTGGCCAGAACAAGCCTGGTCGCCTTGGAAAAGGAGGACGGGGGGCCCCAGCCTATCGCTATCGGTGAGATCCTCCGTCGCTTTACAGGCGAGGTCCTCTGCGAGCGCGTGGAGGCCCGCGCCGGCCAGTCCCGCTGGCCACTGCAGGCAGGCTGCCGCAGCCCTCTCGGCGCGGAGGCGACGATTCACGCCGCGCGCCAGCGGTGCGAACGGAACGCCAGCGACAGCGGCGATGTGTTGCTCAAGCTGGATTTCGCCAACGCTTTCAACTCCTTGAAGCGGGAAGCCGTGCTGCGGGCCGTGCGCTCCCGCTACCCAGAGCTCGAGCGTTGGGCGCGATGGACCTGCGCGGAGCACTCAACCCTGCGCTTCGGCCAACGCAGGCTCTCGTCTCAGGCGGGCGCGCAGAAAGGGGGCCCTCTGGGACCGCTTTTCTTCGCCCTGGCCTTGCGCGACGTCTTAGAGGAACTGGCTGGTCAGCGAGCCTTGGACCAGCGCGCGTTCTACCTGGGCGACGGCTTCCTGGCGGGCCCCGCGGACGCCGTGGCGCAAGCGCTGGCTCTACTACAAGCCCGGTGCCCGGAGCGCGGTTTGGAATTGAACCTTGGCAAGTGCGAGCTCGTTGCCCCGTCTGGGCGTGCCCCCGCAGACCTCGGCGGACTTTTCCCCGCCCCTTTGCTAGCGGGGGCTGAAACTGGAGTTAGCCGCGTCGCCTTGCCGGATGGGTTCGAGCTGATGGGCGCGCCCATCGGCGACCAGGCCCACTGCGGGGCTCTCACGAATAAGAGCGCAGACGAAGCCAAACCCACCCTGGCGGCACTCGCAGACCTTCACCCGCAAGCGGGCCTCCAGCTGCTACGCTACTGCGCGAGCTTCAAAGAACTCGTGTGCAGCGCCCGCGCGGCCCCGTCAGCTCTGCACTCGGAAGCACTCGGCAGCTTCGACTTGTGTCGGCGTCGCGCGCTCGCCGACCTCCTGGCGGCGGACCTGACAGACGCGCAGAGGCACCAGGCAGCCCGCGGACTGGCTTTTGCAGGCTTAGGCTTGCGGCGCTTGGAGGCCCGCGCGCCCGGAGCTTGCCTGGCGAGCCTGGCTGCGACCCGATGCCTCTTCCCCGCGCTGGACCCAGCCTGCAGGTGGGCGCCAGAGGACGCGAGCGCGAGGGCTGGACAGGCGCTCCTCGCCCACGACGCCCAGCTGCCAGGGGCAAGCGGAGCGCTCCGGGAAACCCTCGAGGGCGCCACGCAGAAGGGCCTTTCTGCTGCTTTGGACGATCGCGACCACAAGGCCTTCTGCGCTGGCTTGAGCGAGTCAGACCTTGCGGGCATCCAGTCTGAACAGCTCCCCGTCGCAAGCGGCTTCCTGGAGGCGCCGCCGAACGAGAACCTCGGGCTGCTCTTCGAACCAGAGGAACTCGTGACTGAGGTCAAGCGCCGGCTCCTAGTACCCGTCTACGAGTCCGAGCACTACTGCCCGTGCTGCGACGGCGTGTGCGACTAGCACGGCCGCCACTGGGGTATTTGCGCAGGCGCTGGGGACCGGGTGCGGCGACACAACGCCGCACGCAACATGGTGGGTTGCTTTGCTTCGTCGGCCAGCTTCAACCCAGAGCTGGAGCGCCCAGGGCTCTTGCCACCCCGGCCTGGCGACACTCAGGTCAACGGGCGTCGCCCTGCGGACGTCTACGTGCCATCCGAGGGACACCTGCTGCTTTCGACTTTGCGGTCTCTTCGCCGCATCGGCACGCTGCTCTCGGCATGGCTCGGTTCGGCTTCGGGCGTGCGGCCCAAGCATACGAGGCGACCAAACGTGAGCACTTGGACACCGAGGCCTAGTGCAGGCGGCAAAGGGTAATGCTCGTCCCCCTGGTGGCGGAACCGTCGGGCGGATGGGGCCCCACGGGCGCGGACGCCCTCCGCCGTTTGGCTCGGTCCAGCGACGGACGCCTCGGAGAAAAGGCGGGCGCCGGGGCGGCTCGCCTCTTCAAGCAGCTCTCTGTGGCCATTCGCAAGGCCACGGCGCGGGCTGTGCTGCATGGGCACACACAAAGCCCCCCGACTATGGGGGCGCGTTGTCCGCTGCTCTCAGCCTGCTGGCGGCTCCGGGCGACGACAACGCCTAGCCTTCCTCGTCCCCTCCTCCGTTTTTCCACCTCTTTCTTCTTCTGCCCCTCCCTCCCTCGTCTTCCCAAAAGCTCGGAGTCGTGATTCTTTGCGGCGCGGTACCCTGTCCGAGATGCCCTGGCGGGATAGCGCCCCCCGCCAGGGACCTGCAAAAAATCCCCCTCCGATGGGCGCCGCGCCCGCGCCGGAGTTTTTGTCAGCTGCCCCTCCAGCCTGGCCATACTTCTTGTTCGGTGGGTGTTCCTTCCTCCCTTCCCCCCCCCTTTCTTTTCTCCCGTTCCTTGCCTCCCCAGGCGGGCGCGTGCGCGCCTAACGGTGGGGGCGGTGGCTCAAATCCCACGGCCGCGCGCCCGCTTCCTCCGCCTTCCGGTTCCTTTCCCCCCCTCCTCCCCGTTTTCCCCCCTCCGGGGTATCCCCCTCAGCCGTCATGCGTCCTTGCCCGCGCTCGGTCTTTCACCCCCCCCCCTCCCCCTGGCATTTGGCCAGGGCTGCGGGGCCAGACAGGTGGTGCACAGCGGTTCGTGCCGTCTCACCCCCCAACCTCCGATGCATTGCATGGCTTGTGCAGCATGGTGTAGCTGATTTTGTTTTCTCGCATCGTTTCATCAGCTCTCCCCTGAGCTTGTGCTGGTTGGGGCGGTGTCATTGACAAATGGTGTCGAATTCGGATTGGTGCTTGCGAACAAATTTGTTGTGCGCAGCGACTGCTCGGCCGGCGCCGCCAACGCTGGGGAGTGCGGCGACGCAAGCTTCCTTGGGACAGGGTTCTATCCAGTGAACTTGCATTTTGGCGGCCTTTGCCTGGTGGCTTAGGCTGCTGAGGATTGGTACGCTCACGGCGTGGACCGTTCGTGGCCATGGCGCGCGCGTGCACTGAAGGTGAATGTGGCGGCAATGTGTCACGACCTGGGATGGACCGTGTCAGGTCTCGCAAGGCAAGAATGGATGCGGGACGCTTGGCGTCTGGGTTCGCTCCGAACAAAACTCTCGAACCGAGACTTGAACTAACTTGGCTACAGAAGAGAGAGAGAGAGAGAGAGAGAGAGAGAGAAAAAAGAAAGAGAGGGAGAGGAACATACACAGAAAAAGAGAGAGCAAGAGAGAGAGAGAGAGAGAACGAGAGAAAGAGAAAGAGAGAGAGAGAGATGGATAGAGAGAGAGAGAGAAAACAAATAGAGTTAATTAGTTAGTTAGTTAGTTAGTTAGATATATATATATATATATATATATATATATATATATATCGAGAGAGAGAGAGAGAGAGAGAGAGAGAGAAACATAAACATACGTACGCACCTGTATAATCTGTCAGAGAAGGCGAGAATACGGAGACGAGGATTGATGAAAAGAGGGTAAGGAGAGAACGGGGAATGTCTTGTCCCAAAGAATAAAAAAAATGATCGGGATGTACTGGATGGAGCAGACCTGGGAGTGCAGTGGGACGAATGGCGAACTCATAACAACTGTGCCGCTGAGCATGCTTCGCATTCGAAATCTATCAGACTTCGCGTGTCTACTTATGCGCCTGCAAATGCGTTTGCGCCCATGCGCGTGTCAGGGCGCAGAACTTGGGTGCGCAAAGTTCCGCCACGTGCCTGGTATGCATGTTTAGCAACTCTGTATAACAATCTGATGGGCGGGGCGATCCGCTTGACCTTCATCCCTGTGTTCCTCCTCCCCCGCCTCCTCCTTTTCCGCCTGCGCCTTCCCTTCCTTCTCCGCCTCCTCCGTCTTCTCCTCCCTCGCCTCGCCTCCCCATGTAATCCTCCTCGGCTTCCCCGTCAGCCGCCTCATTCTCTTCCTTCGCTCTCCTTCCTATCTTCCTCCAACATGTTTCTTTTTCTTTATGCAACTGTTTCCTTCTCTATCTCATCCGTTCTTTCTCTCTGAGCAAGATACGCTTCAAATGCCTCATCACGGAGATATGCTTCAACCTCGCGCGCCACGCCGAAGGGGGGGCCCAGGACATCGTGGACGTCTGCGCTGCCTTTTAGCAACAAGCCAACATGAGGCTGCTGTTCACAATTTTTTACGCGGCGCTTTCTTGGGAAGAATTTTGGGCGATTGCGCTCCCTCGCGCCTCCCACTATAAGCCTGTAAACGTCAATTCTGGTTTCAAGCGTTGGCTCTCCCGATCTGACTAAAATCTAGTTCGTTGCGCTGCCCTCGGAACGGCAATCAAAGGAGACGGAAACCAAATTTCAATCAAATGGTCGCCCCTTCCTCTGGGTAGTCGCGGGTGTGCCTGGGTTCGTTCATGACCGGTTCAACTGGGCGAACGAAACAAAAAGAAAGCCTACGACGGATCTCGCTGCGAGTTGGCTGGTGCAGTCCTGGGCCTGGACATACTTAGGACAAGTGCTTGATCCTGGCACCCGCCTGGGTTCTAGGAGCGTGCCTCGGGCGCGTCCTAGATCACAAGAGGGGCTTGGAGTTGGTGGTGGATTGACTCTTGGGTCGGACTTCCAAGGGGGTTCCCCCGAATGATGACCCATCCTGCGCTTTTCTTGTCCAACCTATCCACAAAGATCTCAAACTAGGGTGCACGAGTGCGGAGCCCACGGGCAAAATTACCTAATTGCTTCGCCCTTCCATCGACCATGAACATGTCATCCTTGAAACGAATATGTGATGTGGAACGGGTTAAATGTGAAGTGAATTGCCCATGCCTCCATGCGGGTGGTGAGGGCCAAATCGGCACCTTCTCCACTGTCGGGCACCCCATGCCGGACCTTCGCACTACCTCCAGAAACGATTCGGGACATTCGGGGACTGCAGGTATGCGGTATTGAGCAGCAGCCACAAGCTTCATTCCACCAAATCCGTCAGTGGCAGCGCAAACTACATGACGATATATGTGTGTATATATATATATATATATATATATATGTTCTGCCGCCGCTCTGCTGTCTCTGACGAGATGGAGGAAGCGGGCAAGCTTGCTGCGCAGGGTGCGGCCCAACCAGCGTGTCAAACCATACAGCGCGTACTCCCCTGCCGCGTAGGTGTTCTTGACTCCACTTTGTTCGGGTGCTTGCAAGTCTTACGTGTTTTCACCACAGCCGCATGAAGCTTAACCTTGTGTTGATTGTCTGCAATACTATTGACCACGTCATTGAAGCGAGCTTTATCCACCAGCACTTCGGTGTATTCTGCGTCGTTGAGGAAGATGCGTCGACGGCGAGGTCGTCAGCCAACGAGTTCAAAGTGCACCTCAGTTCTTCATTATGGTTGTGCTCAACAAGGTCGGGAGATCTGAACAAGCGCACTGCATGGTTCAGCAGCGGGATCACATTACAATGCGGATGGTGACGATGCTTTGGACCTGAAATTGGCGGTATGTATACTTGCACTACGTGCTACTGGAAGGAGCGCCGCCAAAAGTTCATGTGAGTGCATGGGAGCGTTACCCACTCTATGATGCGATACTTCTATTTTAGCTGACTCTCTTTTTACCAGCGACACAAGCGGTACACTCGCATGCGTGTGGCTTGCTCGCAGCCGCTAATCCGCACCAGCGTGCATCTCCAATGGAGCTCGTGACCCCTAGGCGACATCAAGCTACTCATGTGAGCCCGGACCAACCACCCGCCATCACACATATGTACCACGCAACCTGAGCAACCTATGAATGGACGCTGGCAACTCCGCAACGTCCTCGGCCCCTGGAGCTCGAGCTGTCCCAAACCGAGAGTGGCAAGTTCGGCAGATTACCGGCAGAAGATCCACCAAGGATCGACCGCGGGGTGGGCCGTCGAGGAGGCTCTCCACGCCGAAACCTCCCAGCTTCTCCTCTGCGGCGCACCGCTCAGAGTGCAGCCCAATATCCAACATCAAGCTGATCGGCACGCACATGCATGTGGGCCCTCGCCCACGAGGGAGGCTGGTTGGGTTGGCTGGAGAGGAGGTTTTTGAAGCCTTCCAGGGCCACTCAAAATCAGGTTGGATTGACTTGGATGGGCTGGCTCGGGAGGCTTGGCTGGCCGGGCTGGCTGCGGGGCAGGGAGGGCACAACAGCTCATTGGATGTCTCCAAAACCAAATCAGGACATGGGAGAAATCGCTGTCAAGGCGATGTGTACCAGGAGCGAGTGGGTACGGTTGGGGTGAACATCTTGACAACAACACTGGCTGCGCCATGCCCAGCGGGAGCGAACGAGTACGCTTGGAATACATTTCCTGAAAATATCGGCTTGGAAAACATATCGCGGACATCGCATGTTTGCCAGCGTGGGTGTGTATGATATGCGGTGCAATCCAGGTGGTGCTGTCGATGTTGCACAATCTATCTGGTGTACCCAATGTAGTGCAAGATAGGTTGTGCAATCTATTTGACGCAAAACATGTGATGCATTCTATGTTGTGCGAGCTCTGTGGTGCATGCAAGCTCTGTCAAGCAGGCCACGCGGTGCAGTCTATGTGGTGTGGGCTGTATCGGGCTTGCTGTACGTGCTGCAAGCTATGTGGCGCAATCGATGTCATGCGCCTCTGTGGTGCAAGCAGTGCTTTGCAAGCTATGTGGTGCAAACCATGTGGTGCACCCAGCGCACGGGGCGACCTCCGAGCGGCAACGGACGGGCACCAGGCGAAATCTCGCCACACCCACCCACGAGGCGCCCTCGGGCGGGCACCGTGCGAACGCCCGACGCACGCACCGCGCGCAAGGGGCGCTCACGAGGCGCCCACGACAAGTCACCAACCGGGCACCAGGCAAAAACCTGTCATACCGATCCAGTTTCTTAAGAGCGCAAGTCAGAAAACATATGTGCAAACACTGTTTGGGGCACTTGCAACGCAATGTGCGCTGGGAGCGAGCGGGCGCGCTCGGAGCGGGAATCTGGGCTTTCGTTGGTTGGTGGTGATGTGTGTTGGTTTTGAGCTGGTGTGCTCAGATCGAGTTTTCGTGAAACCACGCTGGCAACGCGAAGTGCACCAGAAACCAATCGGCACGCTCGAATTGAGCTGCCTGCTAGCTTTGCGCCGGCTGGTCACACCACGTCACAATACATGATGCCACACGACACGACACGACCTCCCCCCCCACACAGCGCACACTACGCCCCGCCAAATACCACAGCACACCACACACCAGCACAACATGCACCACGCATCACGCAGCACACAGCACGCACACGCACACAATTTTGGAGTCGCGGCCACGCACGCAGCGACGTGCAGGAGGCTGTCGGAGAAGCGCCTGGAGGGCCTGGCGAGGCCACCGAAGCGGCCCTGGACAGCCCAGCGAGGAGCACAAAGTTCACCCCCATGGAACCACGCTTTGCGGGCGTCTCTCGGGGGGCAGCCGAGGAGAGGCGACGAGCGAGGAAATTACCAACAGGGGAACGACCGCGGAGGAGGGGGACAGACGTGGGTGCGCCGACACGCCCATTGACGGACTACTCGGGGTCCACAAGCAGCAAGCACGCACAGACCACACTTCACGTCAAGCACCACAAGCCACACCACACACACTTGCACGTACCGCGCAACTGGCAGCACGCGCCAAATTCCAAACTATTTTTCAGGCATGCGCAAGCAGACGCGCTCGAGACCGGAACCCATGCGCATCTTCAACCCACCAAATGGTAGCGCTGGGCTCCGTGCTCTTCACAGGAACGCCGCGCCACGAGCGAGGCCAGCAAGTCCTACAGACCGTACGGGCGCCCACAGACGAATCGCGAGCTGGAAAGCATGCGCGTGTCCTACCTCCTCCTTTGGAGGAGAGGTGGAAGGAGGAAGAGGAGGCGAAGGAGGATGGACGAGTACAGGGGCGGAAAGAGAGAAACAGGAGGATGAGGAGCAGGAGTTGGATCGGCGCCAGAGGACCAGGAAGAGCAAGGCGAGGAGGACCATGAATGCGAGGGGCGTGATGATGAGGCGATGGAGAGGGAGGAGGAAGACATAAGAGGAGGGTAGAGGAGGACCAGTAGGGATGCTGACAATGGGACGACGATGGAGCATGAGAGCATGGGGAGGAGGAGAAGGCCAGTTAGAAGAGGATGGGCGAGGAGCAGCTGGGCGAGACGGGCTTCTGTGCAGACGGCGCCCGCCGCCACTCTGTCAGGCCACCGACGTGGTCGACACCCGTCGAGAATACGTGCCCGTCGACTGCCTGCGGTCAGCACCAGGAGAGGGCGGGGAGGTGCCGAGGGCCTTCCACGCCTCGTTCCCCTCAACAGACGGAAGCAACATCTGGACGCATTCGGATGAGAACTGGCGCGTTTGTGGAGGCTGCATCGTGGGCGCGGCGGCCGGTTCAAAGACCTGCCGGGACTTTCCGAGAGCGTCCCGGAACACTCTGGAGCGACGTATTTGCATCCCAGGCCTGCCCGAGTTCGCTCAGGAGGGCCTACAGAACTACGATGGCCGGCAATCGAAGGATTGCAAAAAAACCCGTTTCATCCTCGAGAGGGTTTTTTTGCAATCCTGGTTTTTTTTGCAATCCTTCGAAGGATGGCCGGCAATCGAAGGGTTTTTTTGCAATCCTTCGTTCATATGCCGTTTCACCCTCGAGAGGCTTTGCGCCGTGTGGCGTCGGAACGTGCCTGCACCAGCCGCCTGACTGCATCTGCGTACTCCACCGGTGGTGCAGTCAGTTTCTGCCGAGGACGACTGCATCTTATGATCGAGAACGGGTAGGGCCTCCTCTTTCTCTACTCCCCCTCTCCCTCCTCCCCCTGCGGCAGGATCGTGTGCTGACGACATGGGCGCAGGTTTCTGACGCTGCGTGGGTCGTTCAACCTTCAACGACAGTAGTTTCTCGGTCTGCAGATTGCTGGATAGTGGCCGACTCTGGGCCGCTGCTGGTGTTCCACCTTGAACATCTGCGCTGGGATCGCCGCCGCGTCAACATGACGCGAGTCTGCCGTGCCCCCATCTCCCTCATCTCTCTTTCCCCCCTCACCCCCCCTCCCCTACGATTACTCCAGATTTCGTAATAAAAGGGAGGGGGTCTGGACCCTCCAAGATAAGCCATTTCAGACCTCCCCCGTGGGAGAACCCTCCAAAACATCGTCCCCAGACCCCCCCAGGCCCTCCAAGATAGCCTGGAAGACCCCCCCCCGAAATGAGACCCCCCTCCTTTTATTACGAAATCTGGAGTACACGTTATGTGCACTACCCACCGCACTCCCTTCACCCTTGGCTATGTCCAGCCAGGCTGCCGCCTCTCCCTCGTACTAGATACGACGCAGGATTTCAACATCTGATGCATGATGTTTGCAAGCTTGGGCCCCAGGCGATGTGTGCTCTAGCACTGTGGATCTACAGTGGATTTGGTGCAAGCTCTGTCGTTCACTCTGTGGTTCATGCCATGTGTTGCAGTCTATCTGGTGTCGGCTTGGTGGTACGCTCTATGTGGTGTAAGCTAATTTCGGTTCGCAGTGAGTTGTCCACTCCACTGCTCGCGCAAACATCCCACCCACCCACCCGCAACTTGATTTGCAAACTTTCTTAAGACCGTGACGGTGGGTACCAAATGGCACTTGGCAACAATAGCGACGCCGACGACGACAGCGACAACGACAACGACGCCGCCGACAACGACTATGACGACGCCGACGACGTCTCCAACGACTTCGACGACGCCGACAACGGCAACGACGACGACACCGACGACGAGGACGAGGACGACGCCGACGCCGACGACGACGACGACGATGACAACGACGACGACGATGACGACGCCGACGACGATGACAACGACGACACCGACGACGACGACGTTAACGACGCCGACGACGACGGCGGCGACGACGATGACGCCGACGTCGACGACGACGAAGACGACGCCGACGCCGACGACGACGACGACGACGACACCGACGACGACGACGCCGACGCCGACGCCGACGCCGACGACGACGACAACGACGACGACGATGACGACGCCAACGACGATGACAAGGCGACACCGACAACGACTACGACGACATTAACGACGCCGACGACGACGACGAAGACGACGCCGGCGACGACGACGACGCCGACGTCGACGACGACGAAGACGACGCCGACGCCGACGCCGACGACGACGACGAAGACGACGACGACGACGTCGCCAACGAAGACGACGACGAGGGAGGAGGGAGGACGACGACGGCGACAACGACGACAACGACGACAACGACGAGGGAGGAGGGAGGGCGGCGACGACGCGAACGACGAAAAAGGAGGAAGGACGGCGACGCCGACGACGACAACGACGAGGGAGGAGGGAAGACGACGATGACGACAACGACGACGACGACGACGGCGACGAAATAGGAGGGACGACGACGACGAGGGAGGAGGAGGACGAAGGACGACCACGGCGACAACGACGACGGAAACGACCACGACGCCAAAGAGGACGACGACGACGAACACGAGGAACGACAGAGGACGACGTGGGCGACGACAACGACGACGCAGGAGGGAGGACGGCGACGACGACGACGCAAGAGGGCGCGCGCACGCTTTTGTTGAACATCCGTGTTGCGAAACCTTATGTTTTTGTAGGTTTTTTGGACACACGATTTTGAAATCCTTCCGAAACCGATGGGTTTTGAAGGATTTCGGCATACGCGCGCGACGACGCGCGCGTCTGCACTTCGTCCCAGTTTTTGCAGAGGATTCTCGCGACGGCACACGCGCAAGGGCGTTGGACAGATTTCGACATGCGCGCGCGCGCGAAGCCCGTTTGGTAGCATTTTGTGAAAAACTTGAAAAACCAATGGTTTTCTTAAGATTTCGCAAGAGCTCGCGCGTAAGCTTTTTTAGCAAATCAGTGTTGCGAAACCCTGTGTTTTTGTAAGTTTTGTGGAAACTCGAATGCGCAAGCCTTCCGACACATAAGGTTTTTGAAGGATTTCGGCATGCGCGCGCGACGACGCGCGCGTGTGCACTTCGTCCGATTTTTTGCAAGACATTCGTGAACAAGTCTTATTTTAAACCGAAGAATGTCCCCGCGTATGGTTTTTTACAAGGGAACCTCAGGGGGAGCGATACTGGCCCCCCTGGGGTAGTGAAAATTCATCTTTAGGATGGACATGTGGTCATAATCATATATGATTTACGTGCCCGGAAGGGGGGGATAACGCCGGGGGGGGGGGTAGAGTCTATTCTCCTTTTAGAAAGGAGAAGTAAGTGGTGCAATACATGTGGCGCATGCTCTGAACTTTTGAACTATTCGGACTTGTCACGCCAATGCTCGAACAAACATTCCACCCACGCACCCCTAACCTCTTTGCAAAACCCACCTGGTGCAACGACGCCAGGACCCTGCCCATGCAGATCCATGACTCGGGAGGGCGACTGATGATAGTGACGACGACACAAGCGACGACGATGACCATGCTGTTGGCGATGATGATGAGGGCGACGGCAACAATGATGATGCAGCTGCTAATGATGATGGGGATGATGAAGACGATGATGATGGTGATGATGCTGATCATGATAATGATCACGACACCGATGGTGATGGTGATGAAGCTGATGGTGGTGACGACGATGGCAACGATGACGCTAGCGATGCTGATGTCGACATTGTTGCTGATGGCAAGGAAGTGCGCGCGCGCAGAACCCCCGAGATTGTTGATAGGGAATCTGTTTGCGTTTGCTACGTATTTTGATATAGGTATGCTAACACTCTTATAACGATTCCGACATGCGCGCGCGAGGACGCACGCGGGAATCCCGCATGGTATTATTCGACAAAGGTGGCGTCTGCGAGGTGATTGTGGGATATTTTCGACATGCGCGCGCGTGGCCCGCATGGTCTCGTTTGATAGAACGACGACAAGCCAGTTGTATTCCTGTGATTTTACCAGGTGCGCGCGCATGAATCTGGCAAGTTGGGCGATCGGATATGACTTGTTGATCGCTTCTTTGACAATTTTGGGGAACAACTGGTGCTTGAAGAAACTGGGGATATGCGCGCGCGTGTGGTCCGCAATGTGTTATTTGATATTGGTTCGTCGGCCAAGCGCCCGAACGATAAAACCGAAAGCTCCGCATCGTGCGACATGGCAGAGGTGCGGGGGGGGGGGGAGATAAGGAAGCTGGGGTCGAGGTAAGCCGCAACGGCCCTTTGTGTTCGTGCTCCCCTCGAGGAGTTGGAGGACACAGGCGTCCGCAACCGCCATCGTCATGACCCCTTGACCATGGTGGCACGAGCGGCCAGCGTGATTCAAAGAGCACCCATGACCCGCACTGACGCCCCCGAGCAACATCTTGTTTTTTTTTGGTGTCTGTTTTTCCCAACCATCCTGTGGTGTTGGGTCCTCGTTTTGAAGAGACAGCGCCCCGCGTCCCTCCTCTCCTCTCCTCTCCTCTCCTCTCCTCTCCTCTCCTCTCCTCTCCTCTCCTCTCCTCTCCTCTCCTCTCCTCTCCTCCCTCCCATGCGCCTCGTTACCTCCCTGCGGTTCACCCACCCAGGACAACGTTTCGTGGTCCCATGGGGAGCTCCACCGAAGGCTCCAGTGGCAGGGTCCGCATGCGTCGACGCCACCCAGGACAGCGTTTCGTGGCCCTATGGGGAGCTCCACCGAAGGCTCCAGTGGCAGGGTCCGCATGCGTCAGCGCCACCCAGGACAACGTTTCGTGGCCCCACAGGGGGCTCCGCCGAAGGCCCCAGTGGCAGGGTCTGCGTGCGTCAACGCCACCCAGGACAGCATTTCGTGGCCCCATAGGAAGCCCCACTGAAGGCTCCAATGGCAGGGTCCGCATGCGCCAGCGCCACCCAGGACAACGTTTCGTGGCACCACAGGGAGGTCAACCGAAAGCCCCCGTGGCAGGGTCCGCATGCGTCAACGCCACCCAAAACAACGTTTCGTGGCCCCACAGGGAGCTCAACAGGAAGCTCCTGTGGCAGGGTCCGCATGCGTCAACGCCACCCAGGACAACGTTTCGTGGCCCCATAGGGAGCCGCACCGAAGGCTGCAGTGGCAGGGTCCGCATGCGTCCACGCCACCCAGGACAACGTTTCGTGGCCCCCACAGGACGCTCCACCGAAGGCTCAATTGGCAGGGTCCGCATGCGTCAACTCCACCCAGGGCGGCGTTTCGTGGCCCCCATAGGGAGCTCCACCGAAGGCTCAATTGGCAGGGTCCGCATGCGTCAACTCCACCCAGGGCGGCGTTTCGTGGCCCCATAGGGAGCTCCACACAAGGCTCCAGTGGCAGGGTCCGCACGCGCCAACGCCACCCAGGACAAAGTTTCGTGGCCCCCACAGGACGCTCCACCGAAGGCTCCAGTGGCAGGGTCCGCATGCGTCACCGCCACCCAGGACAGCGTTTCGTGGCCCCATAGGGAGCTCAGTGGAAGGCTGCAGTGGCAGGGTTCGCATGCGTCAACGCCACCCAAGACAGCGTGTGGTGGCCGCATAGGGAGCTCCACCGAAGGCTGCAGTGGCAGGGTCCGCCTGCGTCAACGCCACCCAGGACAACGTTTCGTGGCCCCACAAGGAGAGCTCCACCGAAGGCTCCAATGGCAAGGTCCGCATGCGTCGACGCCACCCCGGGCAACGTTTCGTGGCCCCATAGGGAGCCCCACCGAAGGCTCCAGTGGCAGGGTCCGCATGCGCCGACGCCACCCAGGACAGCGTTTCGTGGCCCCAGAGAGGGCCCCACCGAAGGCTCCAGTGGCAGGGTCCGCATGCGTCAACGCCACCCAAAACAGCGTTTCGTGGCCCCCATAGGGAGCTCCACCGAAGGCTGCAGTGGCAGGGTCCGCCTGCGTCAACGCCACCTAGGACAGCGTTTCGTGGCCCCACAGGGAGCTCCACCGAAGGCCCCAATGGCAAAGTCCGCATGCGTCAACGCCACCCATGTAGGCACACCCCTCACACGGTTCGTGGCGCCCCACAGGGAGCTCCACCGAAAGCCCCAGTGGCAGGGTCCGCATGCGCCAACGGCACCAATGACATCGTTTCTTGGCCCCACCGGGAGCTCCACCGAAGGCCCCAGCGGCACCGTTCGCATGCGTTTCCCCCACCCAGGACAGCGTTTCGTGGCCCCATCGGGAGCCCACTCTCGCTGAGCTGGAACCCACGCCGCGTGCGGCTGGAACACTCGCGTTGGATGAACATTAAAGGCTGCATCCGACACCGTGGGCGGCTGGAACACTTTCCCTTGTACAAAATTTAAAACTTGAGCCACCCCTTCTTGTCGGTATGGGCGGCTGGAACACTTTCCCTCGTAAAAACTGAAGGCTGGAACCGCACCCGTGGGCGGCTGGAGCATCTTCCCTGGTAGAAATTAAAAGCTGGAACCACCCATTCTTGCCGGCATAGGCGGCTGGAACACCCTCCCTCGGAAAATTGAAGGCTGAAGCCTCACATGGGTTATAGGTTTCACAATGAAAATAAATCGGGGGGAAGGG
Organism: Prorocentrum cordatum; assembly: GCA_963575745.1. NCBI lineage: Eukaryota > Dinophyceae > Prorocentrales > Prorocentraceae > Prorocentrum > Prorocentrum cordatum. The sequence goes on from CAUYUJ010019108.1 coordinate 30,911, forward strand.
CGGGCTGACGGGCCGTGGGCGGTGGTCCTAGCAGTGTATCCACGCCTCGCTCCCAAACTGGGTCAATCCGCGCGCTCTTCTGTCGGTCAGACGGTCCGTCGGTCGTCGTCGTCTCGGTCGTCGGTCGGACGGTCCATCCCGCTTGTCGTCTCGGTCGGTCGATCGGTGCTGGCGTCGGTCGTCGGTCGGTCGGTCGGTCGGTCGGTCGGTCGGTCGTCGTCGGTCGTCGGTCCACAACCGGAATCCGCCCACGCCATGGCGCGCTCTGAAAACGCGCCACTGGAGCCAACGCGGCTACGGATGCAATGAGCTTGAGAATCAAACGTTGGACACTGCCCGAAATGTTATGCCCATTGAAACGTCACTATTCACAATCGTTTACTGACTGATTCAGTGCGAACGCCGTCGAGATAAAACGATGAAACATGGCACGTCTGCATGCTTCCGCTGCAGCGTTGGCTTCGTTTTAGGATCGGCGCTTTGCTTCCCCCGTCCAAAGCGGCGTTCTCGCCCCAGCGCGGGCCGCTTTTCTGAATGTGGTTTCTTTCTCGTTGTTGTGGACCCCTCCTTTTTGCTTCCTGTGCGTCCTCATGTCCCTTCAGTTCCTCCTGCTCCCTCCTGCTCCTCTTGCTCGTCCTGTTGCTGCTGCTGCTCCTCTTCTTGCTCCATTTCCTCCTTCTCCTTCTCCTTCGACAACTGCTCAATCTGAATACTTTTCTCCTCTCTCCCCCGAAAATGGCCGGGGAATAATTAGTCCGCCCCCTCCGCGTATGATTGTTCCTGCACGCAGAATTTAATGTCATGGCCTCTCGAACGTTTTCAAACCAGAGCGTCGGTGTCTCAAAGTGGCACTGCCGCTGCAACGTTGGCTCTATTTTAGGATCGGCGCTTTGCTCCCGTTGTTCAAAGAGGCGTTGTCGCCCCAGCGCGGGCTACTTTTCTGGTTGTCGCCCCCCTCCTTTCCCGTCCTCTGTCTGCCCTGGTCCCCCTGCTCCTCCCGCTCGTTTCACCTCGCTGCTGCTGTTCGTCCTCGTCGTCCTCCTCCTCCTTCCTCATCCTCTTCATATATCTCCTTCTCATCCTCTTGCTCATCTGCCACCTCGTCCTCGTTGTCGTCGTCGTCTTCCTCCCCCTCGTCCTATGTGCGCAGCTCTCTCTCTCTCTCTCTCTCTCTCTCTCTCTTTCCGATCGTGCATAACATGATCGGTATTTTCCAACTATCCTGTGGTGTTGGGTCCTCGTTTTGAAGAGACAGCGCCCCGCGTCTCCTCTCCTCCTCCACCTCCCCTCCTCCCTCTTCCCATCCGCCTCAACCCGCATGCGTTTCACCCACACAACACAGCGTTTCGTGGCCTCAAAGCGAGCTCCACCGAAGGATCCAGTGGCAATGACCGCATGCGTCAACGCCACCCAGGACAGCGTTTGGTGGCCCCATAGCGAGCTCCACAGAAGGCTCCACTGGCACAGGCCGCACGCGTCAACGCCAGCCAGGACAGCGTTTCGTGGCCCCCATAGGGAGCTCCACCGAATGCTCCCGTGGCACAGGCCGCATGCGTCATCTTCACCCTGGACAGCGTTTCGTGGCCCCAATGGGAGCTCCACCGAAGGCTCCATTGGCACAAGGCGAATACGTCAACGCCACCCTGGACAGCGTTTGGTGGCCCCATAGCGAGCTCAACAGAAGGCTCCACTGGCACAGGCCGCACGCGTGGGAGCTCCACCGAAGGCTCCAGTGACACAGGCCGGATGCGTCAACGCCAGCCAGGACAGCGTTTCGTGACCCCCACAAGGAGCTCCACCGAAGGCTCCAGTGGCACAGGCCGCATGCGTCAACGCCACCCAGAACAGCGTTTCGTGACCCCATAGGGAGCTCCACAGAAGGCTCCACTGGCACAGGCCGCATGCGTCATCGCCAGCCAGGACAGCGTTCCGTGGCCCCATAGGGAGCTCCACCGAAGGCTCCAGTGGCACAGGCCGCATGTGTCAACGCCTGCCAGGACACCGTCTCGTGGCCCCCATAAGGAGCTCCACCGATGGCTCCAGTGCCACAGGCCGCACGCGTCAATGCCAGCCAGGACAGCGTTTCGTGGCCCCGTAGCGAGCTCCACCGAAGGCTCCAGTGGCACAGGCCGCATGCGTCAACGCCACCCAGGACAGCTCTTCGTGGCCTGGCACAGGCCGCATGCGTCAACGCCACCCAACACAGCGTTCCGTGGTCCCAGAAGGAGCTCCACCAGAACCGGTACCCACACTGCGGTACTCGCAACTGCATATGGTTGGGTCCATCGTCAAACTAATTTTTTGGGAGTTCCAGGTCCGCTATGACACGCGTCTGCGGATATAGAACAAAGTAGCGCAATGGGAACGGATGTGTGAGAGGGGTACGATTTCAACTATGGTGGGAACGCACATCGCTTGCCTCATCCCCCTCTTCGGTCTCCACTGTACCAGACGCCACCCCTCGCCGATTGTAGAACGAACGGTTGGCCAAACCCTGCGATTGCCACCTGAGGATCAACGTCTTCGTGGTCATCCCGTTCTGTGGACAGACATAAATTCAACGCGCTGGGAACTAACTCGTGAGAGTGGGCGGGATCACTCGAACGACGCCTGCCCTACGGTCAAGAACTCTTGATGCGCGTGCCGCGGCGGCGGCCCCTGCAACCAGACAGCGTGTCGCTCGGCTCCGCGGGGTCGGGGGCCGGGAGAAGCTCGGGACGTGGACGCTCGGGGACAAGGGCGTGGCTAGGGCTCCCAACTTCGCGCTTCGCGCTGCGCGAAGCGCGAAGCGCGAATAACTTCGCGCTCTCGCGCCGCCCTCCCAAAGGGAGAATAGGAGGACGAGGAGGAGGGGGAGAAGGAACGAGGACCGCGAAGCGCGAAGCGCGAATAACTTCGCGCCCTCGAGGGAGCCCTTGCAGAACAGCGGAACGACGCGCTGCGCCAACATTCCTGGCCGCAGCTCCCCCCAACGCTGCAGCGTGCCAGGGCGCGGAATGCCGCCGCTGCCTCCCCGGCGGCGGCGGCCTCGGACACCGCCGCGCGCGCCGTGCTGCGATGCGACACCATACCTGCCAGCGACTCCAAATCGGGCTTTCGGAAAACGATTCGGGCAACTTTAAGCGCGAGTTCAGCCTGCGCGCGTTCAGGCTGCATCTCTCTCCTCTCCTCCGCTCTCCTCTCCCCTCTTCCGGTCTCTACTGCTTCCCACTTCTCTCCGCTCTCTGCTCGACTCTACCTACCCTTGTCGACATGTCAATCATTCCACTCCGCTCCGTTCTCCTCTCATCCCCTCTCCTCTACTGCACTCTGCTCTTCGCTGCCTCACTCCGCTCCACTCTCCTCTGCTCCACTCTCATCAGCACGGCTGTTTGCCGGCTTTGCAGAGATTCGGCGCCCGCGAAGAAACGCAGCTCCGAACCATGGCATGTTCTCGAGACCAGAGGCCTCGTGGAAACATCGCAGCGCGCGCGGTTCGCCACCATCACTTTCCATGCCTGCGCCTCGAGTGTATGAGTGGCCATCAAGCTGCCGAGCGAAAGCGGGGGCCTGCCAACAAGCCAGGCCCCTTGGAACGCACAGCTGGGCGGCTGGCGCGCTGCAGCTGAGGATGGCAAGAAGCCGGTGCCGCAACCAATGGCGGGTACGTGCCGCGCCGATTGCCGTGGGGCGGGGGGGCCTCCCGCTCCTGCTCCTCCAGCTCCTGCGCTTCTCGGAGGTGGACGGAAACTCCTTCGGCAGCCGCGGTCCAAGACAGCCAGACCGCGGTGCGCAAGTGGGTGGGGACCCGGGGAGCGAGTGGAGGCGCGAAGGCGAGAAGGAAGAGAGCGCGAAAGGCCCTTCGGCAAAACGCTCTTCGTGAACTGGCCTGGGGGGGACCCGACTCCGCGGGCTCAGGCCCCCGACGGAACGCCTCGGTCGTCCTCCTTCTCCTCCTCCTCCTGCTCCTCCTCCTGCTCCTCCTCCTCCTCCTCCTCTTCCTCCTCCTGCTCCTCTTCCTCCTCCCTCTCCTCTTCCTCCTGCTCCTCCTCCCTCCTCCCTCCTCGCCGGGGCCGCCGCACGCCTGGAGTTGCGGCGGCTGACGGGGACGCTGCCGACCCCAGCCTGGCTCTGGTCCCCGCCGCCGGCGCGCAGCTGGCTCGCCCGGATGCTCGCGCCCAGGGCCTCGCCGCGGGGGGTTCGAGGATCCTCGGGACGTGCGCTTACGAACACTTTCTCCCTCCCTCCTCCTCCCTCCTCCTCCCTCCAACTCCCTCCTCCTCCTCTTTTTTTTCCTCCTCCCTCCTCCTCCTCCTCCTCCTCCTCCTCCTCCTCCTCCTCCTCCTCCTCCTCCTCCTCCTCCCTCCTCCTCCCTCCTCCTCTCCTCCTCCTCCTCCTCCTCCTGCCTCGCCCTCTGCTCCTCGAGCTGTGGGGCCCCGCCCCCCCCCCCCAAAAGAGGATCCTCGGGACGTGCGCTTGGGAACACTTCTCGGCGGCGCAGCGCGGCGAGGGGAAGAGGAACGACCGAGCCCCTTTTGAAAAGGAAGCGTTCCTTATTCAAGCCGCTCACTGTAAGCACAAGAGCTCGGAGGTCCGCGCAGATTTCTCGGATCGAGGCTGGAGCCCCCTGGCGGAGCCTCCTGCGCCGCCCCTGGCGCGCTCCGCGCGCCAAAGAGGGGGGGGTCTAACGCTGATCCAAAACATCCGCGCGGACCTCCGAGTCTTTTTTTAGGTTTATGCTAGTGTTTGTTTCCCGAGCGCTGGCGCCAGCACTGTGCAACTTAGCTGCCCCGATACGCAACACGCAACACGCAGCGTATTGATACGGGGCTCAACACGCAGACTGAACACGTGCATTTTGAACACGGACGTTTTGAACACGGCACGTGTTACGTTTCAAAACGTGCGTATCAGAGCAGCTAAACTGTGGCAGCTTCTCGACCTGTGGCGTTGTGGCTCTTTCAGTCCTGGCGGTTTCCGCCTCGCCCTCGGCCTGCGGGTGGCCCTTCTCGGGACTATCCGAAGCGCAGCCAGGACGAGGCACTACCCCTGCGGCAGCGGTCGGGACTCCTGGGGCCGTGGATTGACAAAATCAGATCGGCGGGGGCCAGGGATTTCTGCCCGAATCGGCGCGGTCCCCCGCAGCGCTGGCCGCAGCGCTTCAGCCAGGCTCGCATCGGCCAGCGTTTCGGCCAGCACCCCTGCGCTTGTCCACCCCCAGCCCTCCGACACGGCGAGGGGCGGCGTGACGAGTACAGGCACGGGCTCCGTGCCGTCGATGGGGGGGAGCGGGGCCGGGGAGAGGATCCTCAGGCTCGCGTCGGGGCTCCCCTCTTTGGGGGGGGGTCGCCATATGGGTACGGGGCGGGGTGTTGGGCGTCTGGGCTGGTGGTGAGGGCGCCGTGCCTCCGCCAGCTGGCGACCTGCCCACGGGCGTCCTCGGCGGAGCGGGGGCATGCACGCACTGGGCAAGCACATGCCCTGAGGCTCGTTGAGACGGAGGAGAGGCCACCTGTCGGCCGAGCCCATGGACCAGACCCAAACACCCAGACCTCCGACGTCGTCGTCGTTTTCTTTGTTGTTTTGTGTTTTGTTTGTTCCCCACATGTTTCGTGGGGTTCTGGTTTTCTTCCCTGCCGCGGCGCACCCGCGTCTCCTCCTCCTCACCTTCCTCCCCTCCTCCCTCCCCATCTTCCTCTCCTCACCCGCGCTCAACACATGCACGGCAAGTACGTGAGACACGCGTCTACATACAGCCGCACGCATGCACACACTCGCACACAACACACACACACCATACAACGCTAGTGCGCGTCGGATACGTGGCAGGCGCAGCAGTTTCTCGACACCACAGGGGGTGCGCAGGGGGTGGTCTTTCAGTGCGGTCTCTATCCGTCGCACGCTCGCAAAGCGCGGAAGGCGTGGCATTTCCTCGACACCAGAGGGGGTGCGCAGGGGGTGCGGTCTCTATCCGTCGCACGCCCGCAAAGCGCGGCAGGCGTGGCATTTCCTCGACACCAGGAGGGTGCGCAGGGGGTGCGGTCTCTATCCGTCGCACGCTCGCAAAGCGCGGCAGGCGTGGCATTTCCTCGACACCAGGGGGGTGCGCAGGGGGTGCGGTCTCTATCCGTCGCACGCTCGCAAAGCGCGGCAGGCGTGGCATTTCCTCCACACCAGGGGGGTGCGCAGGGGGTGCGGTCTCTATCCGTCGCACGCTCGCAAAGCGCGGCAGGCGTGGCATTTCCTCGACACCAGGGGGGGTGCGCAGGGTGCGGTCTCTATCCGGCGCACGCTCGCAAAGCGCGGCAAGCGTGGCATTTCTTCGACACCAGGAGGGTGCGCAGGGGATGCGGTCTCCATCCGTCGCACGCTCGCAATGCGCGGCAGGCGTGGCATTTCCTCCACACCAGGGGCGGACGCAGGGGGTGCGGTCTCTATCCGTCGCACGCTCGCAAAGCGCGGCAGGCGTGGTAGTGTATCGACACGAGAGGGGGTGCGCTGGGGGTGCGGTCTCTATCCGTCGCACGTTTGCAAATCGCGGCAGGCGTGGCATTCCTTCGACACCAGGGGGGGCGCAGGGGGTGCGGTCTCTATCCGTCGCACGCCCGCAAAGCGCGGCAGGCGTGACATTTCCTCGACACCAGGGGGTGCGCAGGGGGTGCGGTCTGTATCCGTCGCACGCTCGCAAGCGCGGCAGGCGTGGCATTTCCTCGACACCAGAGGGGGTGCGCAATTGGTGCGGTCTGTATCCGGCGCACGCTCGCAAAGCGCGGCAGGCGTGGCATTTCCTCGACACCAGGAGGGTGCGCAGGGGATGCGGTCTCCATCCGTCGCACGCTCGCAAAGCGCGGCAGGCGTGGTAGTTCATCGACACGAGAGGGGGTGCGCAGTTGGTGCGGTCTCTATCCGTCGCACGCTCGCAAAGCGCGGCAAGCGTGGCATTTCCTCGACACCAGGGGGTGCGCAGGGGGTGCGGTCTCTATCCGTCTCACGCTCGCAAAGCGCGGCAGGCGTGGGAGTTCATCGACACGAGAGGGGGTGCGCAGTTGGTGCGGTCTCTATCCGTCGCACGCTCGCACAGCGCGGCAGGCGTGGCATTTCCTCCACACCAGGGGGGGTGCGCAGGGGGTGCGGTCTGTATCCGGCGCACGCTCGCAAAGCGCGGCAGGCGTAGCATTTCCTCCACACCAGGGGGGTGCGCAGGGGGTGCGGTCTGTATCCGTCGCACGCTCGCAAAGCGCGGCAAGTGTAGCATTTCCTCGACACCAGGGGGGGTGCGCAAGGGGTGCGGTCTCTATCCGTCGCACGCTCGCAAAGCGCGGCAGGCGTAGCATTTCCTCGACACCAGAGGGGGTGCGCAAGGGTCGCACGCTCGCAAAGCGCGGCAGGCGTAGCAGTTCCGCGGCAGGCAAACACATAAGACTTACATCAAGTATGTGGGTTCCTCGGTAGCGTAATTTTGTTTTTTCTTTTATCCCTTGCCTGGGGATCAGGTTTACATCTGGAGTCGCTCTTTGGTGGTCGTGGGGCGCGGTGATGGCCCTGGAAGACGAAAACGGTCAAAACACCTTCCGCGTTTTTTTTTTTTTTTTTTTTTTTTTTTTTTTTTTTTTTTTTTGTTTTTTGTTTTTTTTGTTTGTTCCCAGCCCTCCTGCGTTGGGTTCTCGTTTTGAATAGAGCACTGCTCGCGCGTCGCCTTCCTTACTTCCTTCCTTCCTTCCCGCCCCCTCCCGCCCCTCTCTTCCCCCTTGCCTTTCGCCTCGCTCGCCACTGCGTGCCAGCTGGGGGGCTGCGATATGTGAAACTGTCGCCACTTTCGAAGCCTGCTGGGGGGCCCAGCACGGTGGGCACCCGCGGCGGATTCAAATGGGACCTCGCCATCCCTGGGGGGCTGCGATCTGTGAAACTGTCACCACTTTCGAAGGCTCCTGGGGGGCCCAGCACAGTCTGCACCCGCGGCTGATTCAAATGGGACCTCGCCATCCTTGGGGGGCTGCGATCTGTGAAACTGTCGCCACTTTCGAGGCCTGCTGGGGGGCCCAGCACAGTCTGCACCCGCGGCTGATTCAAATGGGACCTCGCCATCCCTGGGGGGCTGCGATCTGTGAAACTGTCGCCACTTTCGAGGGCTGCTGGGGTGCCCAGCACAGTCTGCACCCGCGGCGGATTCAAATGGGACCTCGCCATCCCTGGGGGGCTGCGATATGTGAAACTGTCACCACTTTCGAGGGCTGCTGGGGGGCCGAGCACAGTCTGCACCCGCGGCGGATTCAAATGAAACTTCGCCATCCCTGGGGTGCTGCGATCTGTGAAACTGTCGCCACTTTCGAGGGCTCCTGGGGGGCCCAGCATACTCTGCACCCGCGACGGATTCAAATGGGACCTCGCCATCCCTGGGGGGCTGCGATCTGTGAATCGGTCGCCACTTTCGAGGCCTGCTGGGGGGCCCAGCACAGTGGGTACCCACGGCGAATTCAAATGTGACCTCGCCATCCCTTGTGAGCTGCGATCTGTAAAAAACTGTCGCCACTTTCGAGGGCTGCTGGAGGGCCCAGCACTGTCTGCACCCACGGCGGATTCAAATGTGACCTCGCCATCCCTGGGGGGCTGCGATCTGTGAAACCGTCGCCACTTTCGAGGGCTGCTGGGGGGCCCAGCACAGTGGGTTACCCGCGGCGGATTCAAATGTGACCTCGCCATCCCTGGGGGGCTGCGATCTGAAACTGTCGCCACTTTCGAGGGCTGCTGGGGGGCCCAACACAGTGGGTATCCACGGCGGGTTCAAGTTAGACCTCGCCATCCTTGGGGGGCTGCGATCTGTGAATCTGTCGCCACTTTCTTACCTCGCTCGTCGCTGCGTTTCGAGGGCTGCTGGGGGCTGCGATCTGTGAAAGTGTCGCCACTTTCGAGGGCTGCTGATGGGGCCCAGCACAGTGGGTACTCACCGCAGACTCAAATGGGACCTCGCCATCCCTGGGGGGCTGCGATCTGTGAAATTGTCGCCACATTCAACTGGGACCTCGCCATCACTGGGGGGCTGCGATCTGTGAAACGATCGTCACTTTCGAGGGCGTCTGAAGGGGCCCAGCACAGTGGGTACTCACCGCAGAC
>CAUYUJ010019108.1:42500-50000 GCA_963575745.1 Prorocentrum cordatum
GCTAAGCTAAGGGGACGTAGCTGGGGGAACCGCGGGGCGGATCCTGGGGGAACCGCCTGGGGCGGGGTCCACTGCCCGGCCCCTTTACGCAAAGAGAGTAAGAACCTTTCTAGGCAGAGCCTAGGTGGGGAATAAAACAAAAAAACATGTGTGTATGTTTTGTTGTAGTTGTTAATACTGTTACTGTTGTTGCTTTTGTTGTGGCTGTTGCTGTTGTCGTCGTCGTCGTTGCTGTTGTTGTGGCTGTTTGTGTTCGTGTGTTTGTTCTGTTTCGTTGTTTGTTTTTGTCCCGCGGCGAGAAGCGTAATGCTTGCGTAATCTGGACGGCACCCCCAAACAATTAATGGAACGCCGTCTACGCGGACGGCCGCGACAACAGTGGGCCCTCCAGGTGTACGAGTTGACGCAGCACCCCTGAGGCATCCGTTTCTTCTCTCCTTGTGCTCCCCCTCTTCATGTCTCGTCCTCTTCTCGCACCCCTGGGGGTATGTGAGAGTTGGACACTCGTCTTCCAGGACCTGTGGGGGCTCCAATGGAGAACTTGGTCGATTCCCGACGTATCCGTTTCAGCTGCGCCAACAGCAAGAACGCAGAATGATCGATCCCACTTAGTGGGAGAACCATTCCCTCGCATGTGTTAGCGACTCGCCAAAACAATTGCTAATCGCGCGCTGTTCCGCCCACGCGTCCTGCAGGATGCACGGCTCGGTGGTGGTGGAGAGGAAGTCTGGGAACGGAGAGCAGCGTCCCATCTCTCCCCTGCCAGGACTTTGGCATATATGTATATGTATATGTATATATATATATATGTATACATATACACATATATATACATATAAATATATATATATATATATATATATATATATATATATATATAATATATATATATATATATATATGTAACGCATTGGCGCTTCGCGCCATGCGCCTTGTGCCATACGTTTTCCCGGCAACGCAATACGTCATCGCTTGCTTCATCAGGGGGGACCTCGAGGCCTGGACGGGCGACCAGCTCATTTTTTTCTGATATCCTTGGTGCCTGCTGACATCGCGTTCGCCCGATGCGGTTGCACGCTTGTGCACAGGAACGGGGAAGGAATGGTATTTTTTTTCACACGCGAAGGTGCTGGCAAACGACGAAACATCATACTGCTGCGATTGCACTTGTACATCAACGGGGAGCGGGACAAGGAGCAACTGAAGAGGCGGAAAGGGGGAGGAGGGGGGCGAGACCTGTCTCCCTCGATCGAGTAGTGTAAACCTCGAGCCTCAAGCGTGGAACCCCGATCTTCGGGTCAGCTCGATGTACTTCGCAGGCAAACTCCGCCTGGGCGTTTTTGGGGCTCTTTTGGGCCGTCCTGGGGCCTTCTTGGGCTGTCTTGGGGAGCTCGGGCCCTCCAGAAGTCTTCTGAAGCCATCTAGGGCCCTCTTGGGGGCCCCCAGTGGCCTTCTTGGGGGTCTCCCATGGCTTTCGTGGGTCGCTCTTGGGCGCCTTCTGGGGGCATCTTGGGCTTCTTGTGGCCAGTGTCGGGGGCCCTCTGGGCCGTCGTCAAACGCTCTGGGTGGCCTGTTGGGCTGTGTTGGCGCGATATCGGGGGCCCATCGGGCCGTCTTCGGCACTGCGAAGACCCAACACACGGATATGCTACACATTTACGTTTTCCTGAAGTAATGGGACGATTTGTGCCGTTTCGGGGCTCTCTGAACGTTCTCTTGGGGCGTCTTGGGGGCCTCTTGGGCCGTCTTCAGATCATCGAGGTTCCTCTTGGGCGCTCTCGTGCTGTCTTGGTTCTCTCGTGCGCATTTTCGATGAACCCTCTGATCGCCTTGAGTCTGCTCGCTAGGCCCTGCAAAGGCGCAGTGGGAGGTCCTGAAGGGCCAGCGGACTTTTTCCAAGGGCGTCCAGGGGGGCGTCGAGACGTCCGAAAGGGCGTCCAAGGCGTCCCCAGGGGAGGGGGGGGGTCCGGTTTTTTGGGGGGGAGTGGGATGGGGTGGGGGTAGGGGGTTCCGGGGAATAAGAATATAGGCATATGATATGATATATGTATGTATGTATGTATGTATGTATATATATATATATTATGTATGTATGTCTGTATGTATGCCTGTCTGTCTGTGTGTATGTATGTACGTATCTATACATGCATACATACATACATATATACATACATACATACATACATCCATACATGTATATACACACGTATATGTGTGTAAATATACGACGGCCCAACAGAGCCCCCCAAACGCCCAGACGCCGTTTTCCTACGAAGCACTTCGAGCTAACCCGACGATTTCGGTTCCACGCTTGAGGCTCGAGGTTCAAGCTCCTCGATCGAGAGAGACAGGCAATGGATCTAGATTCCAGGGTCAACGATCGAAGATTTTCTGACTGCCTGGAACCTCCAGGATTTCAGGAAACGACCGACAATCAATTTGTTCGGAATTACTGTGATTTCTTCGGCGTGTCATGGGACCGCTCCTTACTTCCTCAAAGGACCTTCCCGCGTGAACGAATCATCATTCCCTACCCACTCATGCGCACAAGCGTGCAAGCGGTGTCCACAAACAACAAGGACATCAGAAACATGACCCGCTTGTCCGTCCAGGCTTCGAAATCCCCCCTGCTGAAGCAAACAATGATTTATTGTTTTGCCAGGGGGGTCCGGAACAAGGCGCATGGCGCGAAACGCCTACGCAATCTTGTGTGTATATATGTCTCTCTCTCTCTCTCTCTCTCTCTCTCTCTCTCTATATATATATATATATATATATATATATATATATATATATATATATATATGTATTCCAAAGAGGTGCCTGCCCACGACGGCCAGCCCCGAGACACCCAAAGAAAAAAACCCACGACGGCCAAAGAGGGCCCCGAGACACCCAAAGATCGGCCCAAAACGCCCAATCTGGGCCCAAGACTGCCCAAGACGCGTCCAAGACGCCCCCAAAGACCCCCAGGAGGCCTCCCAATAGAGCCCCGAGAGGCTACAATTGTTGATTTTCCCGTGTGTTTTTTCAATGTTTTTGGCCTTCTCGCTTTTCCCGCTTCCCGACGCTCCACAATGGCCTAAGAGGCTGCCTAGATCGCCCCAGTACTGCCCAAGAGGCACCCAAAAAGACCCCAACACGGTCCAGGAGGGCTCCGAGACCGCCCAAGAGGCGCCCAAGACGGCCCAAGAGAGCACCGAAACAGCCCTAAGAGAGACCCAAGAGGGCGCCCAAAACTTCAAAAACTAAATTTTCCGCCGCGAGAGGGCCCCGAGACGCCCGGAGAGAGCCTCATGAGGTCCCAAGAGGCTCCCAAGAGGCCTCAAGGAGCCCCCAAGAGGCCCCCAAGAGGCCCCCCAAAAGATCCCAATAACCCCAAGACACCCCCAAGAGGCTTCAAAACTGCCTCCCAGAGGGCCCCGAGAGGCGCGCCACGATATCCCAACACAGCGGTCTCCCCCTCTCATTCTCTCTTCTCTTTGTCGTCGCCTTCGTCGCCGTCGTCGTCGTTGTTGTATCAAATGGCGCAGCGAGGCCATTCTTTGTTCAAACCACCGAGGGGCCCAAGAGCTCCTCCTCCTCCTCTTCCTCATTCTCTTCCTCCTCTACCTCCTCCTCCTCTTTCTCCTAATTCCCCGTGGTGTTTCACGCTCCGCCCCGCCAGAGGTCTAGCAGAAGCAGCTCTCCTCGCCCCCCCAAGTCTCTGCTGCGGATTTCTTCCGCGACACCTCGGCTGTGCCCCAGATGTCCACATAGTCTGTCCTCTTCATCCTCTTCCTCCTCTTCATCCTCCTCCTCTTCCTCCTCCTCCTTCTCCTCATCCTCTTCGTGTTCCTCCTCCCGCCTCGACTGAGCTTCTCGCAACGCTCAATGCAAACCGTCGGGGCCACGACGCCATCTCATCCGGACGCGCTGTTGGTGCTCTTGCCTACCTTGCCCGAGAGGGCCGGCCGAATCCGAGGAGCCCCTGGGGGATTTCAAAACCTGCACCGCCTCTTGCACTACCTTCGGGCCCCCTTGGCGGCTTGGGAAAAACCGTTCCTAATTCGGGGGGGTTCTCTCACCCTTTGCCGCTTGACTCGCAGAGAGGCCGAGCGGCGCCGCGCCGCGCCGCCAGGGATGGGGAGAATGGACAAACAAAGAAGCGGAGAGGGGGGAGAGGAAGAGGAGGAGGAGCAAGATGAGGAGGAAGAGGAGGGGGAGGAGGAGGAAGAGGAGGAAAGGACAAGGGGAAGGAGGAGGAGGAGATAACGGAAAGTAATCGAATCCGCTTCGCCAGAGATATGCTCGCAACTCCGACCTCAGAAGCGCCTTGCTTCGCATCGGTCCCGCCGTTTTCGCTTGAGACATCATCGCAGCTCTGGGGCCCGAGACACTCTCAGTTGAGGTGTTCCAGCCACTGTCGCCTGAGACACTCTCGCAAGTCTCACTTCGGAGGTGCCTTGCACCATGGTGGTTCGGCCACTTTCGCGTGCGACTTCTCGCAACTCTACGTTCAAGGATGCCCTGAGCAGAGGTGTTCAGACCACTCCTCGCTTGAAACTTCCTCGCGCGGCTGACTTCGGATATGCCCTCCCCTGAGCGGAGGTGTTGAGGCCATTTTCACCCAGGACGTCCTCGCAACACTGACCTCGGCGACGCATTGTCTCATGGTAGTCTGACCGCGTTTGCCTGAGACCCTCGCGCCTTTTAGTGGCGCGATGATATGAGCAACTGGTCAGGCCACCACCGCCTGATACACGAATGTGTATGCGCACACATAGTTACACTTACCGTTTGCATATACATGTACATATCCATACAAACGTATAATAGATGTACACGTGTACTATGCATTCATAGACGCATGTGTGTGCGCATGTACGCACGCTCGCACTCCGCTAGCGTGCGAATTCCAAAGGACCAAGGTGCATGGCGCGCAATGCCAATGCAGTCTTGTATATATATATATATATATATATATACGCTCCTACTCCTATTCTTTTATTACCCAGAGCCCCCCCCCGCCCCCGCCTGAGCCGGACCCCCCGCCCAGGGACGCCTTTCGGACGTCTCAGCGGCCCCCTGGACGCCCTTGGAAAAAGTCCGCTGGCCCTTCCGGGCCTCCTGGGGCGGCGCCTTGCCGGGCTTTGCGAGCAGACTCAAGGCGATCAGAAGGGTCATCGGGGAGTCGCAAGAGAGAAGCAAGACAGCACAAGAGCGCCCCAAGAGGAACCTGGATGGTCTGAAGACGACCCAAGAGGTCCCCAAGACACCCCAAGAGGCCGTTAAGAGAGCCCCGAAGAAGCAAACATCGACCCATACCCTCAGGAAAATGTATATTTTCAGCATACCTATACGACCACCCTGCGGGTGATAAGGAGGTTGGGGGGGAGGGTCCCAGCAATGGGCAACAGTTGTGTTTGTTGTTGTGACGATGCCAATGGAGAGTGTTGCGTTGCCGCTCGCTCTTGGGAGCGTCAGTGTCGAGTTGTTTACATCACCTTTCGTTTTTTGGCGCCATCATCATCATCATCATCAACAACCGCATCAACACCATTATCAACATCATCATCATCACCACCATCACCATCACCATCATCACCATCATCATCACCATCATCATCATCATAATCTTCAGCACCATCATCATCACCATCATCACCATCATCGTCATCAACATCATCATCATCATCATCCTCATCCTCATCCTCATCCTCATCCTCATCCTCATCCTCATCCTCATCCTCATCCTCATCCTCATCCTCATCCTCATCATCATCATCATCATCATCATCATCGGGGCACCGACTGGACACCGACGGGACATGGGCGGGACCCTGGCGGGACACCGCGGGCCCCCATACGCCCGGACGGCAATCATTTGGTCCGGCCGCGCCTCAGCCACACGGGACCCCAGCGGGACACCGGGCGGGACACCGCGGGCCCCCAGACGCCAGGGCGGCAATCATTTGGTCCGGCCGCGCCTCAGCCACAGGAGACTTTCTCTCGCCCGCCCACGCAGCTTCGCCTCGCCCGCACGCACGGCACGCACGAACACGAAACCGAAATCGATTTCCCGGTAGGGGGGCTCTCCGTTCCACTTCGATCTCACCCCCCAACCTCCGATCTGCTTGTTGGGTCTCCGCAGCGCCCACGGCGACCCGATGGGCCCCCGCTGCCGCCCCAAGACGGCCCCAAGACCGCCCCAGAAGGCGCAGGCGCCCAAAAGAGACCCACGAAAACCATGGGAAACCCCGAAAAAGGTCATCGGAGGCCCCCAAGAGGCCCCGATTGCTTCAGAAGACTTCTGGAGGGCCCCACCTCCCCGAGACGGCCCAAAAAGGCCCCAGGACGGCCCAAGAGGGACCCAAAACGACCCCAAAGAGCGCCAAAAACGCCCAGGCAGCGTTCTCCTACCAAGTACAGCGAGCTGACCCAACGATGTTGGTTCCACGGTTGAGGCTCGAAGTACAAGTTCCTCTATCGAGAAGGAGAGAAGCAATTGATCTAGATTCGAAGTTCGACTATCGAAGATTTCCTGAGTGCCTGGAGCCTCCAGGCATTCAGGAAGCGACCACAAATCGATATCTTCGGAGCTAATGCGATTTCTTCGGCGTGCGATGGAGCGCTCCTGAGTTCCTCAAAGGACCTTCGCGCGAGAAACAATCATCATTCCTTCCCCACTCCTGCGCACAAGCGTGCAAACGCATCGGGCGAACGCGGTGTGAGCAGGCACCAAAGATATCAGAAAAATGACCCAGGCCTCGAGGTCTCCTCTGTTGAGGCAAGCGATGATTTATTGCTTTGCTGGGGAAGCGTCCAGAACACGGTGTATGGCGGGAAACGCCAATGCATGTTTGTATGTTTGTATGTGTGTATGTATGCATGTATGTATGTATGTATGTATGTATGTATATATATATATATCTATATATATATGCACATACATATATATCTGTATATATGTGTGTGTATATATATGTATGCATGCATATGTATATGTATATGCGCATGCATATGCATCTAACTATGCATGTATGTATGTATATATATATATATATATATATATATATATATATATATATATATATATATGCAAACAAGAAGACTACATTGGCGCTTCGCGCCATGCACCTTGGTCCTTGAACTTTGGCATGCCTGCGGAACAGCAAAATAATCAAACCGACCATTTGGCGACAACTCTTTTTTCTCCCCCCGGCATTGCCGTTATACTGATGTTCTTCGTTATCTTCCTCCATGTTTCTTTTTCCTCATTCTCGCCATACCGTGCGTATTCTCCTCATCCTCCTCAGCTCCTTTTGTGGAGGTTCCTCCTAGGAGAGCCTCGGGGGGCCTCACAACAGTTTTCCCAAGCTTTCTTGAGGCCTCCTGGAGGCCTCCCCGGGTCACGATTTGGAAAGCTTCGGAGGGTGTCTTGGCTGTCGCGGGGCTCTCGTAGGCCATCTTGGAACCCTGTTGTGCCGTCTTGGGGCTCTCTTGGACTGCCTGGAAGCC
>CAUYUJ010019108.1:55000-70000 GCA_963575745.1 Prorocentrum cordatum
GTATGTGTATGTGTATGTGTGTACGTGTGTACATATAGATATATGTATATATGTGCATATGTATATGCATACGTATATGTGTATACATGCATCTATATACATATATATATATATATGCATGTATATATGTATGCATGTATGTATATATTTATGTATGTTTGCATACATGTATGTATGTATATACACACACATATTCATATATACTGATGAGAATACGAATGATAGTACTACGATTAATAATGATGATCATATTAATATTACTATTAGTATTACTAGTCGTAAATAGGCTGCGTTGACTTCGCGCCATGCGCCTTGTTGCGGACCCTCCCACGCAAAACAATAACTCACCGCTTGCTATACCAGGGGGGACCTCGAGGCCTGGACGGGCGACTGGCTCATTTTTGTTATATCCCTGGTGCCTGCTGACACCGCGTTCGCCCGATGCGCTTGCACGCTCGTGCGCAAGAGTGGGAACGGAATATTGTTTTTTCACGCGCGAAGATCCTTGGAGGAAGTAAGGTGCGTTCCCATGACACGCCGAAGAAGTCAGAACAGCTCCAAACAAATCGATGTTTGGTCGCTTCCTGAATGACTGAAGGGCCCCAGGCACTCAGGAAATCTTCGATCGTCGCGCTTCGAATCTAGATCCATGTCTCTCTCGACCGAGGATCTTAATCCTCGAGCCTCAAGCGTGGAGCCAATATCGTCGGGTCAGCTCGGTGTACTTCGTAGGAAAACGCTGTCAGGGCGTTTTTTGGCGCTCTTTTGGGCCGTCCTGGGTCCCTCTTGGGCCGTCCTGGGGCCTTGGCCTTCTTGCGGGTCTCCCGTGGCTTTCGTGTGTCTCTCTTGGGAGCCTTCTGGGTCTTGGGGCCCTCTTGGGCCGTCTTCAAACGCTCTGGGGGACCTCTTGGGCCGTCTTGGGGCGATATCGGAGGCCCATTGGGCCGTCTTGGGCGCTGCGCAGATCCCCAAAACCGGATATGCTAAACAGAAACATTTTCCTCGGGTAATGGGACGATCTGTGCCGTTTCGGGGCTCTCTTAACGGCCTCTTGTGGCGTCTTGGGGGCACCTTGAGCCGTCTTCAGACCATGGAGGTTCCTCTTGGAGCGCTTGTGCTGTCTTGGGTCTATCTTGCGCTTCTCCGATGACCTCTCTGAGATCGCCTTGAATCTGCTCACAAGACCCGGCAAGGCGCCCTGGGAGGCCTGGAAGGGCCAGCGGACCTTTTCTAGAGGCGTCTGGGGGGCCGCCGAGACGTCCGAAAGGGCGCCTGGGGCGTTTTTTTTTTTTTTTTTTTTTTTTTTTTTTTTTTTTTTTTTTTTCTTCTTCTTCTTCTCCATATTTATTTTTTTTGTTGTTTTTGTTTTTTTCTTTTTGTTTTTTATTGTTTTTTTTGTTTATTGTTTTTTTTTCGGCGCGAGGTGGCTTGGCCTCCGAGCCCAACTCGCAGAGGGCTGCGGGGCGGCGGCGGGTCTGCCCGCCCCCGTGGTCCTGGTGCCCTGTCGCCCAGGTGCCCTCCCGCCCCCACCGCTCGAACCGGCCTCGACCAAATCCCCATTCCCAGGACTGATGAGCCGAAGCGCGGGGACAGTCTCAGGAGCGCGCTCTCAGAAACGGAGGGCGTCCTCAAGATCGGCATCGAGAGCAGGGAATGCCACTCACGGGGGCAGGGGCCTGTCGCCGCGCCGTCTGGTCTGGTCTGAACGCGCCCCAGCAGACGAGACCGACGCCGCGGCAAACCCGCGGAAAGCCTTGCGCCCGAGACGGCGTTTGCCCCGGTGCCCGACGCGAACTCCCCGAAGCGGAAGGCCGCCGTGGGAGCAAACAGCGCGGCGACATCTCTTCCCAGGGTGGTAGCGCTTCCCCGGCCGCCCGCCCCGCCTCCTGCTGGCTCCGCCAGCCCCCGCGCCGGGCCAGGGGGGCTGCGCCGCATGCCAGCGCGCGTCGCTGCGACGCGCCAGCGGGAAGCAGGGCGACGGCCTGGGAGACGACGCGGTGGGGATCAGAAGGGTCGGGGGTTCCCGAGAGCCGGCGGATCTGGAGGACGTGCCGTGCGCGGCGGCCATCGCAGAGCGCTCTAGGCCCAGGCCCGCGTGAGTCCAGGCAGGCAGACGGACGGCCGCTGGGGGACCCTTGTTCAGTAGACACGTACGATAAGAACACCTATTTTTCTATTAAGCAGCGTTGAGGACCGCTTCGTGAGCCGTTCACTCCGAACCACTCGAGCGCCTCGCTGTCACGCCCCAGCGTGACCCCACAAGTGGGTAGTGTGCAGCTTCCCGATCAGAACGGAGAGCGGGGCTCCGAAACGTGACAACAACTCCCCCCCTCGTTCTGGCGACTCCTGGCCAGGTACAGGTCGCGCAGAACATCTCAAGATGGCTTCAGATAGCACCAGACGTGTGCAGCAGCATCAGTATCTGTCTACGTCGGGGAAAACGGTGCGATAATGTTGATCTGCCCCCTTTAACCCCTCAGTGATTTGTTGATTTCAATAATGACTTCATGCACGTACAAAGCCGCTCCATGCGCTCACTGTGGTCTTCGTCTCGCGGGCGACAAACGGCAGGCGTGCGCAGACCGTGCCAGATGCCTTCAAGGCCTAAGAGCAGATCGATCTCGTCAATCTGCCACTCGATTCTGCTCAAAGTCCGCTTCTCGACGGGGAGCGCGTCTATGCAAGGCAGACTGGCCATGACGTCCGCCCGCGGCCCCGGAATCCTCGTGAGCGTTCATGCTGGGAGTCCCGAAACGGTGCGGTGAGGCACTGGGCGGCGACCCCGGGATTTTTCTGGCCGGGCAAGGTTTCCACTCAAAGCCCCCCAAAAGGGTCCGCGGAGGGGCTCGCGCGAATCCCATCCTGCACTCACGAACGACAAAGGGATCCACGGCAAATCAGTAAGCCCCGAACCAATCTGCTACCACTGATGCTGCAATACCTCGCCCTCTGCTGTAGCGGCGGCTACACCCGGAAAGCCCACCGCAGCGCCTGCGCGAGAAAGACATCACCGCTCCAAAACGCCAGCGGCCCTGAACTGCCGATTTTTCCGTGGACGCACGCAACCGAACATTGCAACGAAAAACTGGCCACGAACCTGTTGCGCCGCGGCGTGCGCGGCGCCGGCCACGGGGGGGACGAAGGCTCGAATGGCGAAGTGATGCACCTCATGCTGCGTTCCTGCGTTTCGCCCCCGTCTTCCTGACCTCGCGCAGACGCCGCCCGACGGATGACGCCCCTGCGTGGCGAAAACCGCACCTGCAACGCGGCGAACTCAACATGTTGGAACACATCAGACAGCCGTTTAAATTTCATCCGGTAGCTCTTGTCGGGGGGCCGTGCCGTGCTGAACCGACTCCGACCCGGGGGGGTCAACGACGCGGAGCGCGGCGGCGGCTGACGACCGTGACGGGCGTCGCCGGCACTGGCCAAGACGGGGGCCGGGACAGGGCGTCACGATATCCCGGAAATGTCACCGCACACTCGTCAACCCACCGTCGCTCGAGACACCCTCCAAAAACGCCCGAGTTTCGAAACCGGGCGGTGGCCCGTTTCAACTTTCTTCAGGATTCCGTGCTGGCGGAACCAGGGGTGCGGAGCAAACTCCCGCGGCGGCCCATGGCCACCCCCCAGGAGGTGGCAGGGCCAAAAGGGGCGCCTGAGCGACCGACTGGGCGCGCCGCGACGGGGGCATGCGCCGTCGTGACGCATGCGCTTCGTCGCTTTGCCCTTCCGGCCACCGCCGTTGCCGTTGGATGCTGCTCGCTCTGCTCTTAGGAAGGGGAAGACGCCGAAGTGGAGGAAACTGGGCGAGGTGGAGGAGAAAGGAGGAGGAGGAGGAGGAGAGGAGAGGAGAAAGGAGGAGGAGAGGAAGGAGGAAATAGGGATAGAGGAGGAGATGGGGGACGAGGGAGACAAAGAAGATGAGGTTTTTGTAGGCTCCTCGAACTTACGTTGCATATCCAACCGCCGAACAGAGGGCGCCCCAGGATGAGCGCCAGAGTGCTCTCGCAACGCGCGCCAGCGTGCCCGCTGCGGTCACGCCCAAGATGTCGCCGCACTACAGCGCCAGAAAAACGAAACAGACAAAACCATGCGCGCATGTCGGGCGTCAATCTCGCGCGTCAAGCAGTGCGCCACGGACCAAACAAGATGCGCGTGCGGGGCCAAGCGCGAAGTGCCTGAATCCCGCGCTAAATGCGGCCACTGGGGTCCAAGCTGCGCGAACGACTGATCCATCAAATGCGCGCCAAACTCGCCGCGCCGTGCTCTCACCGCGCCGTTTTGGGACTTCCGATCATTAGCGCCGCGCTGAATGCCGTAATCCGGAGCAAATTCAGATGGGCGTGTGAAACTCTGATAATCTCGTCTACGTAGGCGATGGACAGCGAGCCGTGCAAGAGGGACCTCAGCATGTTCCGAAATGGAACGTATACCTACGGCATCGTGCCATACAGCCTCAGTGATAGAAAACAGTCACCCAGACTCTCAGAAGCACTGCGGTCTGCTTCAACCAAGTGTCGATGGTGCAGTGCTCGGGGCCACAGGGTCCACGTAATCAATCTCAACCATGGGTACCATGGCGAGACGATGGAGCAAAAGTATTTTACGAGGTACCTGATGAGGGCGAAAGAGCTAAGGATATGTGCACTCACTTGCACCCGCGCCTCACGCCCTGCAGCCAGCCGCCCGCGGCGCCAGCCGCCCGCGGCGCTAGCGGCGGCGCGCGCTGGGGCCACGGGCCCGCGAGCGCCGAGGGGCCACACATCGCGCACGGGGCCAGGCAAATGGCCGCCGTCATCGGGGGGGCGCTGCGGCGAGTGAAATCATCGTGACTCGGCGAGAATCACCCCTAGGCCGTAGGGTGGCCAGCTTGTTCCAGAGTGGCCTAATACGATCGGAAATATTGCTGTAAACAATCTAGGGGCACGCTTGACGTCGAGCTTCGAGCTTCCTGAGGTGCCCCATGGCCTCTTTGGGCCACCATGGGCATCAAAAAAGATACGAAACTTTCGTGGGGCACCTGCTGGCATGCCAATTTCTTGTCCATGTGCCTCCTGTAGGGACTCGGAAGTCTTTGAACCTTTCCGTTAGTTCCTGGAGGTTTTCGGGGCCCGATGCGTTTTCCAACCACCCCGCCTCGTTGAGAGACCTCCGAGGATGCTGGAATCCTCCCGGTCGGCCTCCTGGGGCCCGAATCACGGCCAGAGAGTCGACGAGGAGGGGTAGTGGCGACCCAGACGCCCAGCGTCCTGAACAGACAAGGCGCCTGCTATCTCTTCGAATTGAAGCCTGATGAAGCCTCTAGGGGCCCGTTTCGAGCCCGTGGGCCCACAGAGCAACGCATAGCGCGAATGGCACAGACAGGGTACTGGGTTGGAGCGGGCCTTAAGCTACGCCAGCGTGCTGGCACGATGGCGGAATTTGCCGCATGCAGCTGGATACCTGGCCGGGTTGTCCACATTCCCCCGCCGCCGTGCAGCTGTTCATCTCGATCCCCCTCCTCCATCCTCCCTCACGAGGGAGGACGGGCAATGGAATGGGAGATAATCGGATCGGTGGTTGTAACGAGTCTCCTGGAGTTCGCGTGGGGCACGAAGCAAGGGCCAACGATCCGGAGGGCATTTCTGCAGCAGCAGAAAATTCAAACGACCCGTGCCCAGAGGAGAGAGGAAGGTTCCCCTAGAAGTCGCCCCAACACAATACCCCAATGCCTCTCCCTCCCTCCTCCTCCGCCCTCTGTCCTCCTCCTCCTCTTCCTCCTCCTCCTCCTCCTCCTCCTCCTCTGCCCTCTGGCACTGCACAGACCACGCGCAATGCCGATTTTTTGTTCTTCCTCTGCCCTCCTCCTTCTCCACCGCATCACTGATCCTTCTCCCTGCCCTTCCTCCCTCGCTCCTCCTTCCTCCTGTTCTGTCCTCGGAGGACGAGTAGGGCGGAGGAGCGCCGTCGTCGTTGCCGCCGCCACCGCCATCGCCGCCGCCGCCGGCGCCGGCGCCGCCCTCCTCGTCGTCTTCGCCACCGCAGCCGCCGTCGTCGCCGCGCTTCGCCGCCGTCTCTCGCCGCCGCCGGGCGGGAGCCGCAGATCTTGCGAGGAAAGGAGGATGAGGACGAGGAAAGGAGGAAAGGAGGAGGAGGACGAGGAAAGGAGGAAAGGAGGAGGAGGAGGAGGAGAAGGAGGAGGAGGAGGAGGAGGAAAGGAGGAAAGGAGGAGGAGGAAAGGAGGAAAGGAGGAAAGGAGGAGGAGGAGGCTGCCGCTGTCTTCGTCTTTCGCCTTCCGCCTTCCGCCGCCGTCGAGCAGCAGCAGCCTCGGCAGCCGGCCGGCCGGCGGCCGGCGGCCGCCGCGCCGTGGCCGCCTTGGCGGTGCCGCGCGCCGTCGAGGAGCGGCGCCTGCTCCGGCGCGACCTGGTGCCGTCGTCGGGGCCGCGCGTCCTGCCCCGCGGCCGCCCCGCGTGGGGCAGAAATGCCGCGGGGGGCGGGCCCGCGGAGGCGGCGGAGGGCGAGGTGCTGGACGGCGGGGGACGCGAACGGGGCGAAGCACGAGGAGGCGCGTCGCGGCGACGGCGTCGCCCGGGGCCGTGGGGGCGGGGCTCTTGGGGCTGAGATGCCATGGCCCAGCACGGGGCGAAGCACGAGGGGAGGCGCGCCGGTGCTGGCCAAGTGGGGATGGGGATGGGCTAGACGATGCTGAGGCTTGGGGAGGAGGTGGAGGACGAGGTGCTGGAGGGTGGAGGACGTGCACGAGGCGAAGCACGAGGAGGCGTGTCACGGCGACAACGTCGATCGGGAGTACGACGAGGAGCACGATGAGGATGAGGCGTGCCAAGCGTCCGAGGACGGGCCGAAGGCGAGGGAGCTGGGGCGGGGCAACTGAGAGGACACGGAAGATATCACAGAGGATGTGGTAGCGGACAAAGACCAAAACGACGACAACATATGGATATTCATCGAGATTGGCGCTGAACAGATCGAATAATAGAACACATGTTCTATCTCAGAATTGCCGGCATCCGGTAAACTCGAAGGTTTGCGTATACGCGTAGCTGGGAAGCACGAGACAATCAACGCAACATCGACCATTGCCCACACACAACGACAATACTAACACGTCGTCAATATATATATATATATATATATATATATATATACACGACAAGTATAGACATGTGAATGTTGGAATGGACGGCACCATCTGGCAATTGGACGCTCTTGAAGACGTGCAAGGCTCCCTGCGGCTGGCACCCGCTCCAGGGCCTCAAGAAGCTCGAGACGAGGCACGGCGACAACTACGATGGCGAGGCGCTCAGCAGGACTCGTGCGCGGAGGCACCACTGGGGCAGGCGCAGCACGCGCTGCCCAAGCGGCGCGCCCGCAGGCGAGAGGCACGACACCGAGGAACGACGCCACTGCCGACGAAAGCCACCGCGTCGACGGGGCGCAGCAGACTGGAAGCCAGCTGCGGCACCTACGACAGCCACGACGCGGCAACCACGGCTTTCACGGTGGCGAGGCGAAGCAGGCCAGAAAGCAAGCTACGGCGCCACCAAAGCGCAGCATTAGCAGAAGGCGACAGACTACGAACTCGACTCTCAGGGATTCGCATGCGTTGAGTCTCCAGCTCCAGCAGCAACGGAACGGCGTCTACGGCATGACCCACCGAAAAACGATGCCGGTACCAATACAGTATTACGACTTCAGCTGCACTGGCAAGGGTGGTGCCGCAGAGAGAGAGAGGGGGAGACGATGAGGTCGAAGACGACGGCGGCGGCGACCACGGATCGACGACGACGGCGGCGACTGCGGAGGATGTAAGGAGGATCATGAGCCATATGGGGGAGGGGTGGAGGGGGGTAGGGGGAGTGGGAGGAGGGAGGGGGCAGGAGGGGAGAAGGAAAGAAGCGCGGGGGGAAAGGGGTCGGAGGTAGAGGGTGAGGAGATGGGAGGACGGATCGAAATGGGGAGGATGGGAGAAGGGATGGAGGGAGGGGCAGGAGAACTTAGGAGGAGAGGGGAGGAAGGAAGAGGGTAGAGGAGGGAACGAACGAACCACCAATGCTGACCATCGTCCGGGCCTAGCTGAGCCCAGGTGTGGGAGGCCGTGGCCTTTTGGAGCTGGTGCGCATGGAATTCGAACACGTAGGAGGGGGGATAAGGGGGGAGGGGGGGATGGGGGGAGGGGGAGAGGCAATCGATGGAGGGGAGGGATGGGGGGTAGAGGGGAGGGAAGGATCGGGGTTGGCTGTCCTGCGGTGCCAGAGCCCCGACCCCCGCGTTGCTGCTTCTCCTTCCTCGCGCTTCGCTGCTACCGTTGCCCCACCCGGTCTTCTCGCTGACGTTGGCGAAATCGTCGTCGAGAATCTTCCGCATGAGGAACAAGAACTCCTGGGCACGGCGCGCATCCTCTTCCCAGATGCCGCTGCTCTTCCCTCGAGGTCCTCGTGGCCTTGCTGTGGGCGGTATGGGCATCACAGCAGGCTCCTCCTCTCTATTCACCCGGGAGGTCGTTGCAGCTGCGCCATGGGAAGGTGAGGAGAGGGGATGGCCATCGCCTTCCTCCCCCCTGCTCCCCCTCCTCCGCCTTACTCCTCCTCCCTCCTCCTCCCCATCCGTCTCTCTCCCTCCTCCTCCTCGCCCGCCTATAGAGCGACGGCGACGACGAGGACGCCGGCGGTGACGATGACTGCGACGGCGAGGGCTGCGGCGGTGACGGCGTCGGCAACGACCACCGCACCTCTCCGCCCTCCGCCCTCCTCCTCCTTCTTCCTCCGCCATGGCGCTGATGGCATTTGGGTCTGACGTGAGAAGCTGCCACGCACTCCCTCCGTCCTCCGCCCTCCGCCTCCTTTTCCTCCTCCTACACTTCCTGCTTCTCCTCCTCCTCCTCCTCCTCCTCCTCCTCCTCCAAAGCAACTCCAAGAAGGACACGGATGGACGGCGGCTGCCTTCAAAGTGCGGGTCATGCCTCAGCACCGCGCACGCCCGCTTGAGCAAATCCACCAGTGACCCACGTGGTGGGGGGGCTGGTCGTTTTCCAACCTGCGGCTCTCGCCGTCACGCCGCACGCACTCGCTGCCCCCGCTGTTGCG
Organism: Prorocentrum cordatum; assembly: GCA_963575745.1. Taxonomy (NCBI): domain Eukaryota; class Dinophyceae; order Prorocentrales; family Prorocentraceae; genus Prorocentrum; species Prorocentrum cordatum. The sequence goes on from CAUYUJ010019108.1 coordinate 64,087, forward strand.
CGCCTGGCACCGCACCCCGTGCCGCGACCCCCTCCGCTGCCCGCTGGAGGATGGGGGCGGGGGTCAGCGGAGGGACGGGGGGGCTGACGAGATGATGGACGGAATGACCACTGGAAGGAGGGAAGGAGGGACGGAGCATTGGCGGACGGCTGGTCAGCGGACGGGTGGACCTTGGCGGAACGGAGGACCATGGGCGGACGAATGGCCCGCGGACGGACGGAGGGATCTGGCGGCGGAGGGGCACTTGTCTCCTTATTTTCCGCCTCTTGGGGCCTTCGCCGGGCCCCGCGGCCGTCAGCAAACTGCTGAGGATGAAGAGCCGATCCGGGGACAGTGGTGGGGACCACTACGTTACGAACGAATCACGACTTCGGAAGTGATCGGACGAGGCTTGTGTGCGGCGCGCGCAAGAGGGCGGCGCGATGGGTCAGCGGGGTAGGACGGAGGGACGGGGGGAGGGTCCTTCTTCTCCTCGTTCTTCTCTTCCGCCTCCTTCATATTCCTCTTCTTCTTCTTCTTCTTCTCCTTGCTCCTCTCCTCCTCCTCATGCTTCTCCCTCCTCCGTCTCATCCTCCCTCCTCCTCCATCCTCCCTCCTCCTCACTGCTCCCCCTCCTCCTCCTTTCGCGCGCAGTCCCGCGCCCGCGGGCCCGGACGCGCGGGCACCGGCATGGTCCGTTGTCGTCTTGCCTGTTTGAAAAAAGGATCCGCCATCGTGCCCGCACACCGTTGGCGGTGCGGGCGCAAGAAACCGCCAGAACTTCATCACGGTATTTTGTTTTCAGTTTCCGCTCTCTGGGGTCCCTCATCGAGCCCCTGGGGGGGCTCCAGACCTCCGGGGGGCCACATTGTACACAACAATCGCGACGTCGGATGCCGGGGTGGCGCGAGAGTGGCGGCCTTCTAACCTTCGCAGAAACGCAAAGATACTTCTACGGGGGCTGCTTAGAAGCTGGGGGGGGCTGCCAAGAAACCCCTCGCCTTCTCAGAACGGGTTCCGCCTTCTTAGAAGGCCGCCGATTGCCAGCGCCGCCAAACCGTGCTAGAATGCCAGGTGCTGCCTGGTAGGGCTTTGGTCAATCTTCTGAGCCCCCCCTCCTAGTCGTACCAGCGGGATGTGCATCGTCCCCTTCCCCCAGCTCAACCCTCCCGAACCTCTTGGCCTGTTGCACGGTGGCGCGGAATTTTCCGCAGACACCTGGACAACGTGAAGGACTTTTTTCCAGCGTGATCACCCCGCCAACCGATGGTCCTTCCCCCTGGCTTTGCTTTGGCTCCTCCTTGTCAATCTCGCTGCCTACCCCAGTGGAGTCCACACACTTCCAAGACACTTCCGTGGCGTCGGCCTGTGGCCACAGCAAGGGAGAGCGGGGTACGAGGAGGGAGGGAGGGATGTATGGAGTTGTGGGGGGCCTGGTGGAACGGAGGGAGGGACGGATGGCCGGGAGAGGTGGCGAAAGGCGGACGGGAGGGAACAGATGGCACGGGGAGCGATGGAGGCAGGGGCGGAGGGGATGTGGAGGGAGGCGGGTTCGGTGCAGATCCAACAACTCCGCGCGGTTCGTCATCCGCTCTCCTTCTTTGGTGCGGGCCCATCGGAGTCCCCCGATCGCCGAACGCAATGTGGTTGCAGCGGCTTGCGCGCTTGGGCTCGGCACCCCCTGAAGCCGCGCGCCAAAGGACTCGAGGCATGGGGAGCGCTTTGGGGTGCGGCGGCGGGGATGGGAGGCAGCAGAAGGGGAGGGGCCGAGAGGGACGGGGACGCCGTCGACAGGAGCGCACGGGCTCCGGGTAGTCTGCGTGGTCGCTGCTGCCCTCCTCGGGGCCGCGCGGGCGCGCGCGCGAGGACCCCAGGCTGCGGGAACACCGGGCTTTTTTGAGTACGTGTATATATACACACATGTAGATGTATGTATCTATGTATGTATGTATGCATGCATGCATGTATGTATGTATGCATGCATGTGTGTATGTACCTTTGTATCGCTCGTATACAGAGGGGTGCCAAAAAGGTCCACACGGGATTTAAAGGGCGCGCGTGAGTGATGGCTGGCCAGCCCCTCCTCCGTCGTCTGATGGCTACGCTCAGCAGCTGTACGAATCACATTATACATGTGGTCTGCTCTCTAAATTCCATCTACGGCCTCGGGGGAAGGATCTCCGTTGAGCCCCCGACGAGAGGCGAGACACTCAGGAGGCTGCTCGGGCAAGTGGGTGGGCGCCTTAAGCCGAGCCAGCTCACGAACGCGATGAACCCACTTGGCCCCAGGATTCTACCCTGTGATCTGTGAGCCCGCGGCGGGACCGAGATAGATGCCGAGGTACTCCACATACAGGATTACCGCCATCTGAACCCAAGTAGGAATGCTGGTGGCCAACCAGCTGACCGTGCCGGTGACTAGCTCCTGGGTGTATGAACCACGGAGAGGGATGAGCTCGCATTTGGCGATCTTCAGGCACATGCCAGCCAATGATGCGGCAGCACGGCGTTCTCGCCATATGTGCAAGAGAAGTCGGCGGTCTTGAAGAACAGAGCCGACGTCGTCGGCGCAGTCGCCTAGCGCCGACACGTCGAAGGGAGCAGGGATCTCCTCCAAATCACGAAAAGGTTCATGGCAACTGCCCAGAGCGAGCCTGGCAGCGGGCAGTCCCGGCGATGCCCGCGGAAACGAGCATGAAATGCGACGCGATGTCCTCGATGAGAGCGCGCGCGTTCGGCGTCCAGTACATGCCCATGATGAGGTCGAACATGCCATCTGTGGAGCCAGCGTGCTTCATGGCAGCCCTTAGGAACGAAACAGTGAGCGACGGGAAGGCATTGCCGATGTCGGAGAGCACCGAGGGTGGGCGGCGCCACCCACAGTGACCAAGGAGTCCAACCAGTCGAGCGCGCGCGTCCCGCAGTGTGACGGTGTCCAAGAAGAGGCGCCCAGGCAAGAACCCCCTCTGTGACGTCGGGGAACCCTGCTCGCTGATACCCTCGATCACGGCGTTGGCGCTGGCGGCAAGGAGCTTCGCGTCCGAGTTCTTGAGCGCCGGCGGGCGCGACGTGGCTGCAGTGGGGGTCGGGTCCTGGGGGAGGTCGCCGTCCTCGGTGCCTTTTGGGAAGGAGGCCGTGTGGCGGTCGTTGAGGTCCATCGGAGGAGGCGTTCCCATGGCCATCTCGATGATCCTCAAGGGCACGCGAGTTGCCGCGGCGCCCCAGGCGTCGCGTGGCAGTCAACCAGGGCCTGGAGCCGAAGGTCGAGGACGCTCTGCTGCGCGAGCAAGGTCCCAGGCGTCAGGGAGCCGAGCGCCCTCGAGGCCAAGTGGGGGCAACGGGGCGAGCCTCGAAGTACTTCTGGACCAGCGAGTGCCCTGGCGGGGCAGTTTGAGAGATAGGCGACTAGTAGGTCTTGAACTCAAGTCCGTCTGCGCGTTGACCGCCCTGTCTTTTCCTTCGTCATCTTGCGTGCGGGAGCCCGGCAGCCCGTTTGGGGGAGCTCTCAAGAGACGCTCGACGCCGACGGGCACGGCTCGTGGAGCTATGTAGTGGTGTGCGCCAGAGACTGGGTGCTGGCGCTTCAGCCCGGCCATCTAAATCAGCTTGTCGACGCTCGCTGTAAGGGCCTTGCTCCGCCGTGACCTCGCGCTCGAATGCCTCGGGATCGGCGAGGGATGCAGCAGTGGCGGGTGTGTTCAGATGGCTCGCAGCCAGGGGTGAGGAAGGAACTGAATGGGCAGCCCGCTCCACGCCGTTCCTCCAGACGGCGCGAGCGATGGACCTGCAGATGCTGGCGCGGGCGTCCTTCGCGTGGGCATTGCGAGGGGGCGGCCTATCCCTGCTGCGGAGAGCAGCCTCCTTCATCGGTCGCAAGTGTTCCAAGCGCCTGGGGCGCGGCGGTGGGGGGGGCGCGGCGCGTGCGTGGACAGCAGCACGTATTGCTCAAGGTATTCGGGGTCGCGGAAGATGTGCCGGGGGATGGAGTTAGCCTCCTGTTCCACCCGACGTCGAAAACTGATGGTGACCGCCAGCGGCGCGTGGTCGCTGGGCCTCTTCTCGTGGAGCTTCTCGGGGATGTCCTTGGTGGTGGTCGTGATATGCTCTTGGTTGGTGAGCCCGCTGGGTGACGCCATGGCGGCCCTGTCTACCTGCGTCAACGTGGGAGGAGTCCTCCTGCGTGCTGATGTGCGCGGGGAGCTCGTTGTCGAGCTCGGCCATGTCATCGAAGATGTCCCGCCACCTGCTCTCCAGGGATCGAGAAGCTGAATCCCGCTGCGCGGGGCCTTTGTTGACCTCCAGGGAGTTGAGCAGCATCGGAGGCGCCGACGACGTGGGCGTCTCCAAACGGCAGGATGGCGGCCATCTGCGGCGCAGCGCGCGCAATGAGCGCAGCCGCCTTGCAGCAATGCCGTCCATGTCTGCAGCAGTGAGGCTGGGAGAATGGATGTTGCGAAAAAAAAAACGACTGATGGCGTCGGAGAAGCCGCAGCAGAGCCAGTGCCAGCAGCGTGAAGTCGCTGAGCACGACCAAGAACGAACCCCTCATGAATGTAGGGCACCTCGGTGCGCGTCGTGTTGGGCGAATGCTGGGCAGACAGCAGGATGGCAATGCCACCGGTGTCCCTCCTGTTCCAGAAGGATGTGAACGCTCTAACTCCTAGGTGGTGCCGATGAAGCTCTTGCTGGAATTTGTTTCTCCGCGCCATGGACTTCCTGACTGCGCATGGCTGTGCCGTTGTCAAGGTAGGACTCCACAATTTCCGATCACGAATCTCAGCGTTGTGCTAAACCAAGGCACGCGCCTTCCAGGTGCCGTAGCCAACGCGAGTCCGATGACCAACATGCGCCCTCCAAGGCGCGAAACGATTGTGACGTCGACAAGTGGATCCGTTCAGTGCCGCCGAAGATGTCGTCTGCATGATATCGAATTTGCGTAGACCACATGAAGTTATAACCCTATAGTTCCATTCTAGAACTGTGGGATCCTCACCTGTGGCGCCAACCAACACCTTCATGATGGGCTTGTTGCCATTGCTGATGATGCCTGCGTAGCGGTTGGCGCGCCAGCGGCCCTCCGCACTTGAGGACTTGACGAGCTGCAGGGGACGCTTCGTCTGGATCTCCCTGCGGATGTTCTGGGGTGACTTGTCCAGGCCCGCAATGATGCCGGTGTCTCGATCGTCGACGGACTTGGCAGTGAATCGCCTCCAGTGCCCGTCCTTCTTGTGGTGCCGGAAGGCAGTGGTGACCCGCGTGGCCGCGAGCCCACTGGTGCGTATGATGTGACGGCGACCAGGGGAAGGGCCCTCGATGCTCCAGTTCTCACCGTTGAACCCCGCGCCCTCGAGCCACGGCTGAACGCTTTGGACGAGGGCGTCGTTGGTGACGGCTTCCCTGCAACTGACGATGAAGACGCTATTGTCGGGGAGGCGCGTTCAGTCGCCAATGTGCTGCGCAGGAGCATTCCTCACAAACAGCTAGTGCCTTCTGGAGGTCCTCGATCTGCGAGCGCATCTGCAAGTGGTCGCTCTGCATCTTGGAGATGCTGTGGTCCAGGTCCTTGGTCTGGCCGTCGCTCTGCTCGTTCTTGGCAGCCTGGCGTTCGCCGAACAAGCGGAACGCCACGGAGGTGCTGTTAGTGATGTTCGCGGTGAAGGTGGCGTTCGCCTTCTGAGCGGTGTTGGCGACCTGGTCACGCATGGCGCCCAAGATCGCCTCCAGCTCAGAGTGCAACGCAGGACCATCGGCGCAAGCGGCAGCCCCCGCTGAGGCACCAGGACGTGGCGAGGGCGGAACGCGCCTGGGACGGCCATTGCGCGGGATTGCATGGAAATCTGCGACCGGAGCAGGGGAAACCTCACGCTCATTGCTAGGGATCACCACCATCATGGGAAGGATCTGGACCGTTGTCCCTGTTACGATCATCTGGCAC
>CAUYUJ010019108.1:72500-122500 GCA_963575745.1 Prorocentrum cordatum
TCGGGGAATGAGGGAGGAGACAGGAGGGAGGGAGAGGGCACGAGAACACCAAGGCCTGAACTGTCCCAGAATCGGTGCGCGGCCTCACTGGGAGTCCCCGGAGCGTCCTCACCCAGGGCCTGAAGAGCAGCATGGAGTCCCGCACGCTGTTCTGAAGGCAGTGCCGCAGATGTAGGCGGCGTCGTATATTGCCGCGCTGATGGAGTCCAGGACGTGTACCGAGAGCAGATCCTGACGGGAACCTGCCAAACAGAACCACCCCTCGCCCAAAAGACGCCCCGCCAATGAGATTTGCCCTCAGCTTTGTCAGTCCGTCTGCCCCCGCCGAGACACGCCCAGACAGCTGAGGCAGACCACAACCCAGCAGGGCAGGCTTGAGGGCCCGAGCTGTCCTGAAGCTGCAGGGGCGTCAGCATCGCAGCTGCCGCGGTGGGGCTGCGCTGGTGCGGTACATGCCGTTGGCTGGAGGTTAGAACTTGCTTGGAGTAGCCGCTGGCACCCGGTGTGGGCGCTCGTAGTCGTCAGCGGCGTGCGTAGGTCAAGTTGACACTCCTTAACTGCGTGCCCTGATGATTGCGCTAATGCTTCTGGCTGTGGTGCTGAACGAACCTGCGAACGTCATCAACAACATGCTGCTGGGTCCGCCAGAAGCGAGACTCGTAGCTGCTGTCGGCGGCGACGACGAAGCAAGCGTCACCCGGCCCCCGGCACCACCTAATCACCCAGCACCCGGCACCACCAAATCAGAGAGGGCCGAAACACGTGTCACGGTTTCCGCCCGCGCGGATGTCTTAGGGATTACCAGCCCTCAGGTGAAGGCTTCTTCGTTGGTGCTGGCGTCTTTGAAGACGTGGGTGCTGGCGCCCGTGATGCTGACCGTGCTGACGTCGGGAATGCTGGCATCGGGGATGCCCGCGCCGATGCTGCTGGAATCGGTGCTGGCGTGGGTGCTGGTACTAGTGCTGACGTCGATGCCGAAGTCGGTGACCGATATGACGTTGCAGGCTCGTCGCCCGCCTCCTCTTCCTTCTTCGGAGGATGGGGGTCGAGGCGTGGGCGCGTGGTACAGGTCGATAGCTGAAGGTGAAGGTGGAACATCTGCCGCTGGAAGCTGGAGGTCGAAGTGCTGAGGTGAGGAAATCCAATGGTGCATTCTGTCGGCACCGCAGCCTCGCTGCATCATCACACAAAGCTGATGCGCAAGCTCTGTGACATTTAGCTTCTGCGTTGCGGAATCTGCCAGTGCTCATGTCCGTAATGCAAGCGATAACGACGACAGAAACACGCGCGTCCAGACGGATGGGTGAGGCCAGGAGACGGACGGCGCATCGCGACAAGATCAAGGCAAGCACGTGACACACTACGACACGACGGGACGGGACGGAGCGGATCTGGGCGGTGGAGGGGTCGGCCTGCGATGCTCCTCAACATGCTCATCAACATTCTCACCCTCGTCCCTCTTCTTGTCATCCGCATCGTCCTCATCATCCTTGTCGTCATCAGAATCGTCTCTGCGCCTTTGCCTTGTTACCAAAACTTCTTATTGTCAGCCCGACCCCAATCGTCATTCCCGTCCCCGTCCCCATCATCATCCACAATCGTCGTCCCAAACCTGGTCATCCCCATATGCATCGCCACTTCCCCCCCTCATCCCCATCCTCGTCCACATCATGATCGTTATGTTCATCACTGTACTCTTCAGCATGCTCGTCGACGTTGCGTTTCTCGACTACTTTAAATTCCGCCTCGATCATCATCCTCCCTCCAATGGTTTTCTTTCATCGTATCCATGCCTTCGAGTCCCTGTCACCCTCCTCCACCTCCTCCTCCCTCATCCCGCCCTCCGTCTTCTTCCTCGTCCCCTCCTGCAGGCTTCAGACCCTGGGGGGATGCCTCATCTGTTGAGGGCGGGCACTGGTATCCACGGCCAATCCACGATTGGAGTTTCACGGGCTTCCAGACTCCAAAGCGGCTCCACCAGGGAGGAAAAAGAGGGGCGGGAGGAGGAGAGAGGAGGAGGAGGAGGAGGAGGAGGAGGAGGAGGAGGAGGAGGAGGAGGAGGAGGAGGAGGAGGAGGAGGAGGAGGAGGAGGAGGAGGAGGAGGGGGGAGGAGAGCGGAGGAGAGGGAGAGAGGAGGGAAGGAGAGAGGAAGGGAAGGAGGAGAGAGGAAGGAGGAGGAGGGAGAGACTGGCTTCCAGACTCTGGACTCCTTGCCCCGGTTCCTTACCCACTGCCCCCCCCAACTCGTGCTCCCTGCTCTCCCCGTCGCCCTCCTCCTGCTGCCCTCCCTGGAGGCCTCGGCCTGCCAGGGGCCTTCCCGCCTGGGCCCCCCCCCCCCCTCGAGGGGCCTCCCCCTCCTCCTCCCCTCCACCATGACCATACACATCGCTCATTTCTAATCGTGCTCATTTCTAATTGTGCTCGTTTTTGATTGTTCCTGGCACCCCAGTGGCCAGGAAGATGCCCAGGACAGAACAAGTAGAAATGAGAGGGTCTTGGCCCCCAAAAAATCAAAGAACTTTCGAAAACTGAGAAGTGAACAATGTGTAGCCATACGCGCAGACGTACCTTTGCACCTGCAGGTTGGCGGACTTGTAATGCCGCGCGACATATTGGCAGCCAACTCAATACCTCCCCCGACCAGCCAGGCGAACTGGACTGCTGCCCGGGCGACCCGCCAGGAACAAATGGGCCACGGAAAAAGGACGCGCATGTCTGCCAGCGAGAACCCCAGAAAATGACTTCTTGCACTCTGGAAGTGTAGTCTGTAGGGTGCAATAATATGTGCCGGTCTGACAAGTAAGCACATGCGGGCAACTGGCGCGGGCGCATGTCGAAAACACCCAGCAACCAGCGCGCACCCACCAACTTTGCCAACTACTATAGTGCGGGCCACACGCGCACACCTCCGCTCGCGCATGCCGATATCCTTCCAAATCAAATGTGTTCTCAACATTTCGACACAGAGGTGATCACATACGAACAACAAATAAAAACACATGAGAAACATAAAGCTATAACGTAACAGCTCTGACATTGTTTCTGAGTGTCTGCCCGTGTGCATTTCCTCGCCAACACCATCGTGATCATCATCGTTAGCGTCATCATTGCCACCGTCATCACTATCAACATCATAGTCATCACCGTTGTCGGCATCATAGCTCTCGTCATCAGCGCCACCATCATCATGAACCACCTGCCCGAGCCGTGGATCTGCATGAGGAGGGTTATCGCGTCACTACGCAAGTTGAGTTTTGCCAGCAAGTTGTGGGGGGGGGATGTTGGAGCGAACAATGGAATTGGAGATTCCCGTTCCGTTCCAACTTCCGAGGTCGGGGTTTGCGGTCCCTTTCGGGTTACTGTTGTCTTCATGCATGTAAGCAACAAATATATAAATGTAGACACTCTGCACGATCGCTCATCCTGTGTATCAAGTGATAGAACCCACAACCAATCGGCATCGACTCCCCCCCCCAGCATCCCTTGCAACAAGGAAAGGCGGCGCACATGCGTTGATCGCATACTTACGTGTTGTATGAATCTTTGTCAAAATATGTTGTGCGGGCCAAGCGCGCCGCCGCGCGCGCATGCCAAAATCATTCAACAGCCATTGATGTTCGAACAATGTCAGCTCATGTCTGCTCAAAACGACTATCAGCAACTTATTGTTTCTCAAATAAAGAGTTGTCAGACTTCTGCGCGCGCAGTCCTTGAAACCACAAGACATACAATGCTGTTTGAACATTCTGCCGAATAACATGCGGGCCACACGCGCACCCATGTCAGACACATTCAACAACCGCCATGCGCCCGCCAACTCGGTTAAACCATACAGCATGCGGACTAGACGCGCGCATCTCTGTGCGTGCACGTCGAAACATTTCCCAAAGCAATCGTTGTCGAAGCACTTCAACACGGAGGTGTTCAAACACGCAAGGAAAAAAACGAGTGTTTCTTACTACGCATCTGCCTGGTTCTCTGGATTTCTTCGCGCGCGATCTCTTCCGCATCATCCTCATGAACATCATCGCTATCATCATCGCCATCACCGTCATTGCCATCCATCCGCATCATAATCGTCACCGCTATTATCACCGCTGTCGTCATCATCGGCATCGCCAGTGTCGTCGCCATCACTACCATCGTCATCATTATCACCATCACCATCATCATCATCACCATCATCATCATCATCGTCATCATCATCATCATCATCATCATCATCGTCGTCACTATCATCACTCGCCAGCCCGAGTCAAGGATCTGCAGAAGCAGGGCCCGCACGTGAGTTTTGGCAGGACGTTCCGATGGGTAACTGCACCTGCGACCTTTCCACGGAAAGGCTGGCAACCTCGCATTGGCAAATGAATGCTGCTCGAACGTTTTTGAAGAACTGTCCTGAATTTGATCGGGCGCCAACAATTGTTTCTGAATCGTTTTGACATGCGTGCGCGTCGGCGAACGCATCTGGCCCCGCGTGGTATATGTGAGAAGGGTTGTTGCAACACGCATCCGTTAAATCATCGCACGTGCACCGTATGTATTGTATTCTCTTAGCAAGGTGTAATGGGGGGTTTTCGATACTGGATCGGCTGACATGATATTTGTGTGTACGTATACGGTGTTGGTATTGGAATAGGAACCAGTGGGTCAGGGATCCAGGGTCTGAAAGCCTGGTAGAGCCCCAGTTGAGGCTGGGCAAGCTGTGCAGTGCAATCTATGTGGTGCAAACTATGTTCTGAAAATTGTGCTTCAATCGCGGTGGTACCTATGTGATTCAATATATGCCTTGCAGCCAATACAATGCGACTCATTTTGCAAACGCCGCGCCTGCCCTCCTTTCATGCTCGGGCAAACATCCCCCAAACCCACCCGGAACCTTTTGGCACAACTCACGGAAACTGTAAGTGCAGTTGCCCATCGGAACCTGCTTGCGAATCTTTAATGGCGCGATGGCGCGCGGATCCTGTTCATGAAGATCCATGACTCGGGTGGGCGAATGTTGCTGGACACGACGACGTTGGCGACGACGACGGGGATGATGATGATGATGGCGATAATATTGAGGGCGACGATGTCGAAGATGACGGCCGAGGTGAACATGAAAACGACGCTGGTGATGATATGAAGATGATGACGATGATGATGCTGCTGCTGATGAGGAAACCGATGATGACGATGATGATGGTGATGGTAAAGATGATGTCGATGCTGTTGATGACGATCGCAATGGTGAAGCTGGCGGTGACGATAACGATCGTGCTGATGATATTAAAACATCTTTGGGGTGTCGTATCGTGTTGAATGAATTCGACGTGCGCGTGCGGAGAAGCGTGCTTGCGGCCCGCATGCCGTTACTTGACAGACTTGGCGGGTGCGCGACTGTTGTAGGTTTTCGACATGCGCGCGTGACCAACATGCTCTCATTGAGCAGATTGTCAAGCCCTAGTTCTGCTTTCCATTTGTTTTGCACAAGTGCACGCGCGCGTCTGTCTTTATCGTTCGGAAGGCTTGAGGTGGTTGATACTTTTGAAAAGGTAAGTGTTGAAGCTGTTCGCCCACTGGTAGTTTTGATGCACTTTGACATTCGGGCGTGGCGGCGCGCCAATTTCGTCCACATGGTATTGATTGACACGGGTTGTTGCAACACGCGCTTCTTAGATCAACGCATGCGCCTCGCATTATGTGTCGTGCCGGGGTTGACAAGGGTTGTCGACACCGGCTCGGGGATACCATTACTTGATATCTTGGTTCCAATCTAGCGCATAATCCGCCCCTTTCGGCGTGTGTGAGGGACTTGTTCGTTCGAGTCGTTCTCTTCGTCGTTCGTCAGTCGTCGTCTCTGCCAGCTCCTTCCCGTACGGCAAGAGGTTCCCAACATGGTCCAAGAGGGCCCCACGACGGCCCGAGACGCCTCCAAGACAGGCCAAGAGGAACCCAAGACGGCTCCAAGATGCTGCCCAGAGGGGGGATCCGAACGGACATCTCGAGCCCTCGCCCCCGAGAAGCTCTCAGGAGACCCCAAGAGGCCTCGAAGACGCCCCCAAGAAGCCCCCAGGAAGCCCCTGGAGGTCCCCAAGAGGCTCCCAAGAGGCCCCCCAACAATCTCCCCAAACGCCTCCAAACTGCCCACCAGAGGCTCCCGAAAGCGCTCCAAATAGACCCTGACAAACATCCCCTCCTCCCCTTGCCCCTCCTCCTGCTCCTCCTGTTCCTCCGCCTCGTCTTTATCGTCCTCCACCTGCTCATTGCTCTTATCGACCTCCTTCTGCTCCAACTCCCCCTCCTCACCCTCCTCCGCATGCTCTTCCTCATTCTCCCCCTCCTGCTCCACGGCGTCCTCCTCCTCCTGCTCCCCCTGCTCTTCCTCACCCTTTCCTTCCTCCTCATCCCCCTCCTTAGCATCCTCCTCATCATCATCCTCATCCTCCTGATTATCCTCCTCATCATGCTCCCCCCCTCCCCCACGTGCTCTTCCCCCAGTGCTCCGCAACCTTACCTCGATCTCGTCCTTCCCATCCTCCTCCTCCTCCTGCCCATTCTCCTCCCCCTCCTCCACGTCCTCCTTCTTCTCCTGCTCCTCCGACTCCCATTCTCCTCGGCTTCCTACTGCTCCTTCCCCCCACGTCCTCCCCCTGCCCCTGCTCCCCCTCCTCATCCTCCTCCGCATCCTCCTCCTCCTCCTCCCCTTTCTGCTGCTCCACCAAGTGCTCCGCCTCCTCCTCCTGCTCCTCTCCCTCCTCCTCCTCCTCCTCCTCCTCCTCCTCCTTCTCCTCCTCCTCCTCGTCGTCCTCGTCGTCCTCGTCGTCGTCGTCGTCGTCTTCAGGGTCGGCGACACCAGCCGCAAGGCCTTCACAATACATAAGCATTTACTGTCTGCGGAGGGATCCCGATGTGTCCAGCCTCGGCACGAGGGTAGAGTCTCATCCTTGTTCGGAAGAGGGGTCGATGTCGTGCAAACTGTGCGTGGAGGCTATGTGGTGCAGTCTGCCGGGTGCAATCTCAGACCGGCGACGGGCGCCTGGCGGGCCAAAGCCCCGCCAGCGTGCGGGGCGGTGACGGGGCGGCCACGGGCGCCTACCAGGCGACACGTCGGGAAACCCAGCACCAGCACCAGGCGGCGACGAGGCACGCGAGGAAAGGCCTCTTCCGCCTCCTCCTTCATCTCCTCCATCTCCTCCTCCTCCTCCTCCTCCTCCTCAGATCTCGTGTTCGCTCTCTCTCTCTCTCTCTCTCTTTCCCCTGCTCCTCTTCCTTCAGACCATCTCCGTTCTCCTCTCCCGCTCATCGTCGTCGTCGTCGTCGTCGTCGTCGTCATCGTCGTCGTCCTCCTCCTCCTCCTCCTCCTCCTCCTCCTGCGCATGGGAGACGATGGGACTGCCGGGCGGTCCGTTCGCCACTGCCTCGAGGAAACCTCCTTGAAGATGCTGGCGAACTGCGGGGTCCATGATGATGACGACGACGATAACGAGGAGGAGAAGGAGGTTGAGAAGGAGGAGGAGTGGGAGGAGGAGGAAGAGAAAAAGGAATAATGGTGATGATGATGGCGCGGAAGAAGAATGAGATGAGCAGGAGGAGGGGACGTAGGGAATGAGGAAGACGAGGAGGGGAGGGTGAGGGCAGAGGAGGATGATGATGAGGATGAGGAGCGCCAATGCCTCATGAATCGGGTGCTCACAACGGGCTCAACGCCTCGCAGCGGGCTTCAGTCACCTGTAGGGCCAAGCCGTGGGGCGGAAGGGGCAGTATCGAGTGATTCTATGGCATCTTGGCCTGGGCAGCTGTTCTTGTGTTATATATACATAGAAGCTAGAGCAGTCTCACGGGTGAGGTCAAACGCTGGGTACTGGACTGGGAGGCCAAGTCCGAGGCGGAGGATAGGGTACATGGGGACGACGGCACGGGGACGACATACGAGGTGGACGAGGCGGGGGCACCAGAGATGGTGGGAAATGCTATCGGGGTGGCAACACCCGAAGAGGAGGGGGAGGGAGAGAAGGATGAGGATAGGAGGAGGGGGAGGAGGAGCACGAGGTGGGAGGAGGATGGAGAAGGAATGCAACAAGAGGATGAAGAGGAGGGAAGAACGGATGACGATGGCTGATCCGGTATGACTGTTGCCCCAACCGAGGCCAGTACGCGGGGTGCGCCCGCCGAGGTGACACTAGATGAGGGGGCGGATGAGGAGAACTCTAAGTCCGCCAACGTGGCGTAGGCAATGAGTAGAGTGACCTCATGTCTTTCTGCTCCCTGAGTTGAGGACCGTAAGTTTGGCCTTGACAGGCCCAGACCCTGGATTTCTGGAGCTGCTGGGTACGTACTTCCGAGGCTTGGGTCGTGGCTTTCCCGAGGCCTTGGGAGCGCGGTTCGGCGTCCAACCGTCCAGCATGCCCTCAGACGGTCCCTTGGGGCAACCTCCGGCCTCTCTTGGGGTCCTTCGTGGGCAGTCTTGGAGGCCCTGGGGGCCAGGCCGCGAGGCTAAAGTCACTGGAACACTGTCACTAGCCCAGCGGGTGCATACATCATTGAAGCAACAAGCTCGGGCGACGGCGAGGACACGGGACCACCTGATGGACCAGTAGCCTGGTCGCAGCATTTGCCGACGAAGGCGCCACGTCGACCACAAGCTCCTCTTTTTCAGAAGATTTTGGGAATATATCTCGCCCCTCCACTGGGCTGGGCCGTGCATGCCGATGTCCCCGCTCATCTCGATAACCCTCGAAGGCGAAGTCCTCGGGCGGCGGGCCGTTGGTCGCCGGCACCGGAACTGCGGTGCCCAACTTCGGAAACTATTTCCCCGTAGAAGTTGCCGATGGACTTGATCAAGCCATTTTTTTGGAACGTGAGGGTCTTCTTCTTCTTGGTTGCCAAAGCCAAGTGCTACTGTTGGCACTTTACAATGGGCTTCCTGCTAGTCTGGCGGTGGGCCGCCCAGCAGAAGCCGTCGCGGGCAACGCGCCCCGCAGCAGCACCCATGGAATGCCGACTGGGCAGTGCAACCCACACCCAACGCACCTGGGTACGAGGAAAAGAACGCTCGGTGCCAAAGGGCTTTCGGCGGAAAGCGAGGAGGCCTTTCCTCTCTCCCTCCCCCCTCCTTCCCCGCCTGCCTCTGCCCGCTCCTCTATATTTCCTCCACCTCCTGCTCCTCCCCCCCCTCCTCCCTCCCACTCCTTCTGCTGGTGCTCCTCCTCCTTCTGCGGTCCATGCTCCTGCGCCTCCTCCGTCTTCCTTCAGCTACACGCAAGAGTGACCCTGGGCAAGAATGACCCTTGGTGCGCGGCTTTTGGGGGGCCAACACACGAGCGCGCAGGACGCCACTGCTGCCTCGCGGTCGGCGATCGGGGGACTCCCTTGGGCCCGCAGCAAAGGTCACTCCGGCGAAAGGTCACCCACCAGTCGGAAGAAGTAGGTAGAAACATGAAGTAGGAAGGAGGAAGAAGTAGATTGCGCTCGGGGCCGCCCAACAAAAAGCAACAGCAACAGCAAAAGTACGCCTGGTCGATTCCTTCTCGCGCCCAGGCCACGGCCAGGTCGCCGTGGCCTCGGGACCGGCATGCCGGCCCAGAGCGACAGCGCACCAAGAACAACGCGTGACGCCGCTGGCCAGCTCGATGGGGTCCAGCGGCCCGCACGGCTGCGGGGCCGTCTTTCTGTCCCCCCCCCATCTCGCCTCCTCCTCCTCCTCCTCCGCCTCCTCTTGCTCCTCCTCCTCCTCCTCCTCCTCCTCCTCCTCCTCCTCCTCCTCCTCCCCCTCCTCTTGCTCCTCCCCCTCCTCCTCCTCCTCCTCCTCCTCCTCCTCCTCCTCCTCCTCCTCCTCCTCCTCCTCCTCCTCCTCTCCTCCTCCTCCCCCTCCTCCCCCTCCTCCTCCTCCTCCTCCTCCTCCTCCTCCTCCTCCTCCTCCTCCTCCTCCTCCTCCTCCTCCTCCTCCTCCCCCGTGCCCGTCCTCCGTGGCCCGCCCGTTCCTCCCTCGCGGCGGCCTCGGCGTGGTGCTCCACGCCCATGGGG
Organism: Prorocentrum cordatum; assembly: GCA_963575745.1. Classification (NCBI taxonomy): domain Eukaryota; class Dinophyceae; order Prorocentrales; family Prorocentraceae; genus Prorocentrum; species Prorocentrum cordatum. Next base: position 82,509 of record CAUYUJ010019108.1, read on the forward strand.
CAGATCCGCGCTATCATGTTGCGGGCCTGTTCGCCGGGGGCGGGGGGGGAGAGGCGGCACGAGGAGGAACAGAGCCTTGCCCGCAATGGGTGATGGTAAGGACGATGACGAGGCGAAGGAGAAGAAGTCGAGCGCACACACAAAGAAGTCGACTGGGATTCGAAGCGCCACGACGCCACCTGAGGACAGGGTGGGGGAGGCGAGAGAAGGAGTACACAGGGGGAGGGGGGGAGGATGGGAAATGCTGAAGGGCGGGGGGATGAAGGGAACGGGGTTGAGGGAAGGGGAGGAGGATGAAGATGAGGATGCGGAGGGGGGAGGAGTAGCGACCGTGGTCAGGATTATGGTTGATGATAATGGTGATGATGATGCTGATGATGATGAAGATGCTGATGGTGATAAAGATGATGACGCTGGTGATGCTGATGCTGAACATAATGATGAGCATGGTGATAGTGATAACGGTAGTGATGAGGATTGTGAGGATTACGATCATGGAGAGAGCGTGATCCACCACCGCTTTACTTTTGACAATTCCTCCCCCCCCTTCCTCCAGAACCAGGGGGTACCCCCCCCCTTCGAAAATCCTTCCCCGCCCCCCTTCCCCCAGCAACCCTCCCCCCCTAACCCCTCCCCCCCGCACCTCTCCCTCCAGAAAACCGGGGGGGGGGTCACTACCAGTTCGACCCCCCCCCCCAAAAAAAGCCGGGGGAGTCACTACCGGTTCGAACCCCCCCCCCCTTGCCGCCAGCAAACGATTCCCGCTCCTCGGGACAATGGGACAACGGAGAACCGGAGGGGGGTCACTATCGGTTCGAACCCCCCCCCTCCGGAAAACCGGGGGGGGGTCACTACCGGGTTCGAAGCCCCCCCCCCTCCAGAAAACAGGAAGGGGTCACTACTGGTTCGAACCCCCCCCCCTCTCACCGCCGGCAGACGACGCCCGAAACCCCACCACAAGTCCGCACCACATCCCCCACCGCTGTCCCCAGCACCACCGTCCACACCACCACTGTCCCCACTTTTCCCACAACCGTCCCCACTCTCCCCACCAGTGCCCCCACCGCTGTCGCACTGTCCCCACTCCCCACCACTGTTCCCACCACGGTCCCACTCTCCCCACTTTCCCCACGGCCCCCACCACTGTCCCACCGTCTCCACTGTCCCCGCTGTCCCACTGTCCCCGCCGCTGTCCCACTGAGATGTCCCACTGTCCCCGCCACTGTCCCCACTGTACACCTGTCCCACCACCGTCCTCACCGCCACCCTCACCACTGTCCCCACCACTGTCCTACTGTCCCTACCACTGTCCCCATCTGTCCCAGTCCCCACATCGCTGTCCCCTCCACCACCGTCCCCACCACTGTCCCACTGTCCCTTCCACTGTCCCAATGTCCCTACTGTTCCCGCCATTGTCCCCGCTGTCCCCACCAGTGCCCCCACCAGTGTCTCACTGTCCCCACTGTCCCCGCCATTGTCCCACCACGGTCCCACTCTCCCCAGTGTCCCCACCACTGTCCCACTATCCCCACTGTTCCCACGCCTGTCCCACTGTCCCCACTGTCCCCGCCGCTGTCCCACTGTGCCGTCCCACTGTCCCCATTGTCCCCACCACTGTCTCCACTGTCCCCACCACTCTTCCCACTGTACCACAGCCCCACCACCGTCCTCACCACCGCCTTCACCACTGTCCCCACTACTACCTTCTCCACCACTGTCCCACTGTCCCCACAACTGTCCCGCTGTCCCCTGACCACCGTCCCCACCACCACCGTCCCCACCACTGTATCACTGTCCCCGCCACTGTCCCACTGTCCCCACACCACTGTCCCCACCACAACCGTCTCCACCTCTGTCCCACTGTCCCCACCACTGTCCTCCCCCTGTCCCGAGGAGCGAGAATCGTTTGCAGGTGGCGAAGGGGGGGGGGGGTGGTCGAACCGGTGGTGACCCCCCCCCTTTTCATGATCGACTGGGGGGGGGAGGGGGGGGATTCGAACCGGTAATGACCCCCCTGGGTTTTCGTGGAAGGGGGAGGACGGGTTGGGACCCCACGGTGACCCCCCCTGGTTTTCCGCCAGCAGCTGTAGAACACGCTCTTTTTGATAATGATGATGCCGGTGATGGTGGCGAGGACGATGACGATGTCGATAACAAGGGCGACTTATGACGCTGGTAGTAATGTTTATGGTGATGATAACCATGACGATGATGATCCACAACTCTACGGCGGCAACGGGCTTCGGCAGCAGCACGGCGGCGACGCCGCTCCAATGTTGGCGGGAAGAGGAGGGAAGTGTGCCACGATTCTTACTTTTCCGCAATCGGCTTGGGCTGTCGAACGCCGCCCTAACAAGAACAAAACTCCGCCTTCCCCCCCGCGCGCCCGTGTATCTTGTCATGGTAACGGAGCTGTGGTGAACAGTACACGGACCTCGAACTCATCCCCAACCCAGGTAGGGCTCTGGGAAGACGCACATTAGAGTTACATACCCAAGCCCACGCAAGGCTCTGGGACGACACCCGTTACCATAACCATGTCAACAATATTTTGGTCACGAAGCTGCTAGGACGAATTTTGGCACTTTTCTCGGAAATTAAAACGGATGGAGTGATTGGTGCTATCGTTTCGAATCCGATAGTGGAGCTGTGCAGAACATTGAACGGGCACAGTATCATGATAACACCATTTTATTGGTGGCAACAGAAGGATATGTAAAGCAAACTTCTGCGAATGTAGCGTACATTCTAAAGAGTCTTGCATATGGAGAGATGGCGAAAGTATCTAGGAAGAAATCGAAATGGAACAGTTTCGAGATGTGGCGTCGGATGCGCATTATTTATGAGCACGAGGACATAAATACCACAAGAGGCGGTTTGAATGCAATCATGGACTTTAGCTTTTCGGGCGCTCGGTTGGGCTTACTAAATCAGCATATGTTTTAATTGGCATTTAATTTTTCTGAAGAAAGCTAGCAAATCGTGTGATCATGAACGTGGTTATGAGGACGCTCCCGGAACCAATGACGACACATATTTCAAATCTATTAATACTCATCTGTGCGAGACTTACGATGACCTCCAACGAGACATACACAATTAAGTCGGAAACAATCGTGTGCGGGAGAACTTATGTAAGACAAGACAACGGCCCTAAGCCCATGGAAGGAGATGCGCTTAAGGGTTCCCCTGCAGGGTTCTCCGAAAGAATCCCCCAATGCCGACGTATCCCTCAACAGCACCCCTAAGAGCACTTGAAGGGATATTCTCAGGGATCGTGGTCTGGCCGTGGATACCCGTCGTCATCCTGGCGAGGGCAGAGCTTTTCCACCCAAGCCCAGGATTGGCAACAAAACGACCGGAAAGGCAGAGGTAAGGACTAAACTGGCACTGGAGGCAGATGTAGGGACCAGTCGAGCGCTGGCGGCAAGACTGGTGGGAATCAGAACGCGAACAAGTTGCGTGACATTTGCACGACGAAAAATTCATTTGACGTCAGAATGGAGATTAAACGCGCAAGAGAAACACCAATCAAGAAACAAAACCATTCCAACAAACAAGCCTGGGATCAAGATTCTTAGGATCCCGGGTGGTCTTGGGACGCGCAGGGCGATTGGAACCAGGATGGAGGAGAGCAGCCAAATCAACACGACCAATGCTTTCCAGAGGAGTTCGCGGCGCTATTTGCTGGCAGCAGCTCTCCGAACGAAAGCGGCAACGACTCGAGCGATTCGAACGAATGTCTCCCATGCGAATCATCTGAACCTGCCGAGAAGCTCTCCGGAGACACAGGCGCAAGTCGACAATGCACTTTGAATATGGTGCAGCGACAGCAGCGGATACAGTGAGCATGTATTCTGCGTGGATGTGGTCTCCCAGGCAGATCCAAGTGGACCTCCTGTGGAAACAAGTTCTCAGACGGATCCTGTGGCCGAGGAGTGCGAAGATTTCCATGACTGTCTTGAGTGGTTCGTGATGACGGAGTCAGATGATGAGGGCTATAATCCAATCAACACTCATCGCAAGACGACCGAGGATTTTCTAAGGACGACGCTATACAGGATGACGATGAAAATGTCGCTTCAACAGGCAACTTCATAGACAGAGACTTGCAAATCCTTTTAGATTCTGGAGCATTCGATCATGTATGCAAGAGCACTTTGCGAAACACGTCCCTGTGATAAAATCTGGTGGCAAAGGCGGTGTGACGGCGTCGGGAGATCCAATGAAGGATTGGGCACAAAGACGTACTAATACAACTGATCGGCCACAACGGCGCTACAGTAGTCATCATATCCGTGTCAGTATTTTCAGAGAAGCGAGCACCACACCCATCAGCATAAGCAAGCTCAAGAAACTGAGGAACACAACTTGCACGTTCGATGGTAAGACCGACCAACATTCTGTATCGTGTAAGATGCACGTTTGTAGACACAATAAGAATCATGTCAATCATCCAATGCCAATCGTTGCACTCAACTGTCCTCCAGCGCTTCGACGAACCGCTGGAAGAGTTGAGAGCGAACGTCCCCGCAAAAACGAATAAGGAAATTCTGAGCACCACCCCTGGAGGCGAGTTTTATGTGAAAAACACAGAGTGCCCGTCGGACACTTGCCAACATAAAACCACGCACGCCAAATCACAATCGATTTCCATTTGCGCATCACGTGGGTAAAGCGGCCGAGGAACGAAGAGGTGCTGTTGGAAGGAAAGAAGATGGGACGAAACTCGAAATTGAGGAAGTCTTTCGGGTAGGATAATTACAATGTCCGTGCGACGCGAACGTGATAAAGATCCGAACAGCAACCCTGAATCGGAAGACGTCCCAGTGAGCCTCTCGGGCGAAGCTCGACATAATACTAGGTCCACAGGCATGCACGTTCCTCTGGCAACGACGAACCTACAGTTCGCATGAAAACGTTACTCGAAGGAAACCATGTTGTCGATGGGGGGCGCGAGTAGTGTCACACTTTCCGAAATAATTTGTATGTCAAGACACCGTGCAGGATTCGATCATTTCAACACGGGTACACATACTCGGATGTCATGCTTGGAAACTTGTAGTCGACACTGTGAGCGTGTATCACATGCGAGATAAAACGAAACGCTTCGAACATGTACCGTGGACGCACGGCGAACCGTTCAAGATGACAACGGCGTTTCGAAATCGTTCTGCCCAGTGGCCCCTGTTCCATTGCAGGAGCAACCCTGAGAAAGACACAAGCCGTTGGCTCCCATAATCCCCACTGGATCAACACTCAAAGAAAGACAGCACCACAATCTTTCATACACGCAAACATACTATATACAAATATATACACACATCTATATGTATGTACGTATGTATGTATGTATGTATTTTTGTTTATATATACAAGAATCCAGTCAAGTCTCTCCCCCCTCCTATTGGCGCGGCTTCCAGTCAAGAGATTTGGAAGCAATCCCACCCCTTGCCCCCTCCGCCTCCTCCCGCGGCCCCCCGCCCTGCCCAGCCTCTCGGGGAGTCGCGGGGGCACAGGTGGGAGGCCTCAGGGAAGCGTTTCCTGTGTATTGACTGCCGCGTCAGAGCGGCAACCAAGAAGCCAGGTACCTGTCCTGGCTATTCTCAAGCGCTAGCAGAGTTGCGCAGCAACCCGCAAGGGCATGCACTGTTCATTTGCGAACAGCATAGAGGAGGGTCGTTTAATGTCGTCTGTCGTCGGTGTGGGAAGTTCGCAGAATCGTATGTGCGGCCCCTCAATGCTGAGTGTGCTGGACAGTACGTCAGACCAGGAGACCGCGCCCAGTGGAACCTCTTGCTTGAAGGCAGGAATCCGAGAGGATCCAAGAGTTCGCCCATCGAGTACGAGCGGCCGATGCCGCTCCACCAGTACCTCTCGCGCCAGGCCCAACAGATGGCCGAGCTGGAGGAGGCTGCCGCTGCGCCCACCCCAGGCCAACCGAGCGGGGGGGAGGGAGAGCAGCAGCAGCAGCAGCAGCAGCAGCAGCAGCAGCAGCAGCAGCAGCAGCAGCAGCAGATCTGCTAACAGTCGAACCCCTTTCCATCTGCGCGACGGTCCTCCTCCTCCTCCTCCCTCCTCCTCCCTCTTCCTCCTCCTCGCTCCTTCGTCTCCTCCTCCTCCTCCTTCTCCTCCTCCCCCTCCTTTTCCCCCCCCTCCTCCTCCTCCCTCCTCCTCCTCCTCCTCCTCCTCCTCCCTTCCTCCTCCTCCTCCTCCTCCTCCCTCCTCCTCCTCCTCCTCCTCCTCCCTCCTCCTCCTCCTCCTCTCCTCCTCCTCCTCCTCCTCCTCCTCCCTCCTCTCCTCCTCCTCCCTCCTCCTCCTCCTCCTCCTCCTCCTCCCTCCTCCTCCTCCTCCTCCTCCTCCTCCTCCTCCTCCTCCTCCTCCTCCTCCTCCTCCTCCTCCTCCTCCTCCTCCTCCTCCGCCTCCTCCTCCTCCCTCCCCCTCCGTCTCCTCAATGCTTCTCCCTTTTGCTTGTGCTTCCCTCCCAAGCGGCGATCTGTGAAGCCGTTGCACTGCTGTCTCCTGCCGTGCTCCCCGGGCGGGCGATCGATGGCTTGCTGTGATTTGCAGTGTGTATGCTTGGAGGCTGGGGGCTTGGCCGTGTTAAGAGACATTGCGAGTCCCGTGTTGTTGGTTTGTTCAATGCGCTGATGTATGTCTCACGGTATCCCGCGGCTTTCTCTCTCTTCTCATCCTCATCCCCATTACCACTCTTCACCTCGCATTCCCTCCTCCGCCCCTCCTTCCTCGCATGAGAGCAGGCGGCAACGATATAGGCTGAGAAGGCACGTAGTACGGAATACGGCAGCGGAGGCGTATCGTCTGGTACGTCGTCCCCCTCTCCGTGCCACCCAGAGGGAGCCAGGGGAATGGGGTCTAGCCGTAGAGCAGGAGCGGCGGGGTCATGCAAAAGGCATCCCTGCCGATGGACCACCAGCCTGGGGGCCACACCGTTCACGCTGGCGGGCTAGGCTGCGGCGAGAGGTATTGCACCCCGCGTTTCCAAAACTGCTGCAGGGACTTCTTCCCGACGGATAGCAGCACCACTGTTCACTGTCCCCTTGGTGTTCCTTCCGTCGATCCTTGCTCCTCTGCGTCCTTCCATCCTCCGCTCCTTCTCCGCCTGTCGCTCCTCTTTCTCGTCCTCCTCATCTCCCTCCTCCTAGTGTTCCTGCTCTCGTCCTGTCCCTCTGTCCCTCTCCTCGGGGACAGGCACAGGAATGTGCGAGTCGTGCAGGCATGTTAGGCCGTGCTACATCTACAATCGATCAGGTGCACTTCGCAACTCCTCTCCCTCAGGTGGCAGGCGCGTTTTGTCAGTCCTGTGTGGATTGGCGATGAGGATCGAGGGGAGCGACCACGAGAGAGGAGAGCGATAAGAAAGAAGGAGGAGAAGGAGGAAGAAAAGGAGGAGTTTTTCCCGCGAGCACAGCGTGGGCGAGCAAAGAAAAAAGAAAAAACAACAAACAAATAAAAGAACAAAGAAAAAAAAAGAAAAAAAAAAAAGAAACAAAAAAAAAACAAAAAAAAAGAGACGGAGGAAGAGGAGGATGAGGAGAAGGAGGAGGAGGAGGAGGAGGAGGAGGAGGAGGCGCGAGAAGGTTGGGGGATGGGCGAAGGAGGATGAGTAGCACGGAGCATGGGGCACGGAGTGGCCTGGGTCCGAGGACCTCGGTCCGGAAAAGCCAGAACGTTTTCAGTTTGGTCAAATGATGCAGGAATTTGTATCCATTGGGTATGATTGGGTAAGGAAATATCAACAGGATTCCAGGGCACGCTACGATTATTGTGTCCCGAAGCAACCAATTCCATTCTGCATAATATGGTGGTCCTCCAGATGAGGACAGCGCCGACTCCACGGTCACACACATATATATATATACATACATGTTTACATACATATATACATACATACATAAATACACATACATACATACATACATACAAACATACATATATATACACAAGATTTGAGGGCTCGCTTCGCTTCGCCTCAATCTTGGCCCTGCGCCCACGCGCACCCAAACATTCGGTGAATGAGTGATGTCTGCAAGCGCATGATGACCATGGGAGGGGTCGCGGTCATAATTCCCGGACGGGTCATGAGCATTCCTGCGTTTGGGAGACGGCGACGTACCGCGACGAGGCCATAGTCACCGATGAGGGGTTAGAGGAAACGGTGACCACGAGGGGGGTCGCGGTCATGGCGGTCAAGGAGCAACGCCATGTGCGTGAGTGAGGTGAGGAAATTGAAGAAGGAGTTCAAGTTTGGATGACGAGGATGATGATGAGGAGGAGGAGGAGAAGGAGGAGGAGGAGGAGGACGGGAAGGGACGACGTCGACGTGGCGGGGTGGATGCGACGATCGTCGGAGAGGGGCAGCGGTCGGTACGACGAGGGGTAAACGCTAATGACCGCGATGGGGGGTGAAGGTCACTGCCGGGAGAAATGGTGGCGACCGCCCGTCAAGGAAGGGATGGGCACGTAATGAAAAGTATTCTCTGCGATCATCATCGGCAGGCGGCAGGTCGCTTGCGCGGCGTGAGGGCAGGGCGCTTCGGACGGGGTGGGTCCGATCGCAGAAGCAGTTCAGGCCAGACGACGTTGCGCACCAAGGCGTTGCCGTCCTGGTCCATATTTTCACAGTCGGGGAGAACCCGCATATCGGCGCGGTTCTTGCCTCTACTAACGCCCACATAGAGATGCCCGTGGGCAAAAGGGCTTCGGCGCACGTCCAGGCACGCGCGCGCGAGCGTGCGGCCCTGCCCTCCATTGAAGGTGGACGCGTACGCTGGCCGCGAAGGATATTGTCAACGGGCCATGGTGGACGTGCCGTTGGCAATCTGCCAGCGGAAAACGATGCGCGGTAAAGGATACTCGCGGCCATCCAAGGTTTCTATAAGGATGTGATGGTGGTGGACCGCCTTCACTATGAACGGCACACGGTTCATGAGTCGCTCGATAGGGTTGAAATTCCTCACGAGCTCGAACAGGCCACCGACCACAATGTGCAAGTCATGGGGCGGCGCGCCTGGGGCGTTCTGGAGCGTGAGAAACTCCGCAGTCAAGTGCGGCTCGATGAGGCCTGTGGAATCGATGTCCAGCGTGTCGGCGCTGAACAGATGGTAGGAAGGGCGAAGGTAAGTGCGTCCCAAGACATTTAGAATGCGCTCGCTGCGTGCGTCCACCAGCGTGTTCACGGCGGCCAGGATCATGGAATTGGCGCGGTCGTGCGGGTCGTTGACGTGAGGAAATGCGTGTCGGACGGCCGCTGCTTCGTCTGCCACGGCGGCGATGTCGCGCAGGGGCGCAAATCCCCAGTCACTGGCTCTGCTGCTCTGAGTTGTTTGCGTGTCGTCACCAATGCCGTCTATCCACTGCGGGCCATGGTGGACGTGCCGTTGGCAATCTGCCAGCGGAAAACGATGCGCGGTAAAGGATACTCGCGGCCATCCAAGGTTTCTATAAGGATGTGATGGTGGTGGACCGCCTTCACTATGAACGGCACACGGTTCATGAGTCGCTCGATAGGGTTGAAATTCCTCACGAGCTCGAACAGGCCACCGACCACAATGTGCAAGTCATGGGGCGGCGCGCCTGGGGCGTTCTGGAGCGTGAGAAACTCCGCAGTCAAGTGCGGCTCGATGAGGCCTGTGGAATCGATGTCCAGCGTGTCGGCGCTGAACAAATGGTAGGAAGGGCGAAGGTAAGTGCGTCCCAAGACATTTAGAATGCGCTCGCTGCGTGCGTCCACCAGCGTGTTCACGGCGGCCAGGATCTTGGAATTGGCGCGGTCGTGCGGGTCGTTGACGTAAGGAAATGCGTGTCGGACGGCCGCTGCTTCGTCTGCCACGGCGGCGATGTCGCGCATGGGCGCAAATCCCCAGTTACTGGCGTTGCCTGCTCTGAGATGTTTGCGTGCCGTCACCAATGCCGTCAATCCACTGGCAAAAAAAAAACGTCTTCAGCTTGTCGCCAAACACGGGAAAGGTGGGACCGGGTGAACTTGGCCCGCGACGAGGAGGTCTGGGCGGCGTTCTGGACGATGACGTGGCGACTGGCTTTCGGGATGACGGGGGGGATCTGGCGGAAGTCCCCGTAGCATATGAATGCCTTGGGCCGGTATTCTCGGGGGTGCTGGGCTTTGAGCGCGTCGAGCAAGGTCAAGACGGACTCCCATGCTGCCTTGCGAATGCAAGGCCACTCGTTCCACTGGATGATCGGGGCGCGGGCGATGTGGGGGGCCGCTGCAGAGCGGACACTGAGGTTGCTGAACAGCTCCGGCGAATCGTCCACAGGGATGGCAAAGACGGAGTGCGCCGTGGCCCCATGAGGGAGTTGCAAAGCAGCGTGTCCTGCGCTGGCAACGTGAATGGCCACGTCGTCGGCGGCCTCCACTGTCGCTGTGATGTACTGCGCCAGCGTGGACTTTCCGGTTCCGGCCTTCCCTTCGCAGAAGATGAATGCCTCCTCGGCGTTGCGCCAGCGGCGAAGGACGTCAGCAGCGACGGCGCGCTGCGAAGAGCACCTCGACACTTTGGCCTGCAGATCGCCCAACGCGGAGTCCGCGAGCGGGGCGGGTGGCGCTGGCAAGTGATTCTCGCCATCCGTGTCCGACAGCTCCCATGTGGATTCGAGGTTGCCGTTCTCCAACCAGGTGGCCTTGAGCAGGCGGACGAGGTGCTCCCGCGCGCGCTGTGGAGACACCCCTCGGTCCACAAAGTCGTTCATTAACGGTCGTTCGTACTTTGCGAAAAGCTCCCCCGGCGCTGCATCCTGCTCGAGGGGCACGAGGAAAGCGAATCGCAACTGGCTGGCAGTGTACCTCAGCTGAATGAGCTCGTCAAGGACCTCGTGGGCCTCCGTGTTGGCGGCGAACAGGCCGGTGGCGTGCAGGGCCTCCTCGTGCGTGGCATGTGCGTGTCCGTTGTGAGTGCGACAATCACGGAAGTCCTGTTTGGGGAAATTCAATAGCATATGCCGGAGATAGAAGACTTCCTTCTGCCGGGGAAATTCATCTCCAGCCTGCAGATGGGGGCTTCCCCACGTTGCCGTGGGCATGCAAAATGGCGTTGTCCTTGGGGCGCCTGGTCCATCCACGCCACGTCGGGCGCTGGGGCGGCCTCGGGGAATGGAAGTTGCCGCGTGGGCGAACGGGGCAAGCGGGGGCAATCATGTACTGCTCGCAGTACTCGTTGTACTTTAACGTGGAGAACTGGCTCACAGAGGGGCCGTGGAAATACATCTGTAAAGGGGAAGTGCATCCCTGGAGTTCTTCGGCCTCCTTGCCCTCTTCGCTGGGGGGCAAACGACGTGCGGCCACCTGTCGTAAGTGTTGTAGCCGAAAACGCGCCAAGCGGCTTCCGTGGCGCAGAGGTAGCGCCCGGTGAGCCATGCCCGGAGTTCGTTTTGGATGTCGGGGTCCATGGTAACGTCGTAGCTGGTCTTCTCCTCCTCCTCCTCCTCCTCCTCCTCCTCCTCCTCCTCCTCCTCCTCCTCTGTGTCCTCCTCCTCCTCCTCCTCCTCTTCCTCCACTCCCTTCCTTTCCATCGAGAATATCCTCCCCCTCCGCTCCCTCCGCAAAAACGCACCTGAAATTTGTCCCTGGACTTCCCCCGGGCCAAACAGACTGCATGCTGCATGGTCGTCGCGCTTCTCTTGGGAAGCAGTAGCCCTCTGAGAGGGCAGAGCATTGCAGTGAAACGATCGGGGAAGAAGAGGAGGAAATGAAATGAAGGGAAGAAGAGGAGAGGAGGGCGAGAAAAAAGGGAGAGAGAGACGGTCGGGGAAGGTGAGGAGGAAAGGAGGAGGGAGAGAGAGAGAGAGAGAGAGGAGAGGACAGAGGGGGGAGGAAAATGACACGAGGAGGGCGAGAGAGGACGAGGAAGGAGTCAGAACAGGAGGAAGAGGAGAAGGATAAGCTGGGAAAAGAACGAGGGAACGAGTGGGGGGTTGCGATGTGCGAAACTGTCGCTACCTTCGTGGGCCGCTGGCGGGTCCAGCGGAGTGGCGTGATCCGCAGACCAGAATGAAGCCTCGCCGTCCCGGGGGGCTTCGAACAGCGAAGCTGTCGCCACGTTCGTGCCCCCCTCGTCATTGCTCTTTTGTCAGATCGTGATTGCCCTCTTTCCGATGATATGAGTCGCAAGAGTGATGCCGTGCATGGGGAACACTGGTCTGCGGCCTCACGTTCTTTGGCGAAGCGTTCAAGGACACTGCGAATCCTTCAAGGCGTAAGTTGGAAATGAACGGTCCTGGGTATAGTCGCCTCTTGTGTGCAAAGGGTTGGTTGCGTCTCCCGGTCAGCTGTTTCTGGAGGGTCTCTTGGGAACCCCGGGGAAGCTATCCTTGGGAGTTTCTGGGACCTGTTGGGCCTTGATTGGGGCACCTTAAGCTCGAAGACGGCCCAAAAACGCGTCAGGAAGGCCGTTCGTCGTCTCTCCTTGTCAGAAGCCTCGCGATCGCCAGGAGTGGCTCGGGGCGTCCGGGGTGGGGACTCTTGGAAGCTTTTTGGGGCGTCCTGGGGGCCTCATGGGAGCTTCTTGGGGGCCGCCTGGGGGCCTCTTGGGGGCCGCTTAGGGGCCTCTTGGGGCCCCGTGGGGCCTCTTGGGGGCCTCTGGGGGCATCCTATGGGCCTCTTGAAGCCGAAGGCTTGAAATTTGAACTTGGTTTTCGTTTTCTGGGACGCCTGTGCGGCCCGTCCAGATGGTCTCTTGGGCTGTCTTGGGGGCCCTTGAGGCACTCTTGGGCTCTCTTTGGGCGTCTTGGGGCCTTCTTGGGAGCCTCTTGGGCCGTCTTGGGAGTCTCTTGGGCCGACTTGGACGTTATGAAAGGCCAAGAGGCGAGTATGTTGAACATGTACCTTTTACCATGGGAATGGGGCTATTTTGGCCTCGCGGGGCCCTTTTTGGGGGCCTCTTGGGTGCCTCTTGGGCCGTCTTGGGTCGCCTCGGGGCGGTCGCGGTGTCATCTGAGGCTATCTTAGGCCGCCGTCCTCGGGCGTCTTGGGCCGCTGGGGGGCCATGAAGAGCGTTTCGCCTCATCGTTCGGTGACCTGGAGGGCTTGGAAGTCCGCTGGAAAGGGGCCCGGGGGCCAAGGGCGGCCGTCCAAGAAGGTATGTGGGGTGTGTGTGTGGGCCATCCGGGGGGGATTTTTCCTTACAGGATGTATAATTATAGGAATATATATATATTATATATATATATATATATATATATATATATATCCGGGCCTGGTGAGACTCTGGTTTTCACGGACGAGCCAAACAATCGCCGCACAGACACCCAGAACAAACCATTCCCCTCACAACGCAAATATTCCCCAATCAGTGCTTGCACTGAAGAGGTCCTGGCGGAAAAGAAATGATTTGGCGAACATTTCCCGCCGATTTTGGTCGCACGCTGGGTTCCCGGGTTCCCGGTTCCGGGTTCCCGGGTTCCCAATTCCGGGCCGATTTCAGAGGGCGGCGAGGTTCCGGGGTTCCCGGGTTCCTGGTCGATGTTCTTATCGATCGGTCTCACCATCGATCTCACTACCCACTTCCCCTATCGATCTCACCATCAACCTCACAATCGATCTCACTATCGATCTCACAAGCGACCTCACTAGAGATCGTATGAGCGATCTCGCGATCGATTTCACTATCGATCTCATTGAATCGATTTCACTCTCGGTCGCACGATCGACCTTACCATCGTCCTCACGATCGATTCCACTATCGATCTCATTATCGATCTCACAATCGATCTCAGGATCCATAGTATTAATTTTCAAATAATCCACTGATTGGGTTTTCTCATGTGTAATATTATTTCTTCGTCTTGAAAACAGCAGGTGGAACACCAACTATCACATGTGTATCACTAAAAAATGTCGTAACGGCTATGGTGCGTAGGATGCAGTCTCAAAAAAAAATCGAGCATTCGGGACTAAATGGGAAACATGCCACACAGACTGATTCGGAATCGTCTGTAAAGGACGACGACGAACATATAACAACAACGCCCAACAATCTGATTCAGCCCCGCAACATGAGCAGATTGGACGAAAACCTCCGTTTGAGCAAAACATGTGTGAATCCGATTAGTGGCCCCCCCTGGCCGGGCTCTGAAGACAACCTGGCACCGCAGCATGTATGTTCCTGGGGAGATGCGCGTGAAGAGGGAGGGCAGGGCGTTTCGCCTGAGCCTTCCGCACCATGTACGACCGCAAAATTTCAAAGTTGCAACAACCTCTCGGATGGATTGTGGGCGGCTTTCAAGATGTGGCTATCGCCAGGGCACCGCGGACATTCGTCCCAGAGTTTGCAAGAATTTTGCGGGTGGAGGGCGGGTGGTTTTCAAAATGTGGCTCTCGCCAGAACGCCGCTCACATTCGTCTTTAAAAAAATCAAGAATGTCCCGGATGGAAGGCGGCACTTTTTCAAAATGTGACACTCGCCAGAGCGCCAGGCACATTCGTTTTAGCATTTTGCAAGAGCTTTGCGAATGGAGGCCGGTGCCTTTTCAAAAGGTGGCTCTCGCCAAAGCGCCGCGCACATCGTCTTAACAATTTGCAAGAGCTTCCTGGATGGAGGCCGGTACCTTTTCAAAGTGTGGTCCGTCTGAGCAGTTTGCGAGAATTTTACGGATGGAGGGCGGCACCTTTTCAAAATGTGGCTCTCGAGTGAGCGCCGCGCACACTCGTCTTAAGAATTCTCAGCAAGGTTCAAGGGTTTTTTATACTTGGCGTCTCATGATCTTCTTCTGGCAATAGGTAAGACGGTCAAAACGCAACAATCACGTCGATTCGCGGCGTTGAAATATCAAGACGGTGTTCTGGCACGTTCAGGATCGTCAAGAAACAACAATATCGTCAACTCGCGGCATTGCAATCCCAAGAACAATATTCTGGCACGGTTCCGGATTTTCAAACGGCTGTCTTTTAACGGGGCACTCCCCCCACTGAAACAGAACCCTTGTTGAAGGCCTGTGAAGAAGGGGCCTATGAGTCTACAATTACAATTGGGTCTACAATTGTCCTGCTCCTCCTCTTCTTCCCCCCCCTCCTCTCCCGCCACCCCCTCTTCCCCCATTTGATCCTCCCCATCCTCCCCGTCGAGGGTGGGGCTCCTCCTCGAGGGTCAGCTCCCCGTCGCCGTCCGTGTCGGCCGCCAGGAAAATCTGGCGGAACTCCCGGGCCTGCGGGGCTCTCCGAGAGGGAGGAGGGCCCTTCCCCTCGCCTCCCCTGGAGGGGGGGAGGACGAGGACGAGGAGGACGAGGAGGAGAAGGAGGAGGAGGAGGAGGAGAAGGATCTGATGATGAGGATGATGACGACGATGACGACAGTGAAGGTGAAGCTGAAGATGGTGATGATGGTGATGGTGATGATGGTGATGGTGATGGTGATGGTGATGGTGATGGTGATGATGATGATGATGATGATGATGATGATGATGATGATGATGATGCTGCTGCTGCTGATGCTGATGCTGATGCTGATGCTGATGCTGATGCTGATGCTGATGCTGCTGATGATGATGATGATGATGATGATGATGATGATGATGATGATGATGCTGATGCTGGTGATTATTCCCGCGCGCTGCGTAAATGAGCAGTCGAACGCGCGGCGCGCGCCCGCGGCCCGTCAAGCGGGACAGGCCTGCGCGGGCGGGCCCTGCGACGCTCTCAGGCGGCCTCGTCCAACGAGGGCGCCCCGGCGGCCAGGAAAGGCCGCGGCAGCCACACCCGGGCTCAGAGCCCCTGCGAAGTGGCGGGGGCTCGGCGGGCGGCCGCCCGGCCGAGTGGGCCAAGCAGCGGGGCCAGCATTCAGGGAAGACGTGACCATAACGTCGCTAGCGTCGGCGCATTTTTTTTATTATTATTATTATTACGCCGCAACACCTCATTCACAAGCAAGCTCGCCCGAAGCGTCGGCGCAAAATAGATGAGACGGGCCCGAGCGGCTTCAGCCACTGCAAACAGCACTGCAGGGGCGGCAGCAGCTTGGAGGTGGCGCTCCGCGCTGGAGGCCTGAACAGGCGACCACGCCAGAAGATGCAGGGACGGGCGTTTGTGTCATTCTGGAAATCGGTCGCGCCTGAGCCGCGCGGACCTGCAGGAGTCGAATAGAAACCCGCTGGCGCCCTGGCGAGCGGCACGCCGAGCGCGGCAGTAAGGCTGTCCCATCGAGTACGGAAGCCGCTTTGACCGAAGGTCAGTAGGGGACCTGTGAGCCATACCACGAGAGACCAACTCCATCAGCCTGGCCACAGCTCGGTCAGAGCACTGAGCGTGCTGCATAGGGCCAGCAACACGACGGAAAGCAAGAAGTCTCGGCGTCGGGCGGGGCGCGTCCGCCAAAAAGCGGTCGAGCATAACCCCGGGAAGCAAACAGTAACCCCCCCGGGAAGCCTCCTGGGAATCTCCGGGGACCTCCCCTCCGGGAACCTTCCCTGGAGGCCATTCTGGATGCCTCCTGGGAACCTCCGGGGGCCTCCCCTCCGCGGACCTCTGGTGACCTGCGGGGGATATCGCTTCCGCCCCGGCCCCAGTGCCGGAAGCGTTATACATTCCTCTGATGAGGGGGGGTGGAAGGGGGGGTTACTGATTGCTTCCCGGGGTTACCATGCACCATCTGGCTCGCTCTGTCACACCACTGGGTCGTGGGAGCAGGAACGGTCAGGAGAGCGTCGCCCGAAGACTCACGATGGTCAAGGGGAAAAGAGAGGTCGCACCTGCGGGCGGTCGCCGGCTTGCCCGGCCGTAGATGTCATGGCGAAACCTGCAAGCAACAGAGTGGCCATCAGAGGCCAGTCCCATACAGTCGGGGCGTTGACCTAAGGAACCTTAAATAAGGAACGGGGCCCCTTTCTCCCATACGTTGAACTTCGATTTCCCATGGAAAACCTCAGGAAAACTGAAGACAAACTGCAGAACAATCAAGGCACGCCGAGCCCCTCTCCAACGAAAAGGGTTCCTTCTTCAGGGCCCCGACTGTAGAAGGCAAAAGCGCCACCATGGCGCGCAGCAGCGCTTCCGGCAGCGCTGGGCGAAGACAGCGGGGCTTAGACAGCGTCCGTTGCTTCGCTACATCCCGCGCCTCGGCGAGAGAAGTCCTCCAGTGGGGGTGATGCGCCCGGACTCCTAGGATCGTGCGCCCGGATGTGGCGCAGAACACTAGCATCGTGCAACCACGCTCCAGACGTCGCGAGTACCTTCGCGAGCGGGATGCCGCTGCTCGACGAAGTGGTTGGTGCCACCCCTCTGTGCTCAGCGCACCACAACTCGAACGCCGCAAGCGATCGAGCGCGTCGGGTGACGCAGGAGGGGGCGGCACGAGACATGCCATCTTCCCTCCCACCGGAGGCCGCGCGAGCTTCATCGTGAAGAGCAGGCTCCAGTGCTGGCAGGCTCAGCCTGGCACCGTGACGCGACCGCAAACGATGACGCCTCCTGGCTTGAGGCATCGGCAGCAGCCGCTGCGGCGGAGGGGCGTCCACGTTTGTGCCTGCGGCGCGAGCTGCGTGCTCGGGCTTTGGCTCCGAGGACGGTGCGAGGGTCTCTGTGCGTTGCCAGAGCAGCCTCGCAGGGGCCCGCGCTGCCACCTGCGTCGCTCCCTGGAGCCGGAGGGGCGGAAGCCTTCCTCGCATCCCCGGCGCTCGGAACACCTCCCGACTGGGGGTGGGGTGCGACCAGGATCGGAGGCTCGGATCCTGGGCAGCGCTCGCGCCGCCTGCAGTCTGCAGGGCTCGGCGGCCTGGCGCTGGCAGCGCATCGGCGGTGGCGCGGCGGGCTGCGAGCGCCACGGCAGCGGGGAACCGCAGCGCCGCCTCGGCGGGGGCGCCTTCAGAGCGGCGAGGCGTTCGCGAGCGCTCGCGGCGCTCCGTGGTGCGCGAGCCAGGCTCGCCCTCGGCGGCGCGGGCCCCTCCCCGCGGGGCCGCAACAGCATCGCCGGCAGGGCGCATGCCTGCTGAGGGAATCGGTGCCGCGTCCACCCCTGAGGCCACTCGTCCTCTGGCAGCCGCGTGACTTTGGGGTAATTGCAAGCGGAACGTACCAGATCGTCGGACAAGTAAGGGGCGGGATCAAATGTGGGAGAATAGTGCCACTTGATGTGGGACCCTCTGACCCGAAGATCGAAAGGCTCAGCCTGGGTGTGGTCCCAGCCTGCCGCGGCCGCCAGGGAGCTAGCCAGGGACGCGGCGCTGGCGGGAAGCTGCCGCATGGGGGCGGGCACTTGAGAGCAACGTGGGTAGCCCCAGGCCATGGGGCAGACTTCGGTAGAGTCGATCTTGGCGAAAACGCGGCCAAGATCGCTCTTGCCACCGCGGGCAGGGCGAACTTCGATCCGACGCAGGCGCTCGAGGCGACTGCGGATGTGGTTTTGGTAGGGTGCGACCGCTGCCCGCGCCCTGGCCTCGGCGGGGGCGAAGCTGGGGTGGCCCAGGGCGAGCCACTTGAGCGCGGCAGCGGTCTGCTGCGACAGCGTGCGAGCGGCGCGCCTCGCGCGCAGGCGCTCCCGCTTGCGCGCGACCCTCCCGGTGCCCGGGTGGCGGCGGCCGCGGGCGGCGGTGAGGGAGGCGCGGCCATGGATCGCGGGGAACTGGCCCCGACGGACGCGACTCGTCCCACGCGTTTTTTTTTTTTTTTTTTTTTTTTTTTTTTTTTTTTTCTTCTCGTCCCACGCGTTGAAGCAGGCGCGGGTGAAAGCGGCAGTGGGAGCCTCGGGCCCCCTGTGTGCCGGCCTGGGCAGGAGCAGCAGCCCAGAGCGGGCGACGCCGATGCCAGCGCCTAGCGCCTGGGAGTGGGCGCGGCAACGAGCTCGGCCACGAGCGGCGCAGACTTGCCAGCGCCAATGCTGGCGCCTGGGGGCCAGGAAAAGGGCGGGGAACGTCGGGCGAAGGGCGCGCCCCGACTCCAGCGTTGAGGTCACAAGGGCCAGAGGCGGGGAGGAGACGCCTGGAGGCGAGCGAAAATCACAGTGGCGGTGCGCGCGGGGCCGCGCGGCGCCGGAACTGCTGCGCTGCACCTGCGCACGCCTGCCGTCGCCACCTCGTTCGGCCCAGAAGCGGCGGGCGGCGGCCGAGGGGTGGGGCCTCCCTGGCAGCGGCCGAGCTCCTCCGGCACCCCGTTCGACCCGCCCGACTTGGGTTATGTAGCTCCCATCGTACTTAAGGACCATCCCAGAAATAATTTCGAGCTCCCAGAAAAGTGTCGAAAGAGTGTCGAAAGAATGTCGAAGCAGTGTCTCCCAGGGCCCGACACGTGAAAACCTTTGAGTTTTGGGGTGCGCTCGAAATTCTTTCTGGTGATCAAGGCTAAGGTAGGTTGGAACATCGTAAGACTCGAGCTGCGCCTCCGAGCTGAGAAGGAGAAGGGGCGCCTGGGGCGGCAGGGGCGGTGCGAGGTCGATCAAGACCCTCCGCGCCCGCGGCAGGGCCGCCGACCGTTCGGGGCCGAGGGGCCTCGACGGAAGCTCTGCCTTGGCGGCGGCCGTTGGCTCGGGCGGCGCGCGCTCTCCGCGGCCCCCCCGCCGACGGCGCGAACCCCTCCCTGCTGGGCCGTGGCGGCGTCGCTGGCAGGGCGCATGCCTTCCGACGGGGCGCAGCCTCGGCCGAAGCCGAAAGCCGCGGCGGGGGCTCGCGACTCGCGACCGGAGCTCGCAGCTCCAGCCGCGGAAGGCACTGGGCCGGGCGGCGCGCCCTCCGAGAGCGCGGCGTGGCTGCCGCCTTCTCGAGCGCGCTCTCCTTGAAGCGCGAGCGGCGGCTCCCGTGGGTGGGGGCCGCGGGGGCGGCCCCCGTGAAACCGCGCCAGAGAGGGCGTCCGCATGCGAGGCAGTTGCCGTCGACAGCCTGACGACGCCGCCGCCCTCCACGGCGAGCGTGGGCCCGCCGGGCGCGCCGGGGCCCGGAAGCGGGGGGTGCGGCAGGGTTGCCGGTGGAGGCCGAGCAGGGGGGGGCCCTTCCCTCAAGCCCCAGCACTGACGCTGGGCTGCCGACCCAGCGCCTTGGGGGGGAACCGGTGGGGGCTGGTCGGAGGGGCCGCCGGACCGAACGAACTCGCGGGTGGTGTCTGCTGGCGCCGCGGGCGAGTCCGGCGCGGACACATCCCGACGGGGCCCGAGCGAACGCTTGGCGAGGGCGACGCCAATCCCGTGGCAGGGTGGCGTGGGTCCGCAGAATCGGGGGTGGGTCCAGGACCGTGGCCCGCGTGCTGCCCCGTGCCGCTGACCACGGCGGCCCGCGCGGATTTCCGGTCGGCATCGGATGCGAGGGCGGCGCCATGTGGACCCCAACCTGCAAAAAGAAGGCGTTTCTTTATGTTCGGCAATGACGGGCGTCATGGGGGGGTGGGTGGGGAGGGCGGGGGGGGGGTATGACGTGACGCCCCCTCCCGCCGCGGCGCCCAGATGGTTTAACCATCTGGGCGCCGCGGCAGGCTCGTCCGCCAAGCGCGCGGCATCGAAGGTGGCTCCAGCCCTGGAGGGGGCCGGAAGTCAGCGCGCAGGGGCGAGGCGGCCCTCGGACTGCCCCGCGGCGGGGCGCCGAGCCGACGAGCCACGGCGGCAGCCGGGAGAGCGGTGCGAAGCTCGCCCTGCGGGGCCGTGGCAGCGTCGCCGGGGGGCCGCCTGCCTGCCAGCTCGGCTCCGCCTGGGGCCGTGCTGTCCGCCGCCCGAGCAGGCGTGGGAGGCGCCGCGCGACACGGCGTCGCCCACGGCCGTCGGTCGGGCAGAGGCCCCGCCGCGCCCAACTTCGACAGCCCGCGAAAGGCAGCGAGAAGACACACTCGCCTGAGGCCCGCGCCGAGGGCCGCCGCGCGGGGGCCGAGACGGCAGCGGGGGCCGAGGCCCCTCGGGGCGGGCGACCTCTGGAGGGTGCACCCCCCGCGCCCCTGAAGCCAGAGGACAGGGAAGCGCGCCTGGCGGTGCCCCCCTGCCAGGGCGGCGCTGCCCCGCGAGGGAAACGAGCTTAGACGAGGCCGCGTCGAGGGGGAAAGGAGCGGAGTGGAGGCGGAGGCTGGACGGGTCCACCAACTCCGACGCCTCCATCCCGAGCGCAGTCTTCTTCGCGGCGTAGACCTCGCTGCCCTTGCCGGGGCGGCTCCGGGAGACGCCGCGCGAGTGGCGGCCGCGATTGGGCTCTGCGCCCTCGGTTGGGCGGTTCTGGAAGCTGCCCCGGGCGGCAGAGGGCCCGCGGGCGGCGCGGCAGGCGGGCGGCGAGGAACTTTCAGCGGCGGAGGCCATCGGGAGGTGAGTGCCAGAACTGCGCGCGAATGCGCCTCGCGCGGTCTCATGCCGATCTGGTGCCGCATCGAATGGCGCGTGGGCTCCTCCTCTTCTCCTTCGATGGGCCTCTGGCTCCGCGGCCCGAAAGGTGCGGGGGGAGGGATTGCATGAGAAAGGCTGAAGGGGTTGCTGCAAGGGGGACGAAGCAGCCGCTAGGGGGTGCCAGGTCGGCAGATCGGCACCGCCAGAGGCTGGGCGAGCGGCCGCAGGAGCCGCTGGCCCAGAGGCCATCGGCGACGGGCGCCAGATGGACGGGCGACCTGATGGGCACGAGCGCCCTGCTGGCAGGGGAGTGGCCAGCAGGGAGAGGGTGGCAAGGGTTAAATCGGGCGTGTCCCCCCCCACATGGGGATTTTGGGCGAAAAATTCGCCGGCCCAACGGGCCAGAGGCGTGCTAAGATCTCCGGTAACTACTTAATGATATTTCTATTTCGCCCGCGCGGGGTGGCCCCCGGGGCCCCCGGACGAAAAGTACCCCGGCCGATCCCCGGCCGGGTCCCGGGCGATCCCCAGGGGGGAGGCTATCTTTCGCCACCCCTCACGAGGATCGTGGCCTCCGAGGGGGCGGCTGCAATCGACAACCCCCCTCTCCCGCCCCAAGGGGCCCCCAAGAGCCCCCTGGGAGCCCCAAGAAGCCCCCAAGAGGCCCCTAAGACTGCCCCAAGAGGCCCCAAATAGCGCTCCAGGGCCGGCGGAATGAGCGAAGCGATTAAATCCACAATACTCGAACAATACCCTAAAAACGCTCAAACATGGCCAGACAATAGTCCCCAGACTATTTGTTGACCACTTTGAATAATCTCCCTGTAGAGGGACAGGCCCGACTTAAGGCAAGAGCAACCCCTCCGTCGGCGGCAAGCGGGGCCCGAGGAGCCTCGGCTCGCAAGGCGAAGCTCCCAGATGACCGCCCCGCGTCTGCGGTGGCGATCCCCATGGAGAGGCCGACCGCCCGCCTGCGGCGGACCATCGCCACAAACGCATGATCAACGAGGGCGAAGCAGAAATGCAGCCCCGTCCGAACCTGAATCCACGGGAGCTGTAGGAGGAGGAGGAGGAGGAGGAGGAGGAGGAGGAGGAGGAGGAGGAGGAGGAGGAGGAGGAGGAGGAGGTGGAGGAGGAGGAGGGGAAAAGCAGGCCGCTCGACGATGTATTTGTCAACTAACCATCTTGTGCCATCGCCGCGACGTCTGGGAGCGAGCGGACGAGGGCACGAGAGCCTCGAAAAGATTAAAGTGAGCGAGCGAAGAAACTGAACAACGTGAGACAAGCATCCTGGAGCAGAGGCATTGGGCTGGCACAGGGAGGCGGAAGAGGCTTGGACCGTGGTGGTTGCGGTCAGCACAGAGAATGCTCGCGGCCAGCCCCCTCCTTCACGTGCACGCACCCCCAGGAGGGGAAAAGCAGGCCGCTCGACGATGTATTTGTCAACTGACCATCTTGTGCCATCGCCGCGACGTCTGGGAGCGAGCGGACGAGGGCACGAGAGCCTCGAAAAGATTAAAGTGAGCGAACGAAGAAACTGAACAACGTGAGACAAGCATCCCAAACCTCCCAATCCGAAGGAAAGAGTTCTCAAATGTTATACTCGTTGCGGGCTTTCGAGACCAAAATGGAAGCCAGCACGTGAGCAAGGCGCGCAGGATACGGCATTGCCAGGACAGTCCAGCGAATTCCTTTTGGCCCCCCGCCTTCCAAGTGCTGGTGAGGGCGGCCTGTGCGACTACAAAGACCCCTCCCTGAGCAGACCCGATTCAACTTGACAAGGTCGTCAGGGCACACATTACCGACTAAAAAACGGGTCCGTTTCCGCCACGGCTTACCCCACTGACAAAAATCTGTAACAACTGGAATGGCACTGCTGCGTGCAACAAAAACCTTCATCTTCTGATCATGCCACATTTTGGAAGTGTGGGGTTCTCGAGAACCCAGGGGACCCCGGCGGACTGGGCGGCACGGGCCAAGTCGAGAGCTGCGTCCAGCGTGGCGTTACCGAGATCGACCTTGGCCTGGTCGTTTGCCCCCAACCCAGGGATCCCCCTAATATACTTCCGAGACCGAATTGGATATGTACGATCACGAGCGGCAGACCACGAGCTACAAGGAGGAGCAAGCATCAAAGCTATACAACGTCCGTTTGCGAGATCTTGTTTGATGGGCCTACGCACTGAGCTACTACACAGATCTCCCGAGGCACCATGCAAGAGGTCCCATTCGCGAGCGTTGAAACCGTTAGACCGAATTTTCTTGCTAACTACTCCTCCTCCAGCGAAACAATCTGCTACATACGTCTTACTCACACATGCTGGCGACCGAAGGCTAGCGGGGCGCATCTGCCGAGGAACACATCCGCGAGCAGTGACTCGCATCGCAGACAATGGCTTCGGGTCAAGGCGTCCAGCTTTCCGAACTCCAAACCCACTCGAGCATGTTTCTCGTATCGTGCTACTGACTTCAGTTTGCGCCACCGCCCCCTTTTCATCACTTCCTGCAAGCTCCGAAGCTCGCGCAGCGTGTCGTGGGAGGCTCCGCTGTGTCGCAACTGATACGGGACGAGCTTCAACCCCAAAGTGGCACCCGCAGCCTGCACGTCCGCCAGCAGGTCTGGATATGTGAAGGGGAAGGCCCTCTCCGTCGCTGGCCTCGTCCTGAGCTCGCCCCAGACCACGTCTAGCCACTTGAGCTCCCGCATGTCCAGCTGCAGGCTGTCGTCGAGTGTGCCGACCTTGGTGGGGACGCCTAGCTCCTCGGGCGCCACCAGCAGGCTCCAGTGGCGGGATACGCCCCCCACTGGGGCCACCAGATGCCCACACCTCACGCTGAGCAGCTCTGACGGCCTCAGGTAGCACATGAAGGCGAGCAGGATCGCGGCCGCCTCGTGGCGCTTGCCCTGCTCGATCAGCCAATGGCATACGGCCGCCCACGCGCACGGCGGCATAGGGTGGCGGCTCCGACCCGGGCACAGGCGTCTCCAGCCTTTGACTGCCCTCCAGGCGCGCGGGAGCGACAGGTGCCCCACCTTCCCAAACTCCGGGAGGATATGCAAGACGCCAGCTAGCAACTTCTCCCCCACATTCGCCTGCCGTCCGCTCAGGAAAAGCTCCGTCATATGGATACACAGCGTCCCATCGAGGCGGCAAGGCGGGTGGAGCTGCAGTCGCCTCAGCTTCGCCCAGGTGTAGAAGCGAGAGACCAGGAGGTGGTAGTAGTCCCTGGTCTTGGGCTGCACGGCCTCCGACTCCAGCAAGGTGCTCAACTGGTCCATGGAGTGCCGAGCCGCTAGCAGGTACTTGGTCTGCCTCCGCTTGCTCCGAGCGACTGTGGTCTCGTCCAGGTCGTCGCTGTCGGAGCTCTCGAGGGCTGCGGAGGCCGCGTCGCGGTCCAGGCCGTCGGCGTCCCCCGCGGGGACCTCGGCCAGCAGCGGGCCCCGCGCCGCCTCCTCTACCGAGAGCCTCTCCAGCTTCGGCGCCGGCCGCGGCCCCAGCAAGGCGGGGGCGGTCAGCGCGGGGGCTCGCCTGGGCGCCGGCCTCCGCGCCACGGCGGCCGTCGGCCTCGGCGCCCTTCCCTGGCCCAACCCGGGGCGGACAGGCGAGGGGCCGCTCGGGGCCGGGCGCCTTGGCGGGGCCAGGCGTGCGGCCCTCTTGGCCGCCGCCGTCCGCTTGGCTGCAGCGGCTGCCTGCCCCCGGCCCGACTCCATCGGCGTCTCGCGATGGGAAGTCAGCCGGGTTGAACTCGGACTTGATCCAGCGAAAATGCGGACGGATATTGTGAATAAGACATAGAGCACGAAAGCGTCGAATCTGTTGCAGCACAATATAATTCTTACATCTCCCTCGTGCAAAGGAAAGCACAATAGCCATGTTGTCGACCAGGAAAAGATTGCGACTGTCACGGACTCCCCCGGCGATCAAACTTTCGAAACCTAGAACCAATGCACGAGCTTCTAACTCCAGGATGCGCTCTCCGAACTTCCACCTCCCCTTTCCAGTGACTCTCCAAGGTGATATCAAATCTTTCTCAGTGATGCAGCCCCGGGCCGAGAACACGCCCCCTTCCCCGAACGGCACCTCCGGGAACAAGCTGTCGATCATCCAGACCTCCTCCCCTGACGACGACGGCAACGCCTCCCCTATGTCGACAACACTGACGGAGTCAGAATGGCGTCTGACGGTGTTTTTCGCCTGCCTCATCTAAAGGATACAGTGCTGCACTTGCGGCCTCGCGAGCTCCGACGTTATGCACCCGTCGGAAGCGAGACACCTCTGAGGTGCGAGCAATAGTGGCCACAGCTTTGGCCGTCAACGCACAACGGCAATGCCCCCATCCCTCGAGGGAGGCATCTGTAGCTACAATAGTCTCGCACCACCCCAAGTCCCACGGAGCGCGCACGAGCGGCAACAATCCAATGAAAGCCTGGAGCTCCAGTCGCACCGTCGGCCAGACAACGGCCATGTTCTCACCGTGCCGATGCATGAAGGCGTAGCAGGCGTTGAACACACTCAAGGCAGTGCGATCGAGCAGGCTGACAAAGGTGGCGTGACCGACGAGCCTCTCGAGCTGCTTGCCACTCAGGCGCCGGCGGCGCAGGGCCCAGCGAAAAGCGCCATCGATGCGCCACCTCCGCTTCTCGGTCACCCGCGTCTCGAGCAGGTGTCCGTCCAGCACGCAGCCCAGCGTCTCGCCTCCTCCCGCCATCAGCTCGTGCTCGTGCGTCTTGAGGCCCACCGCTCCCAGCGCCTCGCAGCCGGCGCCGAGCGCGAGCTGCACGGGCGCCTCCGAGCTCCCGAACACGTCCAGGTTGTCCACGTACAGGGTGTACTGGGTCTCGGCGCCCTTCCGCAGCACGACCGGCTCCGTGTGGTCCGTGATCCTCCTGCCAGGTCCCAGCTGGTGCACCTGGTTGAGGACCGTCTCACTGCACTTCTGAGCCACCCACAGGGACCAGGTGAACCCCATGGGAAAAGAGGCCAGACAGGGATAGACCGCGTCGTTGAGCGCCATGTCATCACGCAGTGGGGTGTACTTTGCGGCGATCGGCCGCAGCGCGAAACAGCGGTGCATCCCCTCGGGCAGCCGCAGCCGGTGGAAGCAGTTCTCCACGTCGCCCACACCCAGCGTGAAACAGCAACTGGGGTCGACGCTGAAGCCCGGCTCGCACTCTATCCTGGACAGCCCATCGCTCGTGATCAAGTCCGTGTGAGGGGGGGCCCTGAATCGGCGATTCCCCCGCCTCGCGTCGATGATGAGCCTCAGGGACTTGTCCTTTTTGCCAACAAAGAAAAGGCCCGCGTGCTCGATGGGGTCAGTGGTCCACTTGATCAGGCCCCGTCGGTCAAGGTCCAGGATGAACTGCCGATAGGCCTTCTGGTTCCGCGACAGCCTCTTGTCCCAGAACGGTTTGATGTCACCCAGCCACTCGTTGAGCTGTCTAAACTCATCGGTAGACCGCATCATACTCTTTTGCCAACCCTCGATAATCAGGCGGTCCTCAGCGCCAAGCACCTCTGTCACGTCTGCAGCGTCATGGACATGGTCAGGGAGCGAGACGGAACCAAACTCGTAGGGCACGACGGTGGTGTGGGTCTCCTCGGCGTCGTAGCTGAGGTGACCACGGAGAAGCACTCTGGCGGCTTCTTCCTGAGAGGGCGCTGTCGCCGGCTTCGCGACGACAGGGGCGACGAGGGTCGCCACGGCCTTCTCATCGAATTCAGATGGCTCTGAGCGCGCTGAGGAGCGGCTGCCCAGACACCAGTGAAGTGCATCCAAGGTCTCGTTCTTGCGCCTGAGCTCCTCCACGCGCAGCCCGTGTCGGTGTCTGGACCGACGGGAGGAGCCGCCCAGCCTGGCTGGGACCTCGAAGGCGGGCAGACGCCGATGCACTCCCAGGCAGGGCCCAAAATAGGCGGCGGGGGGTGGCCCAGTCCCCCCGCCGCGCGCCTCGCTCATGTCGAAGGCGGGGGCGCGGCGAGCCCGGGTTTGGCCTTCATCTTCGGCTTCCCGGTTCCGCGTCCCCCGCCGCCCTTCGGACCCGCTGGGGGCCCGGCCGAGCCGGCCGCACCTGTGTCGTCGTCGTCGCCGTCCTCCACGTGCTTGAGTGTGAGTCCTCCACGATGCACGCTGCCCTCCAGCACCTTCTCCTTGAGCCTCCTGGCGCCGTGCACGCGGAGGTCTGGCGCCACTGCATCTTCCAGCATCGCCGTGCCCGAGTACACTCCCGCCATGGAGTAGTTCGGCTTGGCGCCAGGCACAGCGTGAGCCTCGATGATGGTCTGGAACCTCCGCATCAGCACCTCGATCCCCGCCAAGCACGGCATGTTCACCTGGTCGTAGCACCCGAACATCTCGAAGCTCTCGGCGAGCACCCGCAGCTCGTGAAAAGCCCTGTCCGACGGCGCCATGTGCTTCCGTCTCGCCCAGGCCTCCAGCCACGAGGTGGGCATCGGGCCAAAGCGATCGATGTGCTTCATCACGCTGAGTGTCGTGCAGGGCCCGTCGAGAGGCCAGTCTCGGAAAGAGTGCGAGACTGACTCACTGCACACCATCTTCCAATCCTTGTGCCTCTCTCCCTGCGAGTCCCAGTCGACGGCGAGCACTCGGACATCCGCGGAGGCCTCCTCTGCGCCGGCAGCTGTGGCGGCAACCTGCCGCTCCTCGAGCGGGCTGCCGACGCCCGCGACGTCTGCCTCGCGCCCTCCAGCCTCTCGGCGGAAAGCTGCGACTGGATCGGCGTCGAGCTCGACGGCGGCCGTCGGCGCCCCACGCGGCGTCGGTGGCGAGAACAGCGCAAGCCTCTGGGTCCTGAAGTCCTCCAGGCTCATGCCGGGGTCGACGCCTATCACTGGGACCTCCATGCCAGCGTCAGTCACCGCCACTCCGTATACGCGGCCTGCGAACGCCAACAAGCGCGGGGCCACCTCCGTGCCGACGTCGCCGATCTCCAGTCCAGGTTCGGCCACTCGCCAGACCACGGCTGGGGCGCCACCGGCTTCGGCCCTGCTGAGCGCGGCCCCCAAGAGGTCGCCACGAAGGTCGCCACCCGGCCCAGACCGTGCACGCGCAGCTGCCGTCAGCGGCAGAGGTGGGCCGGGCATAGGAAGGCGGCCCCGCCCGACGAGCCGCCGAGGCCGCGGCACTGCCTCCAGCATCCCCTCGGCCGTGATCCAGCGCGTGGGTGCAGGCCAATCTGGCAGTCCGCGCTGGTCCCTCAGCGCGCCGACGTGCATCTGGGCGGACTCCATCAGGTCCAGGAACTCACCCCGCTGGATCGGGCCGTCGAACTGCACAATCGACTCGGCCTCCAGCCCCGCGGGTCGCTCGCCCAAGGACTTGAGCGCCACGACCTTGTCATACAGAGCGGTATCCTCGCCATAG
The DNA here is from genome assembly GCA_963575745.1 of Prorocentrum cordatum. Lineage (NCBI taxonomy): Eukaryota > Dinophyceae > Prorocentrales > Prorocentraceae > Prorocentrum > Prorocentrum cordatum. The sequence goes on from CAUYUJ010019108.1 coordinate 111,146, forward strand.
AAGTCTCCATTGGCTGTGTAGATCAACCAGCATGAGGCCGAGAGCGGCCACACAAGCACTCGCTCGTGCCCCCAAGCGTCACCCTCGAAGAACACCACGAACGTGTGCCCTGGCAATGGCGTAGTGCGGTCGGCGAGCGCCATGTTCCCAAGGCCTCTCGTGGCAGCCGCACGAAGCCAGCAGCCCACTCAGAAACGTAGTCGCCGCTCCGAAGCACAGCTGCCACCAGCTGACTGGTGTCGGCTCCGGCTCGTCCTCAGAGGCGAGCAGTGGCACCTCCTGACAGTCCTGCTCCCAGGGCGGTCCCGCGAACTCAGGGCACCTCTCAGGAACAGGGCAAGGGCTGCACTCGCGGGCCTCGAAGCTCACGTTCCCACAGTCGCAAGCAGCCGCGACAGTCAACTCCTCGCACCTCTCGGGTGCCGGGCAAGGGGTACACACCTCGGCTTCAGGAAGAAGTCCTCCAGGATCCGCGTCTCCAGCGGTCCCCAGATCCGTGGTCCGCTCCCTGCGGAGCCTCGCCGAGCCCAGCGCGAACTCCGCCAGCCACGAGAAGCCCTCCAGCGCCAGCCCAGGCCGCTCCAGGAACAGCCGCCAGACGCCGGCCACGTATGGCGTGGCAAGGACGGCCAGGGCACAGGGGCGGGGCATGAGCGCCTATCTGAAGCGGAAGAGGCTTGGACCGTGGTGGTTGCGGTCAGCACAGAGAATGCCCGCGGCCAGCCCCCTCCTTCACGTGCACGCACCCCCAGGAGGAGGAGGAGGAGGAGGAGGAGGAGGAGGAGGAGGGAGGGAGGAGTAGGAAGGAGGGAGGAGGAGGAGGGCGGAGGGGGAGGAGGAGGAGGGAGTAGGGAGTAGAAGGAGGGAGGAGGGAGGAGGGAGGAGGGAGGAGGGAGGAGGGGAGGGAGGAGGGAGGAGGGAGGAGGAGGAGGAGGAGGAGGGAGGAGGAGGAGGAGGAGGGGGAGGGAGGAGGGAGGAGGAGGAGGGGGAGGGGAGGAGGGAGGAGGGAGGAGGGAGGAGGGAGGGAGGAGGGAGGAGGAGGAGGGAGGAGAGGAGGGAGGAGGGAGGGGGAGGAGGGAGGGGGAGGGAGGGAGGGAGGGAGGGAGGGAGGGAGGGAGGGAGGGGGAGGGAGGGAGGGGAGGGAGGAGGGAGGGAGGAGGAGGAGGAGGAGGAGGAGGAGGAGGAGGAGGAGGAGGAGGAGGAGGAGGAGGAGGAGGAGGAGGAGGAGGAGGGAGGAGGGAGGAGGGAGGAGGGAGGAGGGAGGAGGAGGGAGGGAGGGAGGGAGGGAGGAGGGAGGCAGGGAGGGAGGGAGGGAGGGAGGGAGGGAGGAGGAGGAGGAGGAGGAGGAGGAGCAGGAAGAGGTAGAAGACGGCCGCGAAAATGTCCCCGAAGGCCTGCGCGACGCCAGCCGGTTGCAGCCCCCCGCGGGGCCCGCGGGGGGCCGCGCGCAGGCACGCCGGGGCCGAGAGGCTGATGGCGACTGCGACTGCGGGCGCTACGGGGGTAAGAAGGGGCATGATGCTGCTGCTGCTGATGCTGCTGCTGCTGATGATTGATGAGGATATGCTGGCGCTGATGCTTGTGCTGCTGCTTCTTCTGCAGCTGTTGCTGGAGACGCTGCTGAACATGATAAGGATGCGGGTGACGATGAGGTTCATGATGCTGCTGCTGCTGGTGATGATGATTATTATGATGCTGATGGTGCTGATAATGATGGTGATAATGATGGTGATGCTGATGATGCTGATGATGTCGATGGCGATGATGATGATACGGTGGTGGCGGTGGTGGTGGTGATCATGTGATGATGACGATGCTTCTGCTGATGATGCTGGGCATGGGCAGATCGATACGAGGAGGAGGTTGACAATTAGACATGGTGAGGGTGATGTTGATGATGGTAATGCAGATGATGAAGAGGATGAGAATGACGAGGAGGAGGAGGAAGAGGAGAAGGAGGAATATGGGTGAATAGTCTTGGCAGACGAAAACGCAACACGCACCACTGACGATCCTAGATGCCCCCCCTAAAACAAATCAATGCAACCGATCATGTGTGGATTTCCGCTAGTTCGAGAACCCGTCGGCAAGTGAGGGTCTCATGGGCGTGCATCGTGACAACCTTTTGTTCAGATATGCGTACCAACGGTCATAGTCATATCATGTACCATAGCGCTCCGACGCAGACTGGGTCTGAGAAGTGGGCGATTTCACTCTAGCTGGTGGAAGCAAGAGAACATATGCGAACATCGCACGCTATATGCTTACAGAAAACAGATCTCTGTTATCAGACATTTTCTCTGGACTATGCCGCTAACGTGCACAACGTGATGACAAGCAGCGGCGATAATGAATGTGGGAAAAATGCTTGGGGCCGTTTGGGCTGGCTAGGAGATAGCAGCCTCAAACAATTTCGTAAGCCTCCCGAACTGGGGCTTGGCCGGCTTGGTTGGCTGGGTTGTCTCGGGCACCGCCAAGGGGTGGGTGGGTCACTACCTCGTCGTGTTCGAGGATCGAACTTGGAGGGATGATCGACGATCGAGGAGGTCTTGTGCGTTTTTGGGCGTCTTTGAGAGTCCTGGCAGGCCTGCTTCCTGGAGAAGGTGCCAACCCCGTCCTGGTGACCCCCTTTGGCTTGGCCTGGGGCTGGGCCTCGAGGAGTGGCTTGGGGCAAGGGGGGTTTCGGAAGGCTCCCGAGGTCCCCAAACGATTCTGGCGGATGCGGATGCGGGTGTCAGGTGCCACCACTGCCCCTTGCCCAAGGTGCCCCCAGGATGTCCAAGGAGGCCCCTCACGGCCTCCAGAGCACCCCAAACCAGGCCCAGAGGGCCGCAGGGGCTCCAAAATGGAGCGAAAAGCTGGGGGTACCATGGGCCAGGGTACCTTTGGAACCTCCGAAAAATGAATACTTGCCAGACGCCGCCACAGCTGAAGCCAAGCGCGCATTCACGCCGGCAGGGCGATGCGCGCCAGGAGCAAGCGAGTGCGACTGGAGCGAGCTCCTGATAACCACGGTGGCAGTGTTGCACTGGCAGCGGGCGGGTACGGGCGTTGGTCTCTGACACCGCAGGGGTCGCTCAACCTTGAACGATCGGCCGTTTCCGAACCGTCAGATCGTTCAACACCGACCGATTCTGGGTCGCCGGCAGCGTTCAATGCTGAACGCCCCCGGCGGGGCCGCCACCCATCGACACGACGTGAACCTCCTGTATGCCTGGGGTGAGCTTCGCGGCAACGACGCCAGCAACACGGTGTGCGCTGGGAACCAGCGGGTGTTCCCGAGGAGGACATCCGGGCAACAGCGCTGCCAACACGGTGTACGCGTGGAGCGAACGGGCGCGCTCGGAGATAGAACGCGGGAGAAACCGCTGGCAGCGCGATGTGCGCACGGATGGAGCGAGTGCGCTCGCAGTGAGCCTCCTGGCAGCAGGGCTGGCAACGCGAAGTGTACTGGGAGCGAATGAGCTGGCGCGCTCCGAGCGAACTTCTTGGCAACGACGCAGGCGACACTATTTGCGCTGGCCGCGAACAGGCGCGCTCGGAGTGCGCTTCCCGCCGACGGACGGTACTGGTAAAGATGTGCGCCAGCCGCAGCCGCAGCAGCAAGGTTGGCAGCGCGAGGTGCACTCGGAAGCAATCGGGCGCGCTCGGAATGAGCTGTTACTCGGAATGAGCTTCTTGCAAGCAGCACTGGCAAACATCACTGGCAGCGTGGGGCATGGGACGCACAACGCGGTACGCGCTGCGAGATGACTCCTGTGCCGGTTCGCCCAGCCCAGGCTCCCTGGCCTCCATGCGGCTGAAGCCCGTCTCGCGGAGTGCACTCTGCTCCTTCAACAGCCTGTCGCTATCCTTCGGAGGGAGAGCGGGAGAGAGAGAGAGATAGACATGTATATATTTATTCGTACATATACATACACACGTGCGCATGTATGTATGTATGTATGTATGTATGTATGTATGTATGTATGTATGTATGTATGTATATGTATATGTATATGTATATGTATATGTATTTGTATATGTATATGTATATGTATATGTGTATGTGTATGTCTATGTATGTATGTATGTATGTATGTATGTATGTATGTATGTATGTATGTATGTATGTATGTATGTATGTATGTATGTATATATATGCACAAAACTGCATTGGCGCTTCGCGCCATGCGCCTTGTTCCGGACGCTTCCCCGGCAAAACAATACATCATCGCTTGCTTCAGCTGGGAGGAGGTAAGGAGAAACATGGTTTTCATCTGCCACCTCCAAGGTTCATCCCTATCCCTCCCTCCGTCCTCCTTTCCTCCTCTTCCCCCTCCTCCGGTGGTTGAGTCTGCTCTGTGAGGAAGTAAGGAGCGTTCCCATGACACGCCAAAGAAGTCGCAGGAGCTCAGAACAACAGATTTTTAGTCGCTTCCTGAATGCCTGGAGAGCTCCAGGCACTCAGGAAATCTTCGACCGTCGAACTTCGAATCTAGATCCATGGCCTGTCTCTCTCGATCGAGGAATTTTAACCTCGAGCTTCAAGCGTGGAAGCAAGATCGTCGGGTCAGCTCTGTACTTCGTCGGAGAACGCTGTCTGGGCGTTTTTGGGGCTCTTTTGGGCCGTCCTGAGGCCCTCTTGGGCCGTCCTGGGGCCTTCGTGGGCCGTCTTGGGGAGCTGGGGCCCTCCAGAGGTCTTCTCAAGCCATCTAGGGCCCTCTTGGGGGCCTCCAGTGGCCTTGTTGGGGGTCTCCCATGGCTTTCGTGGGTCTCTCTTGGGAGCCTTCTTGGGGCACCTTGGGCTTCTTGTCGGCAGTATCGGGGCTCTCTGGGGCAGTCTTGGGGCCCTCTTGGGCCGTCTTCAAACCCTCTGGGGGGCCTCTTGGGCCGATGTTGGGGGCCCATCGGGCCGTCTTGAACGCTGCGAAGACCCAAAAACGGATATGCTAAACATATACATCTTCCTGCGGGAATCGGGCGACTTTTGCTTCTTCGGGGCTGTCTTAACGGCCTCTTGGGGCGTCTTGGGGGCCTCTTGGGCTGTCTTCAGACTACCGACGTTCTTCTTGGAGCGCTCTTGCGCTGTCTTGACCCCTCTGATCGCCTTGAGTCTGCTCGCAAGGCCCGGCAAGGCGCCCTGGGAGGCCCGGAAGGGCCAGCGGACCTTTTGCAAAGGCGTCCAGGGGGCCGCCGAAACGTCCGAAAGGGCGCCCGGGGCGTCCTGGGGGGGTGGTCCGGTTTAGGGGTGGGGTGGGGTGGGGTCCGGGTAATAGAAGTATAATAATAGGAGCATGTATAAATATATACATATATATGTATATATGTATACATGTATATATCTATACATAGAGAGAGAGAGAGAGAGAGAGAGAGAGAAAGAGGGAGAACAAAAAACGATATACAGGGGATGTAGAACGAGACAAGGAGAGAGGGAGAGAAGCAGACAGACGAAATGATTCCTCTGATCTTCTCGACGGGCCGAGAAACAAGACGAAGACGACGAATCTCAACACACGCGCGAACATGAACTACACATCCGTGGATCTAGCACGTGGGCGCGGGGTAAAGTAGCACCCCCCGACACATGATGCCAGCGCCGCCTGATTTGGCGAGGATGCGCGTCGATTTTGTATGGAAGCGGGGTCCGTCGCTAGTTCACGCGCCTTGCCCCAGGTTTGGGTTTTCTCGAGACCAAGACCATTTCGTCTTCTTTCTCCTCCACCTCCTTCCCCTCTTCTTCCTTGAGACCCCTGAGCTGTAGGTTGGTGGCCTGCGGTTCCTCCTGGTATCCCCTCCAAGATGAAGGGGTGGGAGGAGGAAGGAAAGGAGGAGCAGGAGGACACGGAGGAGAATAGGCAAGAACACGAAGAGAAGAAGGGCGAGGCGGAGAGCACGAGAACAAGCAAGAGGGAAGGGAGAAGCAAGAGGATAAGCAGGATGACGCGGAGCAGGACAAGCGGGAGTGGGTGAGTATTGCCGCCGAAAATACTGGTGCTGCGGCCCCACGCGGCAGAGCCACGATCTGAGGGCAGAACGAATCTTCAGCTTGTGTGCGTTACAAGCGGTCGGTGCACTTTCTAAGTGAGTCTGCCCCCCCTCCCCCTGTCTCTCTCTCTCTCTCTCTCCCATCCATTCACTTCTTCTTCTTCTTCTTTTTCTCCTCCTCCTCATTCTCCTCAGGGATGCCTGAGAACCACGTAGGAACGGATCCAGGACATCGGCGAGATGCGCATGCCGCGCCCGGTCGACGCCGCCAGGCCCCAAGACCACGCTGTGAGCGTCTGGCTGAATCGGGCAGCTGCGAGCGTATCACTCCGCTCCCCGGAGGAGCGCGCGGGCAAAAGGCCCGCCTGGATAACCCTGTGCCCCAGAAAATAATCCCCTGCCCTTCCTGCTCTTCCACCTCCCCCGCGTCCTCGTCCTCGTCGTCGTCGTCGTCGTCGTCTTCGTCGTCGTCGTCCTCCTCATCCTCCTCCTCCTCTTCCTCCCCGTCCTCCTCCCACACCTCCTCCTCTTCCTCCTCGTCTTCTCGTCCTCTTCCTTCTCTTCCTTCTCGTCGTCCTTCTCGTCCACCTCGTCTTCCTCTTCCTCCTCGTCTGCCTCTTCCTCTTCCTCCACGTTTCGTGGGCTCCCAGAAACCCTTCGCCCGCCTCATCGCGAACTGGCGTGGCGCACACGCGCCAGCGCAGACGCGCACGCAGCCTCCCCCAACCCCAGTGCCTCACCGAGACCTTCCCGCTGCAGACCATTGAGGAGGAGGGTGACTGCAGGGGAATCGGCGGCGACGACGGCGACAACGATGCCAGAACTGGCGGCAGCAGCGGTGGCGGCAACGGCGGCAGCCGCGACGCCGACGTCAGCAGCGCCACCAACCAAATCGACGACGACGACGACGCAAATGCTGACGTGACGACGACGAGGCCGCCGTCGTAAGCGACGAAGACGACGGCGACGGCGGCGACGACGACGACGACGGGCAAGGCTGGCCGCAACGACGGCGACAGCCGCCTGGAAGCGCGCGCGCCATGTTTTCTCAGAGAGATCACCGGTGTCCTGCGCGCCCGCGCACCAGCCCCGCCCGCTCCGCCCTGGGCTCATCGAGCCGCTGGAGCTCTGAGCAGGGCGCCATCGGCGGCGGCGGCGGCTGGGGCCAGCAGCAGCACCCGGCGGAGGGGCAGCGGCGGTGCTCGCGGGGGCGCAGGCGGCATCACTCAGCGCCAGCGCCGGCGGCGCGCCCAGCGTACCCGGCGGCGGAGGGGGCGCGGCAACAGCGCTGCTGCGGCGCTGGCTCAGGCTGGCCTCCCACGGCACGGTCCAGGCGACCGCGGCGACCAGGAGATGTTCACGCATCTCGTGGGGGCCGGAGATGGTCACCTTCCTTTGCCGCAGTCAAGAGCTGACCCGACCTCCGCCCCTGAGGGGGCGGATCAGCACGCCAATGCGCACCCCCTTCGTCCAGTAGGCCCACATGGGCTGGCGCCTGCCGGTGCTGTAGAGGAGGGATCCCGCGGGCTGGGCCGCCGCCAACTGTGAGACCTCCTTCCTGGTGAGGGCCATGCCGTCGGCGCGAGCAGGCAGGCCCGGCCGGAAACGCGCGTTGCCGCCTCCTCTGAGGCCAGGAGCGGCGCGGGCCGAGGCGCGGGCGCGGCAGGAGGCGCCTGAGGCAGCGCCTGCGGTGGCGACGAGGACGAAGGCTGACGCGGCGCCGGCGCGGCAGGAGGCGCCTGAGGCGGCGGGGCTAAAGGCGAAGGCCGACCGTGCAGGGGCGGCGGGGCAGCCGGCGAGCGGCGCCAAGGCAGGGTGGGCGAGGTTGCCGGCGCAGCGGGCGTCGCCAGTACGGCGGGCGCAAGCAGGGCAGCCAGCCACACCCAGGCCACCGAATGCTGCCACGATAATCTCTTCCCACGCTGGCGGGGGACCCCCTTCGGGGAGCAGCATGGACGCCTCTGCGCCCGCCAGTGCAAGGGGGCAGCCCATCTTCCCTCCTCCTCCTCCTCTTCCTCCTCCTCCTCTTCCTTCTCCTCCTCCTCTTCCTCCTCCTCCTCCTCTTCCTGCCATCCCCCTCGTCCGCCCTCTCTCTCTCCCCCCTCCTTCTTCTCTGCCCTCCTCCTCCTCCTCCTGCTCTACCGTTCCTCCTCCTCCTCCTCCTCCTCCTCCTCCTCCTCCATCTACATCTCGTTGTCGCCACCGCCGCCCTCGTTGTCGTGATCACCGCCGCCGCTGCCGCTGCCGCCGCCGCCGCCGCCGCCGTCGTCGTCGTCGTCGCCGTCGTGGTGGTGGTGGTGGTCGTGGTGGTCGTAGTCGTGGTCGTCTGGTCCTGCATGTCGCGGAGGCGGGCCCGGAGCCGCACGTAGGACTGGAAGTCGAGCGCGTTGCTGTTCGCGTGCGGCGCGACCTCTCTAGCAGGAGGTGGTGGTTTGGTGGGGTGGCGGGCGTTGCCGCGGAGAGGCGAGGCGAGGCGAGGCCAGGCGAACGAGGGACCTCTCAGGAGGAGCGCGCCGACAAAACACAAGCACCGATCCTGGCCGTGCCCGTCCTGGCCCGACCAGGACGGGTGCAGGCGCATAGGTGACCCGACGCCCTCCGTTCCAGGGCCGGGTCTAGCCAAAGGGTGTCCCCCGCCCAGGGTGCACCCACGGTGTCCGAGGAGGCAACCACGGCCTCCAGAGCACACCTCAGGCGGCTCAAAGTGCTCAAGGGTTTCCAACATTCGGGGAGACGTAAGACTCGGGTACGGGAGACTCGGGTTGGGCCCGACGGGGCCATCATAAAAATGACGAGACCCAATCCGAAATTTGACGCGGGCTCCGGCTGCAGACATCCCACGAAAACTGGACCGTCAAAATCCAGGATGCGCTCGTCAAAAAACGTCGGCAAACCCGAGTTCCGGCTTACTCGAGTCTTACGTTTCCCCGAAGCATGGAAAGAAAAAGCTGGGGACACCTTGGGCCAGTGGCACTGGCAACCCTCGAGTTCTGCTTCTGGGTAGCACCGTCAACAGTCGCGAACGAGCTCGGAGGCCGATCGGGTGAGCGGCCACAGCCGCTCCGCGCACACCGCTGCATTGGCCCGTCCCTTCCCCGGAACGCCTGCCGCGGTCGTGCGCCCGCTCGCGCGGAAGCGCGGCTGCAAGGGAGAAGCGTCCTGCCAGCTTCTGCTCTCGGCGCTCGGAGTCCCACCAGCCCTTTTGGGGCGCAGGTGGTCTCGGGCGGCTCCTCTGCCAGCGCCCTTCTGCCCCTTCGGGGAGGGGCCTACCCCGCCCCCTAGCCCCTCCCCTGGACCTGGAGGGGGGGGGGGGAACGCTGGTAGTTGGAGCGCTCAAGATGGCCCAAGACGGCTCCAAGAGCGCCTCGGACCGCCCAAGATGAGCTCCAAGATGTCTCAAGATAACCTAAAATGCCTAAAGATGGCTCCGAAGATGCTCCCGAAGGCCCCAAGACCGCCCCAAGACGGCTCCAATAGGCCTCTGAGACCTCCAAAGAGGTCTCCAAGCGGCCAACATCCTTCCAAAACCTAGGGAGAATCAATGTTTGCTGCATCGTCGCCTTTTCGCTTCCAGTAGTCTTCCGAGGCCTCAGGATGGCTCCAAGATGGCCCAAGAGGGCCCCAAGAGAGGCCCAAGAGAGCCCCCAGACGGCCCCTAACAGCGCCCAAGAGCGCCCCAAGAGCGCTCCAAGAGGGGTCCATGATGCGATCTTTGGGGCTCCTGAGGGGCAGAGCTAATCGAGGAACCTTTCGTTTTTGATCGATGTCCTCCAGGATGGCTCCAAGAGCGTCCCCAAGGCTCCCAAGAGCGCCTCAAGAGGGCCCCAAGAGGCGCCCAGACGGCCCCAAGATGCGCCCAAGAGGCCTCCAAGAGGCTCCCGAGAGACTCCCAAGACGCCCCAAGAGGCCCCCCGAGGCATCCGAGACGCTCCAAAAGGCCCCCAACCGCCAAGAGGCCCCCCCAAGACGCAAGAGAGGCCCAAGAGAGCCCCAAGATGGCTCCAAGAGCGCCCGATAAAATCCCAAGAACGCTCCAAGAAGGACCCTTCATCTGTGTGCTGCCCACTTCCCTGATCGAGGCAACTCCTCTGGGCATCGTCTCTGGATGGGCTGGTGGGGTTGCGCGAAGCATTGCAGTGTGCGTGCTCCTTTTGCAGCTAAGCCTGTTGGTGGCGCCTAGACTCTGAGAGTCGCCACTTGCGACACCAACTAGCTCAGCCCCCGAGGCTTAAAAGGTCGGCCCCGCTCCCCCCGACTGCGGCGGTCTGGAAGATAAAGCCGTGCAAGAGGACCGAAGGGGGAGGTAGGGATGACGCTCGAGGACCGAGGAGGGATGTTCCTGAACGTCTTCTGGAAGGTCCTTGAAGGCTCATGGGCCTCGTGTGGGCCTCCAGGGATCCTTCCGAGGGCCAGGACCTGGGGGGCCGCGCCGCAGAGCTTTGCCAGCAGGGCGGGGGTCCAGGGCGTCGATGGAGAAGACTGCGCGAGGAGAAGGAGGAGGAGAATGAGGAGGAGGAGGATGAGGAGGATGAGGAGGAGGAGGAGTAGGAGGAGGAGGAGGGGGAGGAGGAGGCGGAGGAGGAGGAGGAGGATGAGGAGGATGAGGAGGATGAGGAGGAGGAGGAGGATGAGGAGAGGAGGAGGAGGAGGAGGAGGAGCGGAGGAGGATGGAGGAGGAGGAGAGGGGAGAGGAGGGGGAGGGAGGAGAGGAGGGAGGAGGAGGAGGAGGAGGAGGAAGAGGAGAGGAGGAGGGGGAAACAGGGGGAATGATGATGATGATGGCGCTCGAGGACCGAGGAGGGATGTTCCTGAACGTCTTCTGGAAGGTCCTTGAAGGCTCATGGGCCTCGTGTGGGCCTCCAGGGATCCCTCCGAGGGCCAGGACCTGGGGGGCCGCGCCGCAGAGCTTTGCCAGCAGGGCGGGGGTCCAGGGCGTCGATGGAGAAGACTGCGCGAGGAGGAGGAGGAGAAGGAGGAGGAGGAGGAGGAGAGGAGGAGGAGGAGGAGGAGGAGGAGGAGGAGGAGGGGCGCGGGGAGGAGGAGGTGAGGAGGATGAGGAGGATGAGGAGGATGAAGAGGAGGAGGAGGATGAGTAGGAGGAGGAGGAGAGGAGAGCAGGAGGAGGAGGGGGAGGGGAGGAGGAGGGGGAGGAGGAGGAGGAGGAGGAAGGAGAGGAGGAGGGAAGAGGAGGAGGAGGGGGAAACAGGGGGAATGATGATGATGATGGCGCTCGAGGACCGAGGAGGGATGTTCCTGAACGTCTTCTGGAAGGTCCTTGAAGGCTCATGGGCCTCGTGTGGGCCTCCAGGGATCCCTCCGAGGGCCAGGACCTGGGGGGCCGCGCCGCAGAGCTTTGCCAGCAGGGCGGGGGTCCAGGGCGTCGAT
>CAUYUJ010019108.1:127500-147500 GCA_963575745.1 Prorocentrum cordatum
AGGAGAAGGAGGAGGAGGAGGAGGAGGAGGAGAAGGAGGAAGAAGAGGAGGAGGAGGAGGAGGAGGAGGAGGAGGAGGAGGAGGAGGGGGGAAGGAGGGGGACGGGGGATGAGGAGGATGAGGAGGAGGGGAAGGAGGAGGAGGAGGAGGAGGAGGAGGAGGAGGAGGAGGAGGAGGAGGAGGAGGAGGAGGAGGAGGAGGAGGAGGAGGGAGGAGGAAAGGCATTTGGGAAGGAGGAGGAGGAGGAGGTGGCCAGGAATGTGCCTGGATTGGGGGCGGGAGGCCGGGCGCCCGTCGCCCGCGGGGCCGCCGGGGCGCGCGCCTCCTGCATCAGCTTGACCAACATCGGGCGGCGCTCCTCGTCCCATGGCCGCGTCGGGGGGTCCGGCCCCCCCACGTGGGAGGGAGGCCCTCCTCCGTCCTCCTCCTCCTCGCCCTCCTCCGTCCTCCTCCGGGGTCCGGCCCCCACGTGGGAGGGAGGCCCTCCCTCCTCCTCCTCCCTTCCTTGCCTCCCCCTCGCCCTCCGCCCTCCTCCCTCCTCCTCCTCCCCGGAAAGGCAATTATCGTGTTGGGAGGAAGGGGTTGGGACGACACACGGTAGGAAGGTGCCATACATACCTTCAACATACTCGATCCTATGGATGATCTGCTCGTCTCTCTCCCAGCCCGATCCTCCCAACCCGATGCTGGTCTTTCTGACCCCTACGGAGGAGGTCGGCCTGAAAGAGAGGGGGTCCTGAGGGCGGGTCCTGAGCTCTGTCGCCGTTTTGGGCCTCTCGGGGCCCTCCACAAGCCCCGGGATTGTGAGGAGCTGGCTCAGGACGACATGGTAAACGGTTCAGGGCCCGTTTGCTCCAAGCCAAGGAAGAGAGGGGGATGCTAACTTTCTCGGTGCCGTACCCATTTCTAGCAGATGACTCCCCAAAGAAACCCAATAAGAGTACCTGTGAGTATACTGGTGGAGACGCGACGTGCATCTGCCTGCACCTACGCAACGCTCCTGGATGAGCCGCTCTGGGATTCAGAGCTGGGCCCGCCGCTCCACGCCAATCCTGCCTGCAACACCTTGCCTGCGCGGGCCACCGAGCGGGAACCCGATAGGAGGAGGAGGAGGAGGAGGAGGAGGAGGAGGAGGAGGAGGAGGAGGAGGAGGAGGACGAGGATGAGGATGAGGAGGAGGAGCAACAGGAGATGACCGTGTGCTCTTTTAAGGGGCTTTCGGGGAAGACCTGGTGATGGTGGTGACTATTGTGATGATGAGTATGCTGATGATGACGACGGCGGCAGTGATGGTGATGATAATGACAGTGGTGTTGACGATGCTGCTGATGCCGACGACGACGATGACGATGACGGTGACGATGAGGATGCTGCTCATGGCTATTATAATCGATGATGATGCTGATGATGCTGATGGTGGTGATGATGAGGCTGATGACGCTGTTGATGATTACGACTATGATGATGCTGCTGATGCTGAAGACGATTTCGACGACGATGCCGATGCCGATGACGATGATGACGATGACGACGACGATGATGATGCTGATGATGATAATGATGATGCTGATGCTGATGATGATGGTGATGATGGTGATGATGATGACGATGATCATGATGATGATGATGATGATGATGATGATGAAGAAGAAGAAGTTGATGATGATAATGCTGACGATGATGCTGATTATGCTGCTTCTGCTGCTGCTGATAATGATGATGATGATGCTGCTGCTGATGATGATGATGATGATGATGATGCCGACGACACTTGTTCTGATACAGATGATGATGTTGCTGCTGCTGATGCTGCTGATTATGGTAAAGGTGCTGCTGCTGATGTGGGGCAACAACAACACCAGGACGAGATAGAGAGAGCGACAGAGAGAGAGAGAGAGAGAGAGATACGGCAAAACCAATCAACATCGGACCACTACCTCGGATCGAATACAGGTGTGCGTCGGATCGGGCTGCATCGATACGCGGTCAGACTCGAATCGGATCGGCTGCGCTAAGATGTAAAACAACGCCATGCAAACACCGGCTCGTACAATATCGTCGGGATATCGGAATCGAATCGGATCGGTCTAGCTGGAATCGATATCGAAACTTATCGATCGGATCGGGATGGACACGAGGGGGGGGGTCATGGCCTCCAGGCACCATAGGGACCTCCACCTGAGGCCCCTGTGGCTGCGTTCGCATACCTGGTCCACACCATTTCGGCGCACTCCTCACACATTTCGTGGCCCCATGGGGAGCTCCACCTAAGGGCGACCGCTGGTTTCGCCGACGGCTGGTTTCGCCGCAGCTCCGTCGGCGAAACCAGCTGCCGTCGGCGAAACTGCCCGCCAGCTAGGGTCCGCCCGCCCGACCCGACCCGCCCGTTAAGTTTCGCGCGTCCTCGGTCGACCGCGCCCCACAATTTAATGTCCCGCCCGCCCGACCCGACCCGCCCGTCAGGGTCCGCCCGCCCGACCCGGCCCGACGCGCCCGCTAGGGTCCACCCGCCCGACCCGACCCCCCGTTAGGGTTCGCGCGTGCTCAATCGAGCGCGCCCCACACATTAATGTCCCGCCCACCCGACCCGACCCGCCCGTTAGGGTCTGCCCGACCCGACCCGACCTGACCCGCCTAGGTCCGCCCGCCCGACCCGACCCGCCCGTTAGGGGTTCGCGCGTGCTCGGACGAACGCACCCACCACTTTAATGTCCCGCCCGCCCGCCCGACCCGACCCGCCCGTCAGGGTTCGCCCGCCCGACCCGGCCCGACCCGCCCAGCAGGGTCCGCCCGCACGACCCGACCCGCCCGTTGGGACTCGCGCGTGCTCGGTCGAGCGTGTCCCACACTTTAATGTCCCGCCCGCCCGACCCGACCCGCCCGTCAGGGTTCGCCCGCCCGACCCGGCCCGACCCGCCCAGCAGGGTCCGCCCGCACGACCCGACCCGCCCGTTAGGACTCGCGCGTGCTCGGTCGAGCGCGCCCCACACTTTAGTGTCCCGCCCGCCCGGCCCGACCCGTCTGGTAGGGTCCGCCCGCCCGACCCGACCCGTCGCGCCCGCTGGACCCGCCCGGTAAGGGTTCGCGCGTGCTTGGTCGAGCGCGCCCCACACTTGAATGTCACGCCTGGCCCGACCCGACCCGACCTGCCGGCGAAACCAGCGCCAGCGAAACCAGCGTCGGCGAAACCAGAACTGGCGAAATCGGCTGCCGGCGAAACCAGCGGGGCGAAACCAGCGGGGCGAAGCCAGCGCTGACGAAACAAGCGCCGGCGAAACCAGCCGTCAGCGAAACCAGCGGGGCGAAACCAGCGCCGGCGAAACCAGCTCATGCCTACTTAAGGCCCCAATGGCTGCATATCTGATCCACACATTCTCGGCGCACTCCTCACACGTGTCGCTCCACCCTAGGGCCCAGTGGCTGCGTCCGCATTCCTGATCCACACCGTTTCGGTCGGCGCACCCCTCCGCGGCCCCAGAAGCTGCATCCGCATACCTGGTCCACACCCTTTCGGCGCACCCCTCACACGTGTCGTGGCCCCATATGGGGGCTCCACCTGGAGCCCCAGTGTTTGCGTCCGCATACCTGGTCCACAATACTTTAGCGCATCTCTCACACGTTTCGTGGCCCCATAAGGGGGCTCCACCCTAGGGCCCAGCGGCTGCGTCCGCATTCCCCATTTCGGCGCACCCCTCACGCGCTTCGTGGCTCCATAGGGAGCTCCACCCGAGGCCCCAGTAGCTGCATCCGCATACTTGGTCCACACCATTTCGGCGCCCCCCTCTCACACATTTCGTGGCCTTATAGGGAGCTCCACCTTGGGCCCCAGTGTCTGCGTCCGCATATCTTGTCCACACCATGTCGGCGCACCCTCACAAGTTTTGTGGCCCCATAGCGAGCTCCATCTAAGGCGCACACCTTGTCCACACCCGCTCACACGTTCCGTGGCCTTATAGGGAGCTCCACCTTAGGCCCCAGTGTTTGTGTCTGCATACCTGGCCCACACCATTTCGGCACACCACTCACACGTTTCATGGCCCCACAGAGAGCTCCACCTGAGGCCCCAGTGGCTGCGTCTGCAAAACTGGTCCACACCGCACACCCCTCACACGTTTCGTAGCCCTATAGGGATCTCCATCAAAAGCCCCAATGGCTGCGTTCGCATGCGGTCTCCACACCATTTTGGCTCACCCTTTCGTCCGTTTCGTGGCCCCATACGGGGCTCCACCGAAGGCACCAATTACAAGAATCGCATGCTGGACTGCGCCCGCTTCGGCGCACCCCTCACACGTTCCGTGGCTCCATCGGGAGGTCCACCGAAGGCTCCAGAGGGCAGGAATTGCATGCGTCACCGCGCCCAATTTGGCGCACCCCTCACACGCTTCGTGGCCCCATTGGGAGCTCTACCGAAAGCCCCAATGACAAGACTCGCATGCGTGGCCGCGCCCATTCGGCACACTCCTCCCACGTTCCGTGGCCCCATCGCGACCTGTACCAACAACCCCGCTGCCTGCTGCCCCCCAAAGCTGCGCCGAGAACCGCGCTAACCATCCGTAACGGGTTACATCCATATGTAACCCGTTACGGCTGACCTCCGCAACCCCATCAGCAACGTCGCTCCGTTTTTTCCACGCACGCCTTAATCCTTTTGCTAGCCCCTTCTCTTGGTTTCCACCTGTCTTGCGGTACTCACATCTGCACATGCTTGGGTCCCTCGCCAGCATTCGGTTTCAACCATCCTGTGCGTATTCGGCCCTCGTTTTGAATCAGCAGCGCGCACGTCTCACTCCTCCTCATCGTCCTCCTTCCTCTGTCCTCCGCATGTCCAAGTCGGCACACAGTCAAACGTTTCGTGGCACTGTATGGGGGCTCCACCTGCGGCCTCAATGGGCGCCGACGTATGGCGTAACCCCCCCCAAATTCGGCACACCCTTCAAGCCGTTCCGCGGCGGCCCCATACTCAACCCCACCTAGGGCCTCACTGGGCGCCGACCCGACGTATGGCTTACCAGCTCCCAGCTCGGCACACCCCTTACAAGTGTCGTGCCCCCATAATGAGCTTCACCTGCGGTCTCGGTGGGCGCGACCGCATGGGGTGCCAGCCTCCATTTCGGCATACTCCTCACACGTGCCATGGCTTCATAGGGAAGCCCACCTTCGGTCTCGGTGGGCGCGACCGCATGGGGTGCCAGCCCCCGCTTCGGCACACCCCTCACATGTGCCATAGCTCCATAGGAAGCTACCTTCGGTCTTGGTTGTCACGGCCGCATGGCGTCCAACCCCCACTTCGGCAAACCCCTCACGCGTTCCGTGGCCCCACAGGGCGTTCCAGCTACGTTGGAAGTGGGCGCGACCGCAAAGCATACCAGCCCCTAATACGACAGACCCTTCACACGTTCCGCGGCCCCATAGGGAGCCCCTCCGTCCCACCTCCGATCTCAGAGATCGAGACAACATGGCGAACCAGCATGCTACACGTTTCGTGCCACCCCCCCCAAAGAGCTCCGCCTACGGTCTCGGTGGGAGCGACCGCATGGCGTACTAGCCCCATACAGGCACACCCCTTACACGTTCCGTGGTTCCATATGGAGCTCCACCTTCGGTCTCAATGGGGGCGGCTGCGCTGCATACCAGGTATCACTTCGGCACAGCCCTCACGCGTCTCGTGGCCCCACAAGAAACTCCAACTACGTGATCAGTATGCGCGACCGAATGACGCACCAACCCGCAATTTATCACATCCCTCACACGCGTCGCGGCCCCAGATGGAGTTCCACTTGCGATCTTGGCTGGCGCCGGCGCATGGCGGCGCCGTTCACGAAGATCACGGTCCCACAGCCGACCCCAATGACAAGGTCCGTATGGCGGCGCCGCCCGATTCAGCGTACCCCTCACGAGGATCGTTGCCTCGTATGGGAGCTCCACGTACGGCTTCAATGGTAGAGTCCGCGTGGCGGCGCCGTTCATTTCGGCGCACCCTTCGCACGTTTCGCGGCACAATGGGGAGCTCCACCTGCGGCCCCAATGGCAGGGTCCGCATGGCGCCGCCCATGTCGGCACACCTCTCGCGAGGACGGTTGCCCCATAAGGAGCTTCACCTACGGCCCCAGCGGGAGTGTTCGCATAACGTCGCCGCCCAGTTCGGCACCCACGAGGATCGCGCCTCCAAACGGAGATCCACATCCGGTCTCAGGGGGGAAGATTGCGTGCGTACTTCCGCTCGTTTCGGCACACCGCTCACGCGAGCCCCGCCCCCGGCCCAAGTGGGAAGGCCCGCATGCGATTTCCCGCGCATGTCGGCGTACCCCTCACACGATTAGTGCCCTTAGGGAGCTCCACATACGGCCCCAATAGGAACTTTGTATGCGTTCCCACACCCATGTCGGCAAATCCCTGACACGGGCCGTGCATAGAGAGATGCGTCACTAAAATTGCATGAGCTGCTCAATGTTGGACCCCTCGCCAGGCTCACATTCCCCCATGGGAAGAGGGATAGAAGGGGGAAGGGGAAGAAAGGTGGAATGATGAGGGGGATGGTGCTGTTGTTCATGATGATGGTGTTGGTGATGACTATGGCGATGGCGATGACGACGATGATAAGGATGATGGTGATGACGACTACGATGGCGACGATGATGACGATGACGATTGTGATGACGATGACGATGATGACGATGATGATGATGGTGATGATGATGATGAGGGTGATGATGATGACGATGACGATGGTGGTGATGATGATGGTAATGATGATGCTATTCATGATGATGGTGATGATGATTATGATACTGATGATGCTGATGCTGATGCTGATGATGACGCTAGTGACGATGACTGCGACGATAATGAATATGCTGCTGCTGATGACGACGATGATGATTCTGATGATGACGACGGTGATTACTCTGCCGATGATTATGATGATGACGATGATAACAACACGATGCTGATGATAATGCTGATGATGATGCCGCTGCTGATGCTGCCGATGATGACGATGATGATGATGCTGATGATGATGTGACGAGGATGATGGTGCTGATTATGATGATGATGATGATGATGATGATGATGATGAGGGTGATGATGATGATGATGATGCTGATTCTGATGATGATAATGATGATGTTGATAATGATGATGATAATGATGATGATGATGATGATGATGATGATGATGATGATGATGATGATGATGATGATGATGACGATGGTGGTGGTGGTGATGATGGTGATGACGAGGCGGAGGAGGAGGATAAGGAGAAGGAGGATGAAGAGGATAAGGGGGAGGGGGAAGAGGAGGCGGATGAGGAGGAGGACGTGGGGGAGGAGGAGGAGGAGGAGGAGGAGGAGGAAGAGGAGGAGGAGGAGGAGGAGGAGGAGGAATAATAATAATAATAATAATAATAGTAATAGTAATAATAATACTAGTAATACTAATAAGAATAATAATAGTAATAATACTAATAATCACACTAATAATAATAATATTATTATTAATAATAATAAATAATACTAATAATAAGAGGAAGAAGAGGAGGGGGAGGACGACGAGAAGGATGATGATGATGCTGATGATGCTGATGCTGATGATGCTGATGCTGATGATGACGATGATGTTGACGATGATGCTGATGTTGATGACGATTTTCGTCGATTTTGTAGGATCAAGCTGCTTCTATTATTCGAAGGAACGAACAAGTAAGGAGATCCGTCGCAGAGAGCACAATGCTTTCGTACTGCCCCGCAAGTGCTGATGATAATGATGCTGATGCTGATGATGCTGGTTCTGATTACGAGAAGCAGGAGAGCGAGAATGGGGAGGAGGAGGAGGAGCAGCAGGAAGGAGAAGGAGGAGGAGGCATATAACAAGCAGGAACTGGGAGGAAGGATGCGGAGGAGGAGGAGGAGGAGGAGGAGGAGGAGGAGGAGGAGGAGGGCCCCGAGCGCCATGCGCCCTGCGATGGTGGAGGGCCCCGAGCGCCAGACGCACGCCGAGTCCATCGGGTCAGTTCTGGCGCGCGAGAAGGGGGAGTCGTCCAGCGAGCAGCCGCCTGTTGAAGGTGGTGCGGCTGGTTCATGCTCTGTGGCGGTGGAGGGCGAACCCTGTGCCAATGAAGAGACTAACGCTGATGTGGTGAGGCCTCAGCGGCACGGAAAGGCCAATGTTCCTCGGCAACGCTGTGAGAAACATACATTCGCTCCAGGCATGGCTGCGTGCATTGTCGGCCTCAAAGCTAGGCCGCTGCTAAACGGGCGCGGAGGCACCCCGAGCTTCTCGGATAACGCTGCTGGCCGCTGGGCCTTCAAGAGCGGTGCTGAGGCCATTCGCGTCAAAGAGCATCCTGTCTTGAGCCAATCGGCTGCCACACGAAGAAATCTCTTGGCATTGCGTTCCAGACGGCCGCTGTCGAGTACCAACTTCGGGACTCAGTTGCTAACGACCAGGTGTTCCAACTGTTGTACAACTTTGCTGTTCAAGAAGGGCAGCCAGGGGTGGCCGCGTTCTTCCTGCCTTTTTTCGGAGACAATGCCGCCGTCGACAAGGTGTACTGTCACATGGCCGCCAGGAGCCCTGAGATCGTCTACCAGTGAGTGTCCTTCAGCAGTGTTCTTGCTGTCTCGACTCGCTATGCCCCCATGCATATTGGGGTTGCGTGGCTGGAGACTGACGTTGCCCATGTGCATGGCTAGAGAGTGATGTTGCCGGTGCGCCATTCCCTCTGCGCCCCACGTCTGCTGGGTTGCGCTTTTCATCAAGGCTGCATGCGCCTCCGCGATTGTTGGGGTTGCGCCTCCCGTCTGGGCTTCTTGTAACGATGTGAACACCTCAGACGTTCGTCTTCAGGGCTGTGGGAAGAAGAAGGAGGATAAGGAGGAGGAGGAGGAGGAGGAGGAGAAGGAGGAGAGGAGAAGGAGGAGGAGGAGGAGGAAGAGAAAGGAAGAGAAAGCAGGCGAAGGAGACAGAGGAGGAAGGAAAAAGGACGGAGGCGGAGTATGAGGAAAGAGGACGACAGAGTAAGAAAGAGGAAGAGGAATATGATGATGATGATGATGATGATGATGATGATGATGAGGAGGAGGAGGAGGAGGAGGAGGAGGAGGAGGGGGAGGAGGAGGAGGAGGAGGAGGAGGAGGTGGAGGAGGAGGAGGAGGCAGAGGAGGAGGGTGGAGGATGAGGAGGAGAGGAGGAGGTTAGGAGGAGGAGGAGGAGGAGGAGGAGGAGGAGGAGGAGGAGGAGGAGGAGGAGGGGAGGAGGAGGAGGAGGAGGAGGAGGAGGAGGAGGAGGAGGAGGAGGAAAAGAGGAGGGAGGAATAAGACTGAGGGGAGGAGGGAAGGTCTGCTTGGCTGCTCCATGTCCCCTCTGGCCCTCTGACATGTGGCCAGACAGCGACCCGCGGTCCTTGTCGCGCGCAAGCACAGGGCACTCGCTGTCGAGGAGCTGGAAGAGCTCCTGCCTCACGATGTCCCCGCTGCCGTCGGCGTCGAATGTGTAGAACGTCGCCTTGGGCGGGTCGGCGGCGAGAGAGAGAGAGAGAGGAAAACCGAACGCGCGGCGAGATGAAAATAGACATTGACACGCTCGTTGTAGTTTTCGGCGTCCGGGGGCGGCCTCAGGCCCCGGGACGGGACAACAAGCTGCCCTGGATGTATCCCGAGCTTAGCCGCCCCGATACGCAACGCGTAGCCCGTAGCGTGTCGACCCGGAGCCCAATACGCAGGTTGAAAGCGCAGGTCTGGCGAGGTACGTGAGCCAAAACGCGGGCCGACGCATGACGAGCCGACACGCAACGTGTCAACACGGACGCTTCGACCACGGCGCGTGTTGCGTCTCAGAAGAAGCGTATCCCGGCAACTGCTTGCCCTCGCTCGGATGCAGATGCCCCGTGCATTATTCGGCTTCGTGCGCTTAGTTTTCGCAGGTTCATCCAGAATTTTGCTCGATGGTCCTTGCCGAGAAAACATCGAAACGTCCGAGCGATGCCAAGACTGAGGTCGGAGGGGGGGGAGGAGGCGGAGGAGGAGGAGGAGGAGGAGGAGGAGGCGGAGGGGAAGGAGGAGGCCGAGGAGCGCTCGCAGAGCGAGCCCGAGGCGGTCGAGGGCAAGGCCGGGCCCGAGGGCCGAGGGCAGAGGTGCCAAGGCGGGTCGCGCCACCGAGGGAGTCGCCACCTGGTCCATGAGGGTCGCCCGCCCCTCCCTCCCCCCCCCCCCTACCCCTTTCCCTCCCTCCCGTCTCTCTTTCCCTATCCCTCCACCCACTCTCCCTACCTCCTCCCCCCCTTCCCTCCACTTCCCCCCCATCCCCTCCCCCTCCCTCCCTCTCCCCCTCCTCCTCCCTCCCCCCTATCCAGGGGGGTCGCCACCGAGGGGGTTGTCGCCCACCTGACATTGCCATCGCTCGGACGCCATTCCCCTTGAATCCCACCAGCCCTCTGGGCGTCGGTGGTTTAGAGCGTTTCCTCTTCCACCCCTCCTTCTTCCCCTTCGGGGAGGGGTTTACCCCTCCCCCTACCCCCTCCCCACTGACCTGGACAGGGGGGGCCGCGGGTAGTTAGAGCGTCCAAGAACGACCCCTGGGAGGGCTAAAATTCGACACCCCTCACGAGGATCGTGGCTCCTGAGGGGGGGACTGTAATTAGGGAACCCCCCTTCGTTGATCGATCTCCTCCAAGATGGCTCCGAGGCCCCCCCAGAGGCCCCCAGGAGGCCCCCAAGAGACCCCCAAGAGGCCCCAAGAGACCCCCCAGAGGCACCCAAGAAGCGCCCAGGAGGCCCCAAGAAGCGCCCAGGAGGCCCCCAAAGGCCCCAAGATGGCCCCAAGAGGCCCCAAGAGGCCCCCAGGAGGCCCCAAAGAGGATCCCGAACGGCCCACAGAGGCCCCCCCGAGGCACCCACGACGCCGAACAGCCCCTCAGGACGACCCTCTACTCGCCTGGGCGTCGTTTCTGGACGGGCTGGTGGGGATACGCGAAGCGTCTAGAATTGTTCCAGGGCTCGACCCAAACCGCGCTTTTCGGTTTCGCTTGGTTTTCTTTTTCCCTCGTTTTGTCATCATTCGGCCTTCGCCGCAAAACGAAATCAAAACGAACACGGTCCACGAAATCGCCCAAGCACTGTTTAGGTCTAGCCCTGCATTTTTCGGTTTCGTGCGTTTCCTTTTGGCTCCTCGATGGTCCTCGCCGAAGGAAAAAGGCACACGTCCGAACGATGCGAAGGAACCCCTTCGAAGCTCCAGGGCTACCAGAGCTGCCCAACAGCGTCCCAGGCCTCCTCGATCCTCCATCCCTCCTCGATCCTCGATCTGCGGGAGGAGCCAATGGGGTGGGGGAGAAGCGAAGAGCAGCAACGGGGGTTGGCGCGGGCAAGAAGTCGTCGCGGGGGCCCATCGGGGCAGGGACGCGTGGGATCGTCCAATCGGGCAGGTCGGATGGCGGCTGATGCCGTCAAGCTGTTCAATGAAGGGGGGGTGGCAAGGAGCGTGCTACTCACAAGAAGCCCGTCCAGGGGGCCAAGAGGAGTCCGCTGCCCATCGCGAGGGCGGGGGGAATGGCGAGGAGGAGGCGGAGGAGGAGGAGGAGGATGAGGAGGATGAGGAATAGGACAAGCGCAGGATGAGGATGTCAGAGGACACGGGCGAGGTGGAGGAGGAGGAGGAGCAGGATGAGGAGGAGAAAGAAGAAGATCGACGCTGATGGTGGGGGGAGAGGGGGGGATCCCGCCTCTGGCGCAAGCATAACAATATTGTGCACATCATAACCGTGAGCCAGACCGGAACGAGTGCACTGGCCGCGTGGCCCCAGAGCCGACTCCAGAAGAGCGCCTGGTGGTGTCCGACCCTGTTGCGTTACACTCAATACACATAACCGAACGCAGCGGGCAACGGACAGGGGGAAGCGGGAAAGAGCGGATAACGCAGCCACAACGGCGGGGGAAGCAGCGGCGGGCCATCGAGCACTCCTCGCGCAGGGCGCGGTCTCGTGGTTTCACTCGTCGGAACGGCATGGGGGTTGCCTTGGTGACGCTCGGTGTCGCATATGTCAGGGAGGGGCATCAAGCAAAGTGCAGACGAACAGAGCAAGCAGAGCAGAGCACCTCAACAATGCAAGGGCGTTGCCAGATGTCCCTGGCTCAAATGACCTCCAGAGTACCCGGCACGAGGCCCAGATGGCCCAAGGGGCTCCAACATGTAGCGAAAAGCAAAAAAACACACTGTGCCAGGACCACTTCTGGCAACACCAGCGATGCACCCTCTTGTGAGTGTCTTGCTGCTGGCCCCCGTGCAGGGCTCTGCTGTGCGGTGCTCTCCTCGGGCAGCTCCGAGGGCCTGCCGCCAAGGCAACCGCCGACCTGCTCGGCAAGCGGGCCCCCTTGCGGCCGCGCTGTGCACGGACGCAGCTGCCGCAAGTCCGGCGAAGCACGCAGGCGCAACTGGCGTGAAAACAAGGCCATACATAAATGTGTATACAGTCGGGGTCTTGACCTAAGGAACCCAAAAATAAGGAACGATGCCCTTTTTTCCATAAGTTAAACTTCGATGTCCGATCGAAAGCATAAGGAAAACCTGAGGCAAGCTGCGAAACACTTAAGGAACGCGGAGCCCCTCCCCAACGAAAAGGGTTCCTTCTTCAGGGCCCCGACTGTATATATATATATATATATATATATATCGCACCAAGGGCCATAGTAAGCCAACACTGGGCGAGGCCACCCAATCTGACCATCAGGGCAACCGACAGCGTACAGAGTGCCTGGTTTTCTGACGGTCCCTGTGGGACTACTCATCCGCTAGACGATGGGTGATCGTCGTGAGCGTGCCGTACGTGCTGCTGCCGAGCCCAGCCGTATTTTCAGTCTTGACTATATCGGCCTTCATGTGATCGCAACTTACCGATGCGCTGGGATGCACAAAGGAGCAGAACAGACACACATGGCTGGATTTACATGCGGGACATGCGGAGGCCATTTGCTGGATACTCATGCGGAGGACCACCGTGCCTGGCCACATGCGGGCCGAGCTCTGGAGACACATGAGGCCACACGCTGTTCCAGATCTCGCGCAGGCGGCACGTCATATGTACCACATGTGTATCAGACTCTCGCCCAGGCCGGCCGCGTCAAGTGTATCCAGCTTCCTGATCTTATCCCAGGGGTCGCACGAGGCCAGCGCTCATTCGAGCTCCCGTCCACTGAGCCTCCAACTATCCGAACTTGGCAGTTAGCGTTTGAGCATGGGCGCGTGGGGCGTGCATCTGCAGTTATGGGAGCGGACGGAGGACGTGAGGAGGAGGAGGACGTGAGGAGGAGGAGGAGGAGGAGGAGGAGGAGGAGGAGGAGGAGGAGGAGGAGTTACCAGCAGGCGCGCGCCTCCCTGAAGACTGAGCGGCTGCGCTTGCGGAGGCGGGCGAGGATGCGTGGTTCAGACGAGTGCGGAAGCCAGGGACGAGGACAAGGCGCAGGGACAGGGGAACAAAAAGTGGCATCAACATAAAAACTCGGAGGTCCGCGCGGATTTCTCGGATCGGCGCTGGACCCCCCTCCCTGGCGCGCGGAGCGCGCCAGGGGCGGCGCCGGAGGCGCCGCCAGGGGGCCCCAGCGCCGATCCGAGAAATCCGCGCGGACCTCCGAGTTTTTATTTTTATGCCACTTCTTGTTCCCCTCAGGGAGGAGGCAACTTCTCGCCGCCATCTTCTCCAGCTCCGCGTCGGTGAAGCAGTGGTTTTCGCGGTACTTTGCCAGCATGGCCTTCTTGCCCTGGCGGGGCGGCCACGCGCTGTGTCCACTGCCATTGCAGCTTCGTGCAGTCGGGGCCCTGAAGAAGGAACCCTTTTTGTTGGGAAGGGGCTCGGTGTTCCTTGATTGTTTAGCAGTTTGCCCCAGGTGTTCTGGAGATTTTCCTTGAGTGGTCGAAGATCTAACTTATGGCAAAAGGGGCCTCGTTCCTTATTCAGGGTTCCTTAGGTCAACGCCCCGACTGTAGTGGCCGTGCTGCTGCTGGCCCTGCCACGAGAGCAGGCCCCACGCTGCCGCTGAGGGCCGCCGATCTGGCCCACAGGATCGGCATTCGGGCAAGACGTACAGTCGGGGCCTTGACCTAAGGAACCCTAAATAAGGAACGAGGCCCCTTTCTCCCATGAGTTGAACTTCGATTTCCCATGGAAAACTTCAGGAACACAGAGGGCAAACTGTCGAACAATCGAGGAACACCGAGCCCCTCCCCAACGAAAAGGGTTCCTTCTTCCGGAAAAGGGTTCCTTCTTCAGGGCCCCGGCTGTACAGATTGTGTCAACACCTTAGACTTGCGAAGCGGCGCTCCGCCGAGAGCCCACGCGCTTTACGGAAGTGCCCTTGTGCTCCGGCTCCCCAAGAAACCCAAGCAAACAGAAGAGGGCAGACTTCTTTGGGGCCTCTTCTCTAAGCCTTGCCTCCCAACACAGGCCGCTGAACCACGACTTCAACACTGCGCGATGCGAGCGGATAGGTGTCGTTATGCGCTTTTCACGTACACTGTGCCCACTTCCTATAACACTCATTCCTGTTCGTCTCTGGCACCTCGGTGGCAAAAGCAATATGCACATGTAACGTGCTGGCCGTTGGACAATCAGGAACGAAAGGAGCCGGACCCCTGCCATACAGCACCCTGGAGGAGCACAGCCGACACGCCTGATCACCACTCGACATGTCGCCCTCACTACTCACAGTGCCTCCACCTCCTCCTCATGCGATCTGGTGGCGGGCCTGTCACGCCAGGCCTGTGCCCTTGGTCGCCCCCACCCTCAGCCTTCGCTGAGGGAGAGGAAGAAAAAAAGGTGGAGGAGAGAACGTTCTCTTCTTAGCCCCCCACCCTCAGCCTTCGCTGAGGGAGAGAAAAGAAAAAGAGGTGGATGAGAAAACGTCCTCCTCCTCCTCCTCATTCCCTTTCCTCCTCCTCTTTTTCCTCCTCTTCTCTTCTTCTTCCTCCTCTTCATCTTCCTCCTCCTTCCCTCTCCTCCTATCCACCTCCCCTCCTGTGCGCTCCTTTTCAAGCCTCCCCTCTGTCCCCTTCCGTTCCCCATCCTCCCGTCCTCCTCCTCCTCCTTCACCATTACCCGCCCCCGCTCTCCATTTCTCCTCCTCCTCCTCGTCCTCTTCTTCATTGTCCTCGTTCTTCTCCTCCTCCTCCTCCTCTCCTCCCTCCTTCTACCTCCCCCGCTCCTGTCCCTCCCCTTCACCCCCTCCTCGTCCTTGTCGCCATCTTTACCGTCCTGTTCGCCGTCCTCGAACTTTCTCCTCCTCTCTCCTCTTTCTTCTCCTCCTCCTGCTTCCTCCGTTCTCTTCATCTCCCTCCGTCGATCTATTCCCCTAAACAGTGCTTGCGCTTAGGGCGCCTTGCTTGTTCTCGAAGGAACTGGGCTCCACTGCCAGGTCCGCCATCTTGTGGTCGCCGTCGCCGCCCCGTCACCGCCCCGTAGCCCCCGCCCCGCTGTCCCCCCCCGTTGCAGCCGCATGGCGTCGCATTGCATCTCATTGCTTTGCTTTGCTTTGCATTGCGTTGCATTGCATTGGGTTGCATTGGATTGCATTGGCATCGCATTGCTTTGCATTACTTTGGGTTGCATTGCGTTGCACTGCTATTGCATTGTATTGCTTTGTATTGCATCGATTTGCTTTGTATTTGCATTGCGCTCACACTGTGTTGCTGTGCGTTGCGTTGCATTGTCTTGCATTGCTTTGCATTGATTTGCATTGCGTTGCGTTGCTTGGCATTGTTTTGCATTGCATTGCTTTGCGTTGTATTGCATTGCTCTGCGCCACATCGACAGCACAACTTGTATTGCACCACCTAGACTGCACCACCTAGATTGCGCTGCGTAGGTTGCAAGGGATCGCTGTTTGCGGTCTACGCTGGCTAGCATCTACCTGTTGGCTTTGAAAGCGTCGGTCAATGCCGGACGCCACAACGCAGTCACACGTGGCTACTGTATCGACCCCCTCCGGGGCGCAACCGCTCCAGCAAGCTGAAACCTTCTGGACCTGGTGAACAACTATGGCAAAGCACATCTCTCCCCGCCCCAACATCGGGTCACAAAACTTAGCGTCCTCGGGCGCACCACCATCCCCTGGGGACCTGGGCCCCTTTCCTGCACCACGCGTGAGACAGGGGCGGTCCGCTGGCGCAGGAGTCTTGGGCTCCGAAGCTCGCCAGCCAGAATAGTGGGGGGCACCGTGAGGCAAGGGCTGCATAAGGAGTCGGGCCCTGCCCACGCATAGCCACCACACCTGATGCAGGTCATCAACCAACAACTCCCCTCCAACCCGAGTCCCCGCCCCGTCCAACGCGTCGGGCATCAACAAGGTGTGGCCCCGCAACATCATGAGTGCACGTGACTCTGACAATGTGTAAAGCGTGCCCTCCGAAAAGCAAGACTCGAGAACAAGAGGCTTCTCATTCCGTCTCTTCTTCTTCTTCTTCTTCCTCCTCCTCCTCCTCCTCCTCCTCCCCTTCCTCCTCCTCGTCCCTTCCCCACCTCTCACCATCCTGCTCTCCCAACACCACATCGCCCCCTCCTCATTTCCTCCCTCCTCCTCCTCCTCCTCCTCCTCCCGGTCCATCCCACTCCACTTCCTTTTCCCTGTCACTCCTCCGCTCCCTCCCTCCACCATTACCTCTCTCAACCCGCACCTCCTCCACTCCCCCCTTCCACCATGCCCCCTCCACCATTCCGCACCTCTCCCGTACTCCTCCTTCTCCCCCCTTCTGGCCCCCTTTCACCCCTCTTCCTCCCCTCACTTCAGCCAACAAGTCGCCTCGATCTACGACGCCTGCAAGCGTCGCCATCGGCAATGTTTCAGGACTAAGGGGCAGTATGCATACCGTTCCAGCTAAAGCTGCAAGATTATGATGACGATGATGTTGATGACGATGAGGTTGAGGCTGATGACGACAACGATGCTGCTTGTGATGATCACGATGACGATGACGATGGCGATGAAAACGACGACGACGATCTTGATGCTGATGCTCATGCTGCTCATTATGCTGATGATGGTATTGATGACGATCATGACGATGACGACGATGATGCTGCTGATGATGATGATGATGATGATGATGCGATGATGCTCTCGTTGATGATGATGAGGATGATGGTGATGCAGATGATGATGAGGCTGCTGCTGCTGATGATGATGCTGATGGTGGTAATGCTGCTGCTGATGGTGATGGTGGTGGTGATGATGATGAAGAAGAAGATGCCGAGGACGATGCTGATAGTGGTGGTGATGATGATGGTCGAGGAAAGTTCAGACCATCTATCCTGCTTCACGAGCTGGATGAACGTCTCTATGTCCGTCGCTTTGGCCACCTGCCCCATTGGACCATTGAGTGGAGATCCGAGCAAGTAATAGGCAGCGCAATGCGTCGAATTCTCCGCACCAGCATGGAATATTTGAGCAAAGCATGTTTGCCAGCGTGGACCCTAAACAGTGGGACCTCTTTCGATGTGCACCCTGTGGTGTGCAGTATCTGGAATGATGCACTCTATGCGGCGCAGTCAATGGTATGCAAGAGTACTTGTGCAATATATAAAATGAACGTTTGTTCTCATGCTGAAGCCCGAGCCAGCGCACGAAGCGGCGACGGTGCCGCAACGGGCGGCCCCGCGCGACGCGCTGGGCGCTTGTCGCATGCTTCCTGCTCCGCCTCCCTCCCTCCACCTGCGCCTCGTGATCTCTCCCCGGAGCAGCCCCGAGACGTGTCGGCAATGCAAATCAGTCGTTTCGCCTGAGACTTGCGTCCCCACCACGGAGGACCTGGAGGCTTGAACGTTGCATCAATTTCCCAGATGGGGTGCAAGTGGGCTTCAAACTGTGGCTCTCGCCATAGCGCCGGGCACACTCGTCTTCAACGTTTGCAGAAGTTTCACGGATGGAGGGGGATCGTTTTCAGCAAATGGGTCTCGCCCCAGCGCTGCTCACATTCGTTCAAATCTTGCAACAACTTCCAGGATTGAGCACGTGTGTTTTTCAAAATGTTGTTAGCAGTGCGGTGGTCAAGGGCGGCTCTTTTTCAAAAGTGGAGCTCTCGCTGGAGACTTCCTCGGGGTTGATAGCCACAGGTTCAACTTGCGCAACAGTTACACGGATGGGGCTGTCCTTCTCTGAAAAGGGATCTCGCTGGATACCTCGTTCAACTGCCTGGCCATACTTTCTGCATTTCTGAATAGGCCCCAGACACATGCAAGGAAATTCATGTTCAAAACGGGACCCTCGCCCACATGACAGGCCCACCTGTACTTGTCCTTCAAGGAGGGCGCTTCTTGAAATGATAAGAAAGCTTACAGGGACGTATGGAGAGGGGGGTTGGGACGGGAAAGCGTTCGGCAACATCGCTGATGTATCACGGGTTTACTCTGGTCCTGCCCTTCCTCGTCGTGCTCCCCCTCCTCTCTTTCGTCCTCCTCGGGATTCTCCTTATCCTGCTGCTTCTCCCTCTCCTGCTCCTGCCCCCCCTCCTCCTCCTCCCCCTCCTCCTCTTCCTCCTCCTCCTCATCCCCCCGCATTTTCCTCCTCCTCACTCCCCCTCTTCCATTTCCTGCCAACGCCCCACATCCTCTTCCTCCTGTTTTTTTTTTTTTTCCCTCTCCTCCGTCCTTGTCCTATTCGTCCTTCACCACGGCAGCAGCCAGCAGCAAGACGACAACCTGTCTGGTACTGCCGCCCTTCTTGGAAAGCATGTCGCGGCGGATGCTCGCGGCTGCTGCCGTGGGGGTTCGTCACGGGGTGCTGAGGATCTCGGAGGCGGAACGACGACGCGCCGGAGTGCGAGCCCGACATCACCGCTCCCCGCGCCTCCGCCAGATGCGCGGGGAGAAGGGGCGGTCCCCAGGGACGCGGCCCCCACTGCTGCGAGAAGGAGACTGACGAAGAGGCAGAGGCCGCAACAGCAGCAACAGCACGACGACAGTGGTACTGCCACCCTCCTTGGAAGGCGTGTCGCAGCAGATGCCCGTGACGCGAGTCGCGGGGCTCAGCCGCGGGGTGCCGAGGATCTCAGACGCGGAACGCGGACTCCACCGACGAGGCCGTCCGCACGGCTCCCCACGCGCCTCCGCCAGACGCGCAGGGCGAGCGGGGGCGGCCCCCGCGGACGCGGCCCTCCGAGCGGCGGCGGCCGGCGCCCGCCCGCCCCCACCACGGCTCCCGGCGCCTCCGCCCGACGCGCAGGGCGAGCGGGGGCGGTCCCCACGGACGCGGCCCTCCGAGCGGCGGCGGCCGGCGCCCGCCAGCCCCCACCGCGGCTCCTCCCGGCGCCTCCGCCCGACGCGCAGGGCGAGCGGGGGCGGTCCTCAATGGGACGCGGCCCTGGGAGCGGCGGCGGCCCGCGGCCGCGGGGCGTGCGGGGGCCCGCCGCCGCAAACAGCCGCCGCGGGGCGGGGCGAAAACCCGGAAAGCCCCCTGCTCCCAGTTCCTCTTGCGCAGCTTCTCCTTTTTCCGCCTCCTCCTTCCTGCTCCTGCTCCTCCCCTTCTCTCCGCTTTCGACTTGCCATCCTCCTCCAGGAAGAGGCGTGTGCGGAGGCGGCGGAGGATGGGTGCGGGTGGGAGGAGTAAGGGAGGGGACGAGGATGGACACAAGGACGGAGGACGATCGTGATCTTCGGGAGGGGCTCCTTCTTCTTTCTCTCATACTACACCGCTACACAAGGTCGTGATATTTTTATTAATGTGCCAACCTGATGTGGGTGTCGTCCGTCACTTTGGCGTGGACGGGCGGGTGGAAGCTGGCTCCTGCACCGACCTCGCCTAAGCTGGAACCCCGTTCCCCCTAGACTCCTGAGATCGCCAGGGCACTGGGCTTGATGGGCCCGTGAAGAACGAGATGGGGCGCGCGCTTCCCCAACGCGTGCCCGGTGTGTGCTCCTCCGACTTTGAGCCATGCCACAGCCAGGCACGCCCAGGCAGTTCAGGCGATGGCAGTCCACGCGAAGGCGGCGAGGTATGCGCTGCGACGGCCTCAGCTCGCCA
>CAUYUJ010019108.1:155000-187408 GCA_963575745.1 Prorocentrum cordatum
CCCCCAAACCCCCCTTCCTCCTCCATCGGATCTTGGCCGCGACCTCCTCCTGCTCTACTTTCTCCTCGGGGAGGCCGCTTGGGAGGGGGAATCGGATGATGATGATGATGAGGATGGTGATAATGAGGAGTAGGGTGGTGAGGAATGGAATAATGACGGGGAGGAGAAAGGGATCGGAGGAGGAACGCGAGGAAAATGAGGAGGAGGAAAAGGAACACGAGGAGGGGGTGCGGAAGCGATGCTATGATGCTGGTGATGACAATGATGATGTTTCGCTTGGCAATTGTGATGGTGATGCTGATGTTGGTGATGAAAAATGATGACGATGATGACATTGCTGCTGGTGGTGTTGAGCATGCTGTTTATGATTTTGATGATGGTGGCGATGGTGGAGACGGGGATGATAAGGATGAGGAGGATGATGAAGAGGAGCAAGAGGTGGAGGGGGACGAGGAGGAGGAACAGGAGCAGGAGGAGCAGGAGGAGGACGAGGAACAGGAGAAAGAGGAGGAGCAGGATGAGGGGGAGGAGGAGGAGGAAAACAAGGAGGAACAAGAGGAGGACGAGGAAGAGGAGGAGGAGGAGGAGGAGGAGGAGGAGGAAATGGAGGAACAGGAGGAGGACGAGGAAGACGAGGAGGAAGACGAGGAGGAGGAGGAGGAGGAGGAGGAGGAGGAGGAGGAGGAGGAGGAGGAGGAGCAGGAAGAGGACGAGGAACAGGAGAAAGAGGAGGAGGAGGAGGAGGAGGAGGAGGAGGAGGAGGAGGAGGAGGGAGGAACAGGAGGAGGAGGACGAGGAAGGAGGAGGAGGAGGAGGAAATGGAGGAACAGGAGGAGGACGAGGAAGACGTGGAGGAAGAGGAGGAGGAGGAGCAGGAGGAGGAGGAGGAGGAGGAGGTCTATCGTAGAAAGGAGGAGGGCCCCCCCCCACCTGGAAGGTCAAGTTCTCCCTGCTCGCCTGGCTGCTACCGCGCCAAGGTCCTTGCCCTGGCAAGGACGAGGATGAGGATGAAGATGAGGATGGCGAAGGACGAGGAGGAGAAGGAGGAGAAGGAGGAGGACACGGACCGCCGATATCAGCAGGGTATCCTCTGGGCACCTCACGGTCGCCTCGGAACTCGGGCGTGATGTGAATGTACGGCCCACTCGCGCGGTCTGGCGACGGCGAACCGATGGCCAGCGCGAGCTTTCCCACAACGCGCACGCGCCGCTGGTGATGGTGGACCTTCCACACGCTGCACGCATAGCTGGCGCAAGACGAGGAGGATAATAAAGAGGATGAGGATGAGGATGAGGATAATGATGACGACGACGACGACGATGAGGCGGAGGAGGAGGAGGAGGAGGAGGAGGAGGAGGAGGAGGAGGAGGAGGAGGAGGACGGCAGCGGCGGCCACTGCACTCCCACTACAGGAGCGGTGTCGGATTCGTACCTTCTTCGCTGTCTTGTAGGAGCCGCGGCTGGCGAGGGGGCCAGCGTCAGCCCCCTCGACGAGCCAGGACCTGCCTTGGGCACCTGCCGACTTGGGGGCTCTCTGTGCCGCGCATGCGAAGGCGCAGGGATGCCCAAAGGCCAGAGCCTTGCTCGAGGACGAGGGTCGGCCGCGGGAGGAGGGAGGAGGAGGAGGGAGGAGGGAGGAGGAGGAGGAGGAGGAGGAGGAGGAGGAGGAGGAGGAGGAGGAGGAGGAGGAAGGAGGGAGGAGGAGGAGGAGGCGGAGGAGGAGGAGGAAGGAGGAGGAGGAAGACGCACCTGGCCTGGGTCGGCCAGAGGCCCCTGCCGCGAAGCCGGGCCGGCCGCTCGGCAGCTCCCGGAGCCCGGATCGGCGGAGGGCCGGGGCGGCGGGGTCGGCCCCACGTGCAGTCGGGGCGTTGACCTAAGGAAGCCTAAATAAGGAACGAGGCCCCTATTTTCCATAAGCTCAGCTTCGATCTCGTATCGAAAACCTAAGGAACATCTAAGGCAAGCTGCGAAACAATCAAAGAACACTGAGCCCCTCCCCAACGAAAAGGGTTCCTTCTTCAGGGCCCCGACTGTACCTCCCAAACCTGGGTCGGCCAAGTGGGGCGCGGAGGGGATTGGACGACCCTCGTTGGCACTGAGCCTCCGCTGCGCGCGCCGCGACGAGGCTCTGGGCCCCCGCGCCCAGGGGAGAGGGGCGACGAGGCCGCCGAGGGGGAGGCGGCGCGGCGTGGAGCAGAGGAGAGAGGCGTTCGCGCCGCAGCCGCCGCCCGCCCCTGCTGCTGCTGCTGCTGCTGCTGCTGCTGCTGCTGCTGCTGCTGCTGCTGCTGCTCTCTCTCTCTCTCTCTCGGCGAGCCCAGGGGGGGAAATGAGAAGAAGAGGGCCTTCTCAGCAGGCTCGGACTCCTTCGGGCCTTCTGAGAAATTTTCAAAGCCTTCCCCGAAGACGCAGAAAACCTTTCAGAAGGCCGGAGGGCTTCTGAGAAGTTTCGCCGCCAGCTGAGAAGGCTTTCTCCCTCTCACTTCCCCCCCTCGCTCGCCGCCGACTCTCTCTCTCTCTCTCATTCTCTCGCTTCTCTTCCCTCTCCCCGACGCTTCCCTCCTCCGCCTAGCTCGGAGAGAACGGTAGCTCAAACCCGGGCCAACTACGTACCGTTGTCTCGAGGGCCCCCACCAGGGCCAACTACGTACCGTTGTCTCGACCCGCCCTGCTCTGATCATGCCCGACGCTCCCCTCCTCCGCTCAACCAGACGAAGCCAGGACGAGGACAAACTCGGGCGAGGATAAACCAGAAATCTCTGAGACCCAGCAGCTCTAGAGGATGTCGCGGGCGGCGCGGCCGTCCCAAAGCGCCCCCCGGAACGCTCTGAGAGCGTTCTGGAACGGATCTGTCCCCGTCCCAGCCCCGCCCGATCCCACCCCCGATCAGCTCGTCTCAGGCGCGGCGGCGGTGCCGACGACAACGACGACGACGACGACGACGACGGCGGCGGCGGCGGCCACGGCAGCGACGGCAGCGACAGCGCTGCACTCGGAGGCCGCGACCCCGCGCCGCGAGTGCGCGCCCGCCCGTACGCGCAGGACTCGGCGCGCGCCGCGCGGCGCGCCGCGCCTCCCTGGCGGTCTGCAGCTCGCTGTGCCGGCACAGCCTGCCCCGGCCCCGGCCCGCTCTGGGCAACCCGGCCGCCGTCGCCGTCGCCGTCGCCGCCGTCGTCGCCGCCGCCGCCGCCGTCGCCGTCGCCGTCGCCGTCGCCGTCGCCGTCGCCGTCGCCGTCGCCGTCGCCGTCGTCGTCGTCGTCGTCGTCTTCGTCGTCGTCGTCGTCCTGCTCCACCTCCACCTGCACCTCCCGCTCGTTCCCCTGATCCTCCCCTCGTCTTCCTCCTGCTGCCGCTTTTCTACCACCCATTCCTTCTCCATCTCATGCTGGTCCTCGTCATCGTTCTCATCGTCCTCCTCCTTCGTGTCTTCAGCTTCCCCTTCCTGTTCCTCCCGCCCAGCCCTGGTCCTCCTCGTTATCCTCCTCCTGCTGGCTTTGTAAACCCTGCATGCACCATGCTCGCTTTTTTCTTTACCCCCGTACCCCCGTCGCACGACCCCTTCCCCCCCACTCCCGTCGCTGCTGATTATCCTCCTCCTCCTGGGACGCTGGGCGCTGGAGGTATTGGATTTAGTGGTCGGAGCTTAACATGCTGCTGCTGTTCCTCCTTCCTGCCCACCATTCCTTTTTCCATCATGTCTGTTCCCTGCTCCCCTCCACCGATCCCCTACTCCCTCTTCTCTCTTGCCTCCTCCGCCTACTGAGCATCCTCCTTCTTTTCCTCTTCCTCTCGTCCTCCTTCAAGGACGCTTCGGAGGAGGATCGTGATGAAGGGGAGAATGGGGGGGCGAGGATGGCGAGGAGGAGGAGGAGGAGGAGGGGGAGGAGGGGAGACGTAGAGAGAGGACCCTGGGTTCAGCTTTGCCACGGTCCAGACTGCTTTCCATATAAATCGATGCGCTTGAAGGGATATGTGGGCCTGCTCCCCAAACGGGGGATGAGGAGGGGGAGGATGACGAGGAGAAGGAGGATGAATGTGAGGGAGGCGGAATGCAAGGAGGAATCGGTCGGGGAGGAGGAGGAGCAGAAGGAGGAGGAGGAGGAGGAGGAACTCGAAGAGGAAGAATCTGACAATCGAGGCGGGGGAGGAGGAGGAGCAGGAGGAGGAGGAGGAGGAGGAGGAGGAGGAGGAGGAGGAGGAGGAGGAGTAGGAGGAGGAGGATGCGGATGAGGAGGGGGAGGAGGAGCAAAAACAGGAGGGGGAGGAGGAGGAGGAGGAGGAGGAGGAGGAGGAGGAGGAGGAGGAGGAGGAGGAGGAGGAGGAGGAGGAGGGGGACCAGAGTAATCCTCAGGGTATTCAGCGGTTTTGGAATATCACCCCTCCAAGCTCCTTCTACGTAGGCCCTTACAAGGATTCATTTCCACTCGGGATGTGCCCCATTGGGGGGCAGCCGTCTGAAGATCCTGAAACGTGCCAAACTACTTTTCAGGGGACTTCAACGCCGCGAATGACTGTAACTGTTGCGCTCTGATTCGCCTGAACCGTTCCGAAACACCATTTCTGGTACGTTGACCATGGGAATCTGTGACGCTCTTGCACATGTTGAAAGCGAATGTGCGCGGCGCGAACGCGAGAGTCACACTTTGGAAAGGAACTGCCCTCAATTCGTGAAGCCCTGAAATGTTCTTAAGACGAGTGTGCGCGGCGCTACAGCGAGAGCCACGTGATGAAAACCACCCGCCCTCACTTCGTGAAGCTTTTGTATATTTATGCGGCGCGAAAGCGAGAGCCACATTTCGAAAACCGCTCGCCCTGAATTCGTGAAACACTTGGAGTGTTTTGAGCGAATTTGCGCGGCGCTGCGGCGAGAACCACATTTTGAAAACCACCCGCCCCCGATTCGTAAAATTTGTTGCAAGTGCTTCAATATCATGAGTGGTAAGGGAGTCTCAAGTGAAACGCCCAGCCCGCCCTTCCGACTGGCATCGGGGTGCGACAGGGAGGAATTACCTATAAGGAAAACGACTGGGGGAGGGGAAGGAGCGAGGAGGGGGTGAAGGAGGAAGAGGAGGAGGAGGAGGAGGAGGAATAGGAGGAGAAGAGAAGGAGGAGGAAGAGGAAGAGGAGGCGGAGGAGGGGGAGGAGGAGGGGGAGGAGGAGAAGGAGAAGGAAGAGGAGGAGAAGGAGGAGAAGGAGGAGGAGGAGGAGGAGGAGGAGGGGTGGGACCGCGGCGCCTGCCGGTGGGACCGCAGCGAAGCGCTCGCCTACGTGCTCCCAAATAAGCCAGCTATAGGCTCCGGCCGGCGCACCCCTTCCTCCTCGGAGATGGCTCGCCGCCGAGCGGTGGGCCGAAGCTGGGGTGGGGGGGTTGTGCTGGCTCCCGACTACAACGCTCCGGCCGCGGGAGACCCGCGAGCGGCGCAGGAGGAGGAGGAAGAGGAGGAGGAAATGGAGGATGAGGAGGAAGAGGAGGAGGAGGAGAAGGAGAAGCAGGAGGAGGAGGAGGAGGAGGAGGAGGAGGAGGAGGAGGAGGAGGAGAAGGAGAAGGAGGAGTGGGGGGGAGGAGGAGGAGGATGAGGATGAGGCTGAGGATGAGGAGGAGGAGGAGGAGAAGGAGGAGGAGGAGGAGAAGGAGGAGGAGGAGGAGTGGCGGGAGGAGGAGGAGGATGAGGATGAGGATGAGGAGGAGGAGGAGAAGGAACGAGGCGAGGTATGTGGAGGAGGAGGAGGAAGAAATGAAAAAGGAGGGGCAGGATGAGGCCGAGGAGGAGGAGGAAGAGGGGGAGGAGGAGGAGGAAGAGGAGGAGGAGGAGGTGAAGCAGGAGGAGGAGGAAGAGGATGAGGATGAGGAGAAGGACGGTGAGGAGGAGCAGGGAGGAGGAACGAGGCCGCAAGCAAACCTGGTACCGCGCCCCCGGGCACTCCTGTTCAGCTTCCTGAGCTCCGCCAGGTCCATCGCCCCCGACTGGTCCAGGTCCACCAGGGCCAGGAGGTCCTCGCCGCGGGCGGGGCCCAGGGCGATCCCGCCTTCTGCCCGCGGACCGGCCGAGGATCAGAGGTCCTGGGGGCTCTTGGCCCGCCCTATAACACCGACGATGTTTTTTTTGTTGTTTCTCCTGGTCCTGGCATCTTTCCCCGACGTCGGCCTCCAAGGTGTTGTCGTGCCCAAGGGCCCTCGGAAACGGTCCAGGGGGCGCGAAACCGCCCCAAAGGGGAAGGGGGTCGGGACCTTTGGGGCCCCGGACCCGAAAAAAGACATCGTTGGATGTCTGGGTCGTCTGGGCCCCGGAAGCCTCCAGGGACATCCCGGGGAGGGGCCAGGATCCTCGAATCCCCCTCCCCCCGCTCAATCCCGCCCCCTCCTCCTTCCCAGAGCCTCCGCTGCCCTCCTCCTCGAACCTTCCTCTCCTTCCTCTCCTCCTCGAGCCTCCCTGCCTTCTCGATCCTCGATGTCCTCGAGAGCCTCCTCGATCCGTCGATGTCATCGTTCCTCGATGCCCTGGAGAGCCTCTTCGATCCTCTATTCTAGATGTCCTCGAGCCCGTCGTCCTCCTCGACCCCCGATCCTCGATGTCCTCGAGAGCATCCTCGATCCCGCGGATCGGCACCAGACCACGTTCGAATAGAACATCGACTACATACACAATTGATGAACACCATGTTGCTTTCCGTGAGATTTGCGGAACATGATTTGCAGGATACTCGGGCGAGGGTCCGGAGGAAAACCTGGAGGAAACTCCGGGCGAAGATCTGGGGGGAGATCTCGGGGAAACTCTTCAGGGAGATCTGGCGAGATATGTGAGCAAGATCTGGAGGAAGATCTGGGCGAAAATCCAGTGGAGATCTTGTGGAAGATCTGAACGGGGATGAGGCGCAAAAACTGGGGTAGATCTGGAGGAATATCTGGGCGACGATATGTCGGGAAATCTAGTTGAAGATCTGGAGGAAGAGCTGGCGAGATATCGAAAGAACATATGGGGGGAGATCTGGAGGAACACCTGGATGAAGATCTGGGCAAAATCTGGAGGAAGATCTGGGCGAAGATCTGGTGGGGGACCTGGGCAACGATGTGGAGGAACATTTGGTGGACGATCGGCGGGGGAGATCTGGAAGAAGATCTGAAGGAACATCTGGGCGAATACCTGGGACGATATCCAAGGGGAGATCTGGAGGACACTTTGGAAGAATAGCTGGCGGAAGATCCTGGCAAGTGTCCAACAATTAGAAAGCTGGCTCAGCTTTTTGGAATCCGGTATTGAAAATTATCAAGTTTTGAAATCCAGCTCGGCGGGGGGTGTTTCTTACTAGAAGATGGTCGTGTACGGAGGCGGGAGCAGAGCAGGAGGGAAGAGAGGAGGAGGGAGGCGGGAGGTGTGCGACCGCATTGCTTTATTCCAAACGAAGATACAACGCAGGAGGGTTAGAGGAAAGGAGACATCCATATCATAGGCTGGCCCGCAGGCAACCATGTAAAAAACGTCGTCTTACCCACCTCTTGCTGACTGGCACGGGGCAGCTTCTGTGGGCCAAGCGCCGTAGCAGGCAACAACAACTTGTCCGCATTCCATTGCCATCGCAAGGGCCCAACCCGCCCGCCCTCCTCCTCCTCCTCCTCTTCCTCCTCCTCCTCTTCCTCCTCCTCCTCCTCTTCCTTCTCCTTCCTCGACATCCTCCTCCTGCTGCTGGTACCTCTCGCCCTCGTGCGGCGAAGCCTGCTGGCGCGCGACGACCCCTCCT
This sequence comes from Prorocentrum cordatum, assembly GCA_963575745.1. Classification (NCBI taxonomy): domain Eukaryota; class Dinophyceae; order Prorocentrales; family Prorocentraceae; genus Prorocentrum; species Prorocentrum cordatum. The sequence continues at coordinate 162,735 of CAUYUJ010019108.1, forward strand.
GCAGAGTGGCGAAGGTGGGCTCCCCCTGCGGCGAACCGCCAAGCGTGGGGCGTCCTGCTGCACCTCCCAGGAGAGGAAGCAACCGAGCCAGCGCATGATCTTCCGTGTCTCGGGTTCGGGGGAAAGAGGGGGGGGGGGACGAGGAAAACGAGGGATGGATGGACGAGGAGAAAGAAGGCGGACCAGTGTATACCCAAGACTCGTCAACGGCGTCCATCTAAGCACCCTCCAAGGGCTCATTTCCACTGAGGGTATTGCCTCTGCAGACCCTGAAGCGTGCCAAAACACCGTTCTCGGGACTCGAGCGCCACAAATCAACCTGACTGTTGCGCCTTGACGATCCAGAACCGTGCCAGCAAACCATCCTTGGGATTTCTACACAGCGATTAAACGTAACTGCTGCGCCCTCACAGTCCTGAGTCCTTCCAAAACACAATTTCTGGCACGTTGGCAATGGGAGCCCGTGATGCTATTGCAAATGTGTAAGACAAGTGTGCGCGGGAGCCACTCAGGGGGTCTCAAGCGAAACGCCCAGCCCGCCCTTTCGACCGGCTCCAGGGTGCGACAGGGAGGAGTTATCTATAAGGAAAACATGGAAGAAGGAAGGGGGGACGGGAGATGGGGGAGAAGACGAAGAGGGAGGAGAAGGAAGGACGGGAGGGAGGTAGGCATGTCCGCGCCACCGCACACTCACGGCATCGCGCTGGAGACTTCAGGCCGGGAGGGCGCATATATGACATGCTCGCCGTTCGTGAGTCCTTCCAGGAACGCCCTGCACTTTGCTCTCGGCCGGGCGTCGCGCCGAAGGTCTCTCGCGACGAACGTCTCGCGTGTGCGCGGCAGCGGCGGGGCCGGGCCCACCCAATCGGATGCCGGGAGGCCGATGCGGCCGCGCCGTGCCCGCTGTGCGCGCCGTCCAGCGCGTTCTCCCCTGTGCGCGGTGGAAGCCGCGCCGGCTCAGCGTTGAGAGTCGGTCGTCGCCCACTGCGCGGGGCGCGCGACGGGAGGGAAGCGAGAGGGCGCAAACCTTCTCAGGAAGGCGGCGGGGCCTCTAAGACGCCCTCGCGGCCTTCTGAGAAGCCGTCTCTGCCCTCGGAGAAGGCTCAGACCAATTCTCAAAAGGCTCCCTTCTGAGAAGGCCCGCCCACTCTGCATTCCCCTTGGGCGCGCCGCCGACAACTGGCATGAAGGAAACGGGTCCCGAGGGAAACGGGTCCTGGACCTGGGAGCTTTCTCCCCAGGGCCAGGTTTTCACCCCGAGTCGCTTTCTGACACTACTGGGGCCCTGGGAAGGCCCCAGGAGCCATACCCCGGCCTAAAACCTCCAGGGCCCGCTTCCCTCAGGACCAGCTTGCGTCGTGGCGAACAGAAAGTTTGAGGTGAGCATCGTCTGCTTGGCGTGGCGCGCCGCTGGATCTGGCGCACCACGCGTCGGCACGACACGCTTCGCACGCCCCAGCCCCCACGCATCGACGTGCTGAGCTTTGCCCAGCCCTCCCGTCCCACGAAGCAGAGCGACACGCTGTCAGCTCGCAAGGCATGGCGTGTCGCTCGCCATCGCTCGGACGTCCATTCCCTGCACTTTTTTTCGGTTTCGTGCGTGGTTTTTTCGCCACATGATCAAGGATGCTCCTCGATGGTCCCCACCGAGGAAAAATGCACACGTCCGAGCGATGCCAAGGTCGCGGGGGCCGCGCTACTCACCGCAAGAATCTCGGGTGTGGCCGTCTGGCCGTCTCCGCTCGCGCAAGCGCGCCCCGCGTCATACCGCACGGGGACCCGCGCATCAACGTCGCCGCGCGCTCTGCAGATGATGATCTGTTGGGCTGCGTCGGCTCCAATGCTGCTGGAGGGAGGGTGGGATAAGGGGGCAGGGTCCGCTGACTCGCTCGGACTGTCAACCTTGATTCCTACGGGGCCCGCTGAATCGTTCACCCTGGTTCGCCCGACCACCCGACCTTGACACTTATTCCTGTTTGCTACATACTCCTACTAGTTATGCCACCTAGCCGGCCGACTGCCGTTCAATCGGGGACCTTCCATCCTACCCATCAAAAGCGATACACAGTCTACGTTTTTTTCAACATGCACGTTTTGCCGTCGACGTTGCGAAATGTGTGGCCATGGCGAGATGGGGCGCGCGCCCTGCGAGAAAGGTTAAGCTGTCGCTCTCTCCTCGGCACCGCGCTCACTCTCCTGAGTTGAGCTCCCGCCCAGGCGCAGCGTACATGGTGCCGCTCTCAATCGGACATTCGGGCGCCCGAGAGGAGGCCAAACGGTGCTCCCGCCGCAGCGCCGCGCGACGATTTTCTGGAGTTCCACCGCTCCCGCTCGTGCGCAGCCCGCGCTTTCCATCCCCCCCCTCCCCTTGCGCGCCCAAGCGCTTGCACGCTTGAGCGCGTGCACACATGAGCGCGCCCGAGCCTTGCCTCTTCCCTGATCGCACGTGCTCTCGCTTAGTCTGCTATTGCGCCGTCTAGGCGCAGCTCCCCCCCCCATCGCCAAGCCATCGGACGCTGGACCGCGCGCGAGCGACTTCCGTTCGACAGACAGACAGACAGACAGAGCCCGCGCCGAGGCACCTACGAGGGGTGCGGCGGGTGGGCGCCGGGGCGCCGAGAAGGGTTGGCCGCTCAGAGACAGCCCTAGTCGGAGCGGTAAGAGCGGGAGTCGGAAAGAGTCGGAGACTGTAGTGGCTGGAGGGCCTGGAGTCGGAGAGGTGCGAGCCGGAATCGGAACAAAGGAGGGGCTGGAGTCGGAGAGGTGCCACCGGAAGCGCGACCCCAGATCTTGCCAATACTCCGTCGACGCGCCGGGCGGGAACGCGCTCCAGGCCCAGTGCCAAGCTGCGCCACCACTGATACCCTTCGCTCAGGGGAGGCGGGGTGGCAACGGGCGGGGCCCGTCGGTTCGCTCGACCTGGCGAACTTGACTCCTGCTCCTACTCAAGGATCGTCATTCCTTACTAGTAATTATCCCCTACTGGCACATTGAGGCGTGGTGGAACGCCAAACGCAATCTGGTGCGGCTCCCGCGAATCTTCTAAGCCCCCCCTCTCGACACGCCTGGCTGCATGCACCGTCCCCCCCCCCCTCCCGAGGGTTCCGGGGTGCCCCGACGCGTTCCTTGCGCTCTCCATGGTTTGCAGTCTGCCCAATCTGACTTCCAGGATGGCTCAGGTAGACCACCAAGGTCGCCAAGATGACCCAACATCGTCTCAAAACGCACCCAATAACCTCTCGCAAACGCCCAATAGGTCCCACAAGGCCTCAATTCATCGTCAGGGTGTTCTCCAGGACGTCTTCCGCTTGACCTCCCACGAGCTACCAGAAAAAAGCGGCACTTGCGCAGTCGGCAGCCCCCAAGAGAGCGCGAGGTCTAGTCTGGGTCAGCATGGCGCGTCGCTCCGCTGGACCACCCAGATTGCGACAGTTGTGCAGTTGGTAGTCTCCCAAGAGCGCGGGGGCGAGTCTGGGTCCGCGTGGGAGGTCGCTCCGCTGGACCTCCCATGAGCCCACGACAGTTTTTGTTCTTCCCAGTAGACATGCGCACAAATGTCGATCTTGAGCCACATGGCTGCGTCCACGCACCCACTGGCCGGAAGTCCGACATGTTACAACCTGTCACGCGACCAAACCCGTACAATTCAAGAATCAAGTCCTCACCTGTTATGCTACAGATGTTATGCAAGCACTGTGCTGCTGCTACCCCGTATGGTCCCAACGACCACTTATGTAATGAGGCCTCACACCATGACTCTGGAAAGGATGACGCACAGTGCATCCTCGGCAAAAGCCCATGCGGCGACGTGGCCGATAGAAAACATCCTCACATTCCTATCAAGTCGGGGGCGGGAGCGAAAAAGGGGGAGCGAGGGAGGAACAAGGAGGGAGGGCGACAGCTTGCCACAAACTGCTTGGGGAACACCTGATGGTGAAAGCGGTTGGGCGCAGACACTCGCCAACTACGACTACGCACTCGAGCGATGGCGCTCGGGCGCTCAAGCGCCCAGCACCGCGCGTGGAAACCATGACGATGACGGCGTTCAGGCGAACCTGGCGTGAGGCCAGAGGCCAGGGTCAACCAGCAGCGGGCACGGACAGGCCCGCACGCAGTGCTCATGCACGCGGTGCGCTGAAATGCAGTCGATGGGGAGGAGGAGGAGGACAAGAGGGAGGCGGGGAGGAAGGGGGGGAGGAAGGAGAAATGGAAAGGAGGGGGAGGAGCAGGGGGAGGAGGGGAGGAAGGGGAGGAGGGGAGGAAAGGGAGGAGGAAGGGGAGGAGGGGAGGAGGGAAGGAAGGGGAGGAGCAGGACAAGAGGGAGGAGGGGGAGGGAAGGGGGGGAGGAGGGAGAAATGGAAGCGTCCTGCCAACAGCGGCGCGCAACCTGCCCGGCTGGCATCGACCGGCCCACGACGGTGGCGACAGTTGTGCCAGTGGCAGTCTGCCAGGGAACGCGAGGCACAGTTTTAGGTCGGGCCTGTCCCCCTACAGGCGGATTTTGAACGAAGTACGAAAAATGTACAAAACATGCTCAACAAATGCTCCAAAGTGGTCAACACATCGTCCCCAGACTACTTTTTGACTATTTTGGAACACTCCCCCCGTAGAGGTGCAGGCCCGACTTGAGCACAGTTAGGGTCCGCGGAGGGTGTCGCTGCGCTGGGCAGCCCAGGAGCTCACGAACGTTGCGACGGCTGCGCCACGGGCAGTCGGCAGTCCCCTCGGGCGCCGCGTGGCCCCGACTGGTTCGGCGGTCCACGCTCCGCTGGGCCTCCCCAAGACTCGCGAGCTGGGTCCGGGGGCTCCGTCCCTCGTCCCCTCTTCGGCCCCTTCGGGCCCTCCGTCGCGCGTCGGCGACCGTGCAGGAGCTACTGTTTTCGACGATCGCCCGCGAGGAAATCACCAGAAACGGCCGCGGGAGGAGAGACCGGGGCAGGGTGGGCCCTGGAACGCCCGCGGCTTGCCCGAGAAAATCAGGAGGCAAAGAAACACGCAGACGCAGTTGATCGTCGACTCCCGGAAACATAGGGGAAACCATGGGAAGTGGGGGGGAAGACGAAACCCAAGAACACATGGGACAACATGGGGAATCCTGTGATTTGTGTGTGTGTTTATTTGTGCGCCCCTGGGCCCCTTGGGAAGAGAGAAAAGAGAGGCCGGGATCGGCGGCGAGCCCTCGCGGGGAAGGTGAGACGGAGGCGGAACTCTCGGAGGGCGCGGAGGTCCCCCTGGCCTTCTGCCCAGTTCTTGGAGCCTTCCCCGAGGGCGCATGACCTTCTGCGAAGGCGAGGGGGCTTCTGAGAAGTCCCGCCGCCCTCTGAGCAGGCCTTCTGAGCAGCTCTTGGAGCCTTCCCCGAGGGCGCAGGAACTTCTCGGAGGGCGCGGGGGCTTCCGAGGAGTCCCGCCGCCCTCTGAGGAGGCCTTCTCCTTCTCGCTTCCCCCCCTCGCTTGCCGCCGAGAGGAGACGGGAGAGATCGCGCAATCAGCGCTCTATTCAAGACGAGGGCCCATCCAGAGGAGGGTAGGGAACGAACCAGTGCACGTTCATCCCTTCACATGGACGTTCTGCCGCCGACGTTGCAGACGACGTGGAGGCACTGGGGCACTGCGCGCATCGCTCGCGACACGACGACATGTCGCCATCGCCTTCGCCGCGCGCCCGCATCTGATGAAAGCTGTGCTCCTGCCTGGGCGGAGCGCCCACACTCCGATCGCCAGCTCGACCTGCGCCGGGGCCGCGCGCCGGCGCGGCGCCGCGCAGCTCTCGCCCGCGCGCCGCGCAGGCTGCGCCCGAGAGGGGCGCCCCCGCCCGGGCCGCGCGCTTCCCTCGCCGCGCCGCGCGGCGGCGGGGTCGCGCGCGCCGCGCGACGCGGACCGCCGCGCTTGCCCTCCCACCGGGGCGCGCGGCGCATGATCATCGCTCGCCCAAGTCGCCGGAAGCGGGCGAAGAAGGGGGTAGGCGTAAGTCGGGCCTGTCCCCCTACGGGGGGATTTTGGTCGAAACATAAAGAATAGTCAAAACATGCCCCAACACGGCCGAAAAAATGCTCAAAACATCATCCCTGGACTATTTTTGGACTATTTTCAAATCTCCCTCCTGTAGAGGGACAGGCCCGACTTAAGGGTAGGCTTGAGGGGGGAAGGTTTCTCGGAGGGAGGCCGCTGCTTTTTAGAAGGCGCGGGCCCTGCATCTGCAGAGAAGTCCCGCGCCTCCTAAGGAGCAGGGGTGCTTCTAATGAGCCTCGCCCCTTCCCCCTACCCCCGTCTGCGCGTGGCCGACAGTCGTCGGAAGCGGACGCGGGGCCGCGCGCGAGCGGGCCGAGTGGTGCTCTCGCCGAACCGCCGAATGGGGGGTCCCTCGAAGGCTCAGCTCTTGCCTGTGCGCGGCCCATGTGCTTCCTCCTAAGACGAGGCCAGGACGAGGATATAACATCGGGCGAGGGTGAAGGCGAGAATCTCTGAGGTGCGGCGGCTCTGGGGGATGCCTCAGGCGCTGCGGCCGTCTCAGAGCGTTCTGGGCCGCTCCGGAACGGATGCATCCTCGTCCTCGCCCCGTCCGACCTCCGCCGAGTCGTCGGCACTGGGGCCGCGCGAGGGGGGCGAACGCCGTCCATCTGCCTGATGGGAGCGCGCGCGAGCCCCCAGATCCAGCCGTGCCGGCATCGGCTCTTGTGCTGTGGGCGGGAGGGTGGCAGCGGGCGGGGCCCTCTGGCTCTCTCGAGCCGGCTGGCTTCGCCCTGGTGCTGCTCCTGCTGGCGGCCAGAGCGGTTCGATGCGCAATCGAGATATACCGCTCATATGTGCCAGTGTGCACCGCGCCGCTCCTGCCCCCCGACCTCCGCCTCCTCCTTCCTCTCCTCCTTCCTCTCCTCCTTCTTCGCCTTCTTCTCCTCCTCTTCCTCCTCGTCCTCCTCCTCCTTCTCTTCCGACTCCTCCTCCTCCACCTCCTCCTCCTTCTCCTTGTCCTCGTCCTCGTCCTCGTCCTCCTCCTCGTCCTCCTCCTCCTCCTCCTCCTCCTCCTCCTCCTCCTCCTCCTCCTCCTCCTCCTCCTCCTCCTCCTCCTCCTCCTCCTCCTCTTCTCCTGCTGCCTTCCAGCCTCCGCCTCCTCGTCGTCGTCGCCGCCGTCCCCCTCCTCCTCCGCCTCCTCCTCCTGCTTCTCCTCTCCCTGCCCCTGCCCCTCCCCCTGCCCCCGCGGAGACGCCTCCAGCGTCGAGATCTCTCCAGACTGGTCGGCGTCGAACATCACGAAGGCCCTGTCGATCTCCGCCGTCTCCTGCCCGTCGCCCTCCCTCTGGCGGGCGCATGGAGACAGAGAGCCCTCCACCACCGTCGTCGTCGTCGTCGTCGTCGTCGTCGTCGTCGTCGTCGTCGTCGTCGTCGTCGTCGTCGTCGTCGGTCGTAAGTCGCCACCCTCCTCCAGCACCTGCACCTGCTCCCGCTGCTGTTGCTCCTCCTCTCCGCCTGCTCCTGCTCCTGCTCCTGCTCCTCCTCCTCCTCCCTTGCCTCTCGTCTCGCGGCTCTGGTGTTGCGCCCGGGCGAAGACTGGTTATGGGGATTCTTACCCGCCGGCCCCCGCCCAGGTTCTTGCCCCGCGAGACGCACGGGCACAAGTCAGGAAATGAGTGCATAAATGCATACACCGATAAGTACATAGACAAGTCATGCATGCCTGGATGCGTAGAATAACAAAAACATGACAAACAATATTATGCCAGCCGGCGGTCGGTGACACTGCATGGCCGGATGGTATAGCATCGCCCTGGCACCTGCTACCACGTAATGGCAACTGTCTGTGGGGTTTCCCGCACGGTCACTTGCCCGCTCTCGCAAGCCTGCCTGTGAGGATGCCGATGCGAATGTGCTGGTCGATCTCGAACATTTGCAAGGCAATGCATCGGCCAATCAAAAAGATACACGCGCTTGTATAAATAAATGTATTCATACAGAAACACGAATGAATACATGAAGAAATGACCATGCACAAATATGACTCACGCCTTACCGAATACCATGGATGTGAATCCAAAAACACTGTTCGAATGTCACGGAATCGGTGCGGGGCCACATCCGTCAACCAACGTTGGACTGGTAATCGGAACGGGCACAAGTAGGGATGACCGCCGGACGGCCACTATAACACGGTACATCTTATGTATATAGTGCGAGCAGAGGGTATGTGTCTCCTCTCTCATCCGAGCTTCCTCCTCCTCCTCCTCCTGCTCCTCCTCTTTCTCTGATCCCCCTCCTCCTCCTCTTCCTCCTCTTCCTCCTCCCTCCCTTAAGGCGTGTTGGAACTACTCGGTTCGTATGGGGGGCCTCTGTTTAGCGGCCCGCGTCGTTGCCCTCGAGGTCATGACTCGCTTCGTCACGCATCACATTAATCTCGATGCTCGTGCGCACGCTCTTACACTCGCTCAAGGTGTTTCCTCGGCTTGGTCTCGGCAGGATTTCAAGGAGGCGTTCTCGAAACTCAAGGCCATGGGAGCCTGCTCTCGTCGCAAACGTTCGGTTCGTCCTCTTCCTACCCTCCTCGGTGTCGACGGCAAACCACTCACATCGTTCGTCGAGGTTGCGAATCGCTGGCTTCAGCACTTTAGCAACGAGGAGGCCGCACCAGTTATACCAGAGTCTGACCTACTTTGGTTTCTGGCCTCGCATCCCGCCCTCGACGCGTCGGTGACGCACAATGTGGACGTTAACATAGAGGACGTGCCGTTCCTCGCAGTCACTCAGCACACGTTTTCCTGCGCCAAAGCCTCGGCGGCAGGGCCCGACGGCATCCCAGGCGCAGTATTGAAGCAGTTTGCGATTTTACTTGGCAGCTATTTCCACCCACTGTACGTTAAGAGCACGGTGCGCATTTGTGAACCTATTCAATGGAAGGGTGGTTTTTACTGGAGTCTATTCAAGGCCGGGGTTCCCTTGAACGTCAAAAACTATCGGTCCATCCTGGGTTCCTCCCAAGTCGGCAAACGCTTTCGTGCTCTTACGCGTGCCAGCGCTGTACCCTTCCTCACGGAAGCTGTGGAAGTCAGACAGTTCGGAGGTATCCCAGGCCGAGGCACGGAGTTTTCAGCTTTGGAGTTTCGGGTATTTCAGCAGAGAGCCGAGGCCGAAAACAAATCTGTCATGATGCTTTTCATCGACGCGGTGCAGGCTTTCTACAAATCAGTTCGGGAGCTGTTTTTTCACACCTCCGCCAGCGACGAAGCAGTGGCAGCCCTGCTGAAGTTCTGTGGTCTCCCAGCGGAGGCTACTCATGAGCTGGCCGAACATATTAAGCATTGTATCCGATCCTGGAGCAGTGTAGTGTTTCCGCTCTTCGTCGGGGGCAGTTCTCGGATTCGTATGAGCAATCCTGGTTCTATATTCGGGACGGTGATGGTGTGGCGTTTCCTTCCTTGGGCTCTGGACCTGGTCAGCAGCTGGGGGATGTCGTCTTCAACTTCGTGATGTCCAAAATCATGGCCACTGCTCAAGAAGGTCTCCTAGAATTGGGAGTCGGTCTACATATTCCGTGTCACCTTTCGTCCTCGCTCGCAGTATACCGTGCTCAAGGAGCACAGGAAGCTCCAGTGCACCAGTGCCACGTCCTGGACGGTGCCTTTTTCGATGATGCGCTATTCTGTTTCGCTGGTCGTGCAAGTGATCTCTTATTTCAAGCGCCGTTTGTTGCAGCAGTGGTCATTGAGGCCTGTACGTCCCTTGGTCTCCAGATCAATACCAAGCCAAGCAAGTCAGCCTTTATGTTTCAGTTCAGAGGTCCGACGTCTAAGATTGCCAAACGTGCTCTTGTTCATGAGCAACATAACATTATACGTACCCGCACACACATTGGGTGATGTTGAACTTCATCGGGTTCAAGAGTATGTTCATCTTTGTGGCACACAGGCTCCATAGTTGCTCCCAGGCCTGGAAGGTTCTCAAGTCCAAGGTGCTCAAACACAAGGTCATTGACAAGCATGTGGCCCTCACGTTCCTGGATTCCCTGGTATGCTTTGGGAGGCTCTTTCAGGCCAGTACTTGGGGATACCTATCGTCTGCTCAGTATCGACACCTGCAGGACGGCTTGATGTCGTATTATAGAGTTATCGCCAAGCTCCCGAGGACGGACGAATCAACTGTTTCCCATGACTGTGTGCTCGCGCAAGTGTGTCGACCACCTTTGCAGGGCCTCCTTTCAGCTCATCGACTTCGTTTGTTCGGTCGTTTACTTCGGACAGGGCCTCCTCACATTTTGGCTCTTGTTCATGATACCATGCGTATCTCGTCGAGGACCTGGGGCCAGATGATTATGGAGGATCTTCGTTGGTTGCAATTATACTCCCATCGATTCCAGGACCTCGCCGACCCGGAAGCAGACATGTCGTGCTGGGAGCTCGTGGCTTTGAAATCCCCGTCTTCGTGGAAGCAAACCATCAAGATGGCCCTCGGATCCCATGTTAGGCAATTGCAAAGGGACACACTTGCTAGAAGTGCAGAGGCGCACATACTTAGCATTCTCGAGTCTGCGGGCGTGCCGCCAGCATGGGACGATCCTCGCCACCGTTTACGTGCATAGGAGCAAGCGGATGCCAAACTACATTCTTGTATGTGGTGCTCTATGAGGTTTGCTCGTATTCGTGGGCTCAGGGCCCACATTCAACGCAATCACCATTCCAGGGTCGATTTCATTCGGAACTGCCTAGGGCCAGAACTACGTTGTCGGTCTTGTTTTCAGAGGTTTGCGCATCGGTCGGCGCTTACAGCACACTTGGCATTCGACTCTCCGCGGTGCGCAGTTGGCCTGATTATTACGGAGCCTTGCTGCACGGTGGCTGAAGCTCAGCAACTGCAGCAGGCAGAACACGAACGCTTCCGAGCACAGCGCGCAGCAGGCCAAGGCCGTTGGCGCACGGAGGTACCCGCTACCAAGCTAGTCGGTTCGACTCGGCACCAACTTATTCGTGATATTTCTTGGCCCCTCTCCCAACGTGACGCTCTTCGCGTCCTACTCGAGACCGACCCCGCCATCCCCAACGACGAGATAGACCAGTACCTTCAAATATTTTCGGACGAACCTCCCCCCGAGGACCCTTCCCTAGAGGTCCCGTTCTACGTGTACAATCCTGGTGAATTCTCGGGAATCTCCACTACTTCGGTGCCGATTCGAATTCGCCGACCTACCCTGTACGTGTTGAACCTCTACTGCGGACGCAGGAGACAGGGCGACGTGCAGTGGCATGTCGAGTGTACTTGCACGCAGCCTTCCATTGAATTGATAGTACTCAGCGTGGACATTGCCATTGACGCAGTGCGAGGAGACCTCACAAAGGAGAGTACGTTATTCGAATGGATTGAGCACATCAGATGCCACAGAGTGGTCAACACTGGGGGGGGGGCCCTTGTGAGACATGGTCTGCCTCCAGGTGGCACGAGGGAGGCCCCCCCCCCCCCACTCAGGTCCCCAGACTACGTATGGGGTATGCCGTGGGTGTCTTGGAGTCAACCTGAGCAACTTCGAGTAGGGTCTCAGCTTTTACATTCTCTGGTTCGGCTTCTGGCAGAACATCCGAGGGCTGGCACGGGGGGGGGTGGCTTGAACACCCTTCCCCTGCCACATGGGCCCCTAGGGCCCCTTCTAGTTTCAGATGGCGGCCCATGGAGGCCATTGTAGCAGCGCCCTGTGCGCGTATCACGTCTTTCGATCAATGTGAACATCAGGATCCACAGGTTGATCCTAGCACGGTGGGCCGAGCGCCCACTACAATTTTGTCTATTCGTATGGGGACCCTGCCAGACCTCCTCAAGGCCACTACAGGTTCTGGTAGGTGCTCTCACGGGCGCCAGGCCCATCGCACGCTTTTAGGCAAGAGTTCTTCAGGACAGTTCCATTCTGCGTCTAAGAAGACATACCCATCCAGTTTGTGCCTTGCCCTAGCCACTGCTATCGTGGATAGCATCAGCGTTCTTCTCCCCCCGTCCTTGGAGCCTCCCTCCTCCTCCGACGAAGAAGTATACGAAGTGGCGGAATATCCGCCCGACTTGCAAGAAGTTCGAGAGTCTCTATGTGAGTTTTTCGTTTCCTGGGACCGTGAGGCTCAGCAAAGTTTCGAGCCTGCCCCTGACTTCGCAGGGATCAACCAGAGATCACGGCCCAAGGACCAGCACGAGAGTTTCCGTTTTCTCGACTCAGACTCAGAGGAAGCTGAGGAGACTGGCGCCGAAGTTGTTCGGCCATCGTCTGACCCTGTGCTGCCCCCCTCGGAGTTTCCCGAGGATGCAGAGGCGGAGCAAGAGGTGGCTGATCAGCTCCTAGGGTCTCAAGAGGAGCAGGCGGCGGACTGGTTGTTGTCTCCCCCCTCCCCCGCCTTGCCTCCGCCTCCCCCGCCTGCTCCCCTCCCTCTTTCCTCCCAACAACTGGATCGCATTGCCGCCAACCGAGCCCTGGCCCTGGCCAGGCGAGAAGAACGACGCCTGGCCGAGCGCCGAGCACGAAATTTGTCTCCCCCACCCCCTCCCTGCTTCGCTGTTCCGCGCAGCACCGCGCAGATCGAGCAGGACCAAGCACACACTCGTGCTCAGCTCAATGCTTGGTACAGCAGGCAGAGCTAAGGTGGTGGGTGGAAGGTTTGTTTTTAGCGCCCTTTGTCACATTTATGTGCCGGTGGCCGGTGGACGAGTGCGGCAGTGACCGATACCGACGTTGAGCGAGCGAGCCTCTCTTCCCCTCCGCCCTCCTCTTCCTCCTCCTCCTCCTCCTCCTCATCATCATCACCATCATCATAATCAGCAGCAGCATCCTCCTCCTCCTCCTCCTCCTCTCCCTCCGCCTCCTCCTCCTCTTCCTCCTCCTCCTCCTTGTCCTCCTCCTTGTCCTCCTCCTTGTCCTCCTCCTTGTCCGCCTCCTCCTCCTCCTCGTCCTCGTCCTCGTCCTCCTCCTTCTCCTCAGGACAAGCTGACAGGCGGCCTGCAATCGAGGTGCCGTGGGGGCACTGAAGAAGGGCGCCAGGGAGCCGCTATCCGGTGGCGAAACAACGCCGAAACAGGACATACTGTGCTAAACTGCCCATGAGGAGTTGAAGAAGAGGAGCAGGAGGGGGAAGACGACGAAAAGGAGGAGGAGGAGGAGGAAGAGGAGGGGGAGGAGGAGGGGGAGGAGGAGGAGGAGGAGGAGGAGGAGGAGGGGGAGGGGGAGTCGCGAGCTCATAGGACGACGCGCCGAGTTCGCTTCGGGACGGACGGGGGCATTTGGAAAAGGAGAGCGAGCGCAATCGAGCACAAAACGACAGTGGGCCCCAAGGCACTATCAGCCCAGCCGAAGCATCACGGCAGCGACAAGAGGTCCCACGGCGAACGCCCAGAATCGGCAGCGCCGACGTCCCAGGACACGAAGCGAGTTTCGAGGAAACCCGACAAGTAAGGATTATATGGGAAGCAGGCCTAGCCACTGAACAGTATCGTCAGTGACCAGGAGCCTGCGTGGGAGGGGGAGTGGAATGGCCTTTCCACCCTCAGGATGGACGCCCTTCATACAGCTATCCCGCCTCCACTTTCTTTGGGGATTCAACTTCAAGGGCAGCCTCGGGATCACAAATCCAAAAGAGCTGCGTGCGCGCCGTTCTGTCCGAGACATTCCCACATTTTCTACAGCCCACTATATCCCTAGACACACACACACACAAACCATGCCCTCGCGCCGCACTTGGCGGGACCCCTCCCGACCTCGGCAGAAGCTCCAGGGGAAGGTCCGCGTCCGCAAGCGACGGCGGGGTTCCTCCAGCAGCTCGCTTCGCGCCCCTCGAGGCCGCCTCGGTGAAAGCACCCGCCACGGCCTCCTGGGGACCAGCAGGGCCGCTCCAGGCCTCCGAGAAACGCGCCCTCCTGCGAGGCACGAGGCGCGGTTGATCACTCGCATCCCTCACAGGAGGAGGAGTAGGAGTAGGAGTAGGAGTAGGAGTAGGAGTAGGAGTAGGAGTAGGAGTAGGAGTAGGAGTAGGAGTAGGAGTAGGAGTAGGAGTAGGAGTAGGAGGAGGAGGAGGAGGAGGAGGAGGAGGAGGAGGAGGAGGAGGAGGAGCGGGGAAGAGGCCGACGCCACGAGAAGCCGTGGGGCAGGGCGGGGGGTCGGCCAGACGACTCGGCACCACGACCTCGGGACGAGAGATCACCAGAGTGGGGGAGTCGCTCGACGGGCTCACGGCCGAGGGAGAGGGGGAGGTGACCCGAGGCTTGACCCTGTGAGACCTATCCTCCTGCTCATGCATTTCCTGCCCATCGTCGTCCTCCAGACGGCGACTCGGCGACCTTCCCGCTCCCTGCGTTTCGTCACCGTCAGCCCTGAGAGCCGCCAGCGGCTCGGCCCTGGGCCGCGCAAAGGGCCCCTCGGGGGCCGTCGCCTCCAGGCCACGGAGCCTGGTGACCCGATTGGTCCCCAGGTCCTCCCCCCTCGGGCGCTTCCTCGACCCCAGGACCTCGGGCTCCCCAGGACCGCGGGCCAGGTCGGATGGCGTCTGGCAGCTGCCTCTGTTGAGGCGCTCCAGACCCGCCAGGGAACGGCCAGACCGTGGGCAGTGAGCACAGCGCCAGCCTCGCTGGCACTGAACAGGCACGTGTTTCCTCAAACTCACTCGATCCCTCTTCTTCTCCTGGCGCTCGCCGCCTCCGCTGGCGGCCGGCCTGTCAGCGCCGCGCCTGCTGGCCGCTCGGCCGCGACGCCCGAGGGTGGGCACTCTGTCCGCTGGGCGCGCCTCCAGGTTGGCCTGACTGGAGCCGATCCAGGCCACCACCTGCCGCGCCTCGGCCAAGAGCTCTGCGTGGCGCTCGTGCACGACGTCGGGTGCTCCGTGGATCGCCAGGCCCTTCTTGGCCGCCATGTCGGCGTAGTCGTTACCGAGCTTGTCTGTCGATTCTCCCGACTTGAGGGAGGTCTGGTGGCCCTTGACCCAGCTGATTGTGAGGTCCGTGCCGAGTCCGCTCTGGTCCTCCAAGGCGTGCCACAGCTGGCGCCACAGGTCCGCGTTGTCCCTCCTCGGGTGCGTGTTGTGGCGCTTGCCGAGCTCCAGGCCCTCGATGATTCCCCGCCAGTCCGTCTTGATATGCATGGGGAGCTGGCCGTGCTTCATCGCCTGGATCATCGCGTAGATCTCTCCCCTCTGAGCTGTCTGTGAGGACCTGGTTATGGACCGCACGCCATGCCCTGCAGTACCTTGCCTTGCATCGCCGCGATGCCCCAGCCAGCGCGGTTCGCCTCAGGCCAGTGCAGTGGGCATTTGGCCGAGCCATCTGTGAAGATCTCCCCCATGATCGACATTTCCCTGCCGCCCATGCAGTAGTGCCAGGACTGCGTGTCCACCAGCGGCGGCAGTGCAGGGATCGCCGCTCGTGGCATAAGACCTCTCGTGCAGAGGAGGTCGTTGGGAGGCGCCTGCAATGCTCGTCTCCTGATGTCTGCATCCACGGCCTCCGTGCGCATGTCCGTCAGGATTGGGCAGGACCAGAGCCTATGATGAAGGTGTCCGCAGCAGTCCTGACAAAATATGCAGTTGGGGTCATCTACGTAGCCGACCGAGTAGAGCCTCTGCTGCGTCCACTGAGGCCCGATGGTAGTCGATCGTAGGGCCCCTCTCGCTCGCGTGCTGAGGTTCCACTTGGATGCATCTGGGTTGGCGTGGAACATGGCCGCAACCGGCTCGATCCAGTAGGCCCGTGGGTCCCGATGAGCAGGTGGTAGCTGAGGTGCATGTTCTCTTCTGTTGGACCATTCCTCCTCCCATTTCATGTTGCGATAGCTGCGCATTGCCACGACGCGTATCCAAGTCGGCGACAGGTCAATCAGGTCAATCATCATGCTATTCCCTGTAGTCCAGCGCGTCGCCGAGTGGGCCCTCCATCCGAGACGTCGAAGGAGTAGCTGCACCGCTCCCGCGGGGCCTGCGACTTGACCCCATGTGGCAGATCTGGTCAGAGTCCTGGCCTGCATGTCCCAAGCCTTCCCAAGGATGCGGATTGGCACCAACCGACCGTGCACCATCTGCGCCCACGTGTAGATCGGCTCCCTCATGGCCATGCTCTCGGGCATCTGGTGCGGGGCCTCCTCCAGAAGCGATGCCAACCACGCTGGCGATGCCGCTGGGGTCTTGGCCCATTCAGTTCGAGCCACGCTCGTTATCGTGGTCAGCACTGACGGTGGGGCTCCGACCACGTTGATCCCGCGTGCCATGCCTGGTGCCGATGCGGGGCGCGCAGCTCGTCGAGCGATCCGCGCCAGTCCTCGGAGCTTCCGAAACCTGGGGAAGCGCTCCGTGACCTTGCGCACCCTCTTGTGGATCGCCGGGTAGGTGAGTCGAGCGCCCGCGCGGCATTCCAGTCCAAAGACAATGAGCTGCCGCGCCGTCTCGAGGCCGAATGCGCGGTGTCGTCGCGCCACTTGCTCAGCCAGCCACAGCGAGGAGCCCATAATCTCGGCCTTGTCCCTGGCAGTCGGGAGCTCCGACGCCTCCGAGACCGCGACCAGCCTCGCGATGACTGGCGACGCCAGTTCTACCATCTCGGCCGAGTGGGACATGGTCTGCATAGTGGTGTCATCCACATAGATGTCCAGAGTGACGTTGGGGCCATGCAGCGAAGCGAGGCGCTGAAGACGTCGAATGACATCATCATGGTCAGCTGTAGAAGGTGCATCGCGATCGTGCAACCAAGCAGCGCTCCCGCCATGGGGCGCACCGCGTAGGACTTGGTCGCCCCCCAACGAATCCTCCTGGGTGCCATATGCATAGCTTGCACGGCCTTAAGGATGTCCGTCGGGAAGTTGTAATGTTGCCGCGCGTGTGATCTTGATCCACGCAAACCTGTCGAAGCACTTGCTGATGTCGGTCAGCGTCGTGATGACAGCGTCGCCGTCGTGGTGTCCGTCGCTTCTGCGTGTGCCATGGTGCGAGCCCCCGCGTCAATGGTCGACCGCCCAGCTCCCAAGGTAAACTATGGCCTCTCATGGGCCGCCATCCATAGTTTAATGTGGCCTATGCGCACCTTGGTATAGACCCTGCAGATGGGGGGGGAGGAGTGCGATTGGGCGAAACCCGCCCTGCGCCTTCGTGAGGAGCATCACGTGCACAACCATGGTGGGGGATGGCCGTCTTCCCATAGCCTCCAGGGCCCGCAGTATATAGAGCAGCGTGGCCAGCGCCTCGTCGGGCAGGATGGAGTAGGCACGAGGGGGCATGGCATCCACGCCCAGGCCCGTCTTCCATGCAAACGTCTTCGAGGCCGCTCGCACCTCGCTGATCGTCGGGGCACGGGGGCATCCCGCGGGAGGCTGCGGATGAGCTCAGGGATCTCGCCGTCCATGTCGATGCGGTGCTCCGTGGCGTAGTCATTAGCGGTGGCCATGCCGATGGTATCCTGCGCGTCCGTGGTGGCGATGCTCTGATCTGGCGTCTGCGAAGTCACAGTGCCCTCCCAAATGTCACCCCAAAAGGCCATCTGGCTGTCAGCCAGCGCCGGAGGTAATGCTGTGCGGATGCCGTACCTGTCCACCTCGTTGCGTGCCCATCCTTTCAGCGTCGTCATGCCGAAGACTGGTGGCGCGCCTGTGATCAAAGCGTCCTGGGCCCACTTGTGGAAGCTGGTGGCGCGCCGCTTGGCAGCCCGCCTCTCCAGGTGCTCCGCGTGGTCATCGACCGTGGCCGCGCATGCCGTGACGAGCGCGGCAAAATGGTGGCCCGTCCGCATGACGGCATAATGAATCAGGCGCCATGCCGATTCAAACAGGAGCACGCCTTCCTTCGTGTGGATATCCTGTCGGTGACCAAGTCGCAGCGCTCGCGTCGCGCGCGTCCACCGGTCTCGCGAGTCATCAGAGTGCGCGACCGAATGTGCCAAATCATGGAGTGCGAGAGCCAGGTTGCGCATGCAACGTGCCTCCGCGCCCGCTGCGGGCCTGCCTGGTCGAAGGGGTGCCCCCCAACTTGTCGCCAAAAACAGGCAGGTCGAGCTGCCCTGCCACAGTGGCGCACCGCGCCCTGTAACTGGTAGATGTGGCAGAAAACCTGCTCCATGATGGACGTGAACGTCGCGTGCGTCGCGCCCAGGCGCTGCTGAGCGTCCGCTGCGTTTTGTGGTTGGCCCCTCCTGGAGTCAGCCTCGCGACCTCTCTGTGTGGCTTCGGCGCTGGTGTCCCCGACAGCGGGCTATCGCCTGCGAAGCGCGGCGGCTGCCGCGGGAAGGCCTTCGGCGCTCGAAGATGATGCTCGAGGTGCCTGCGAGGCTTAGCGGCAAACGCCAGTCGCACAGGATAATGCGGTCTGGGCGTCCACTCGTCCAGGGCGCGGGGGGGCCTCGCAGGCCTTCGCGGAATTGGGTGAGACGAGCCAGTGGTCTATGGTGCTGAAGTTACCAGTGGTGGCTGCCCTGCAGGTGCCCGTCGTGGAAGTGACTGCAATGGCAGGCATCACCTGCGTGAAGCCGAGCTCCTCCAGTAGGGCAGGCTCGGCGTTCCAGTCGGCCGCGAAGATGTACGGGGCCGAGAAGTAGCGCGCGGCCTCTGCAATGCGCACCAGCTTCTCATAGTTCGTAGTGAGGTAGTTGTGGCCACCGACGGACCCCATGTAGGCTGAGCCCACAATGGTTACTGCCGCTGCCCAAGAACGCAGGTTCTCAACGCCGTCAGTGATGCCCTCAGCAGGGCTCAGCAACGTAGTCTCCACATGCTTCCTAACGAAGATCCCGGCTCCTGCACTCGGTAGCTTGGGCGCCAGTCGTCGACGCTGGCTGATGAAAAGGTTGCCATCCATGTCGCAGCGCCCATGTGCGGGCATGGTCCAACCTTGCTCCATCTAATCGGAGTTCTTGGCAGGCAACCACGAGAGCATCCCCTGCACCTTCAAACAACAACTGCTGGCACGAAGTCCAGCGCGACCCATTGAAGGTGATCGCTCCTGTTGCCGAGCGCCGAGCTCCGCGTGCTCCTCTGTCCAACTGTGCACCCATGCCGCTGCGTCCGCGCTGGCGGGCGCATGTGGGAAACTGGCTGGTACCCCTGATGCTCCGCCCGCTGTGGCGGCTGCTGACGCTGGGGCGGTCTGCGCAGACGCTGTGGCGGCCGCTGCTGCAGGTGGGGCGCTGGCGCCAGCAAGCTGCCCGCCCGCGGCGCAAAACGCGGTGCCTTGCGGGGGGGCAGCGGCGCCCAGCCTTTTGATGTGGTCAGCCAAAGTGTCCAGGATGCCCCCCCCACCATGTTGCGGTCCTTGCCCGCGCTGATGGAGTCCCTGGCGCCCTGGGGGATCTGCTGCAGGGAGGCGACAGCATTGGCGGCTTCCGCCAAGCCTGGGGACGGGGTGGGTCCCAGCGCGAGCCTGGCATGAGCGACCTCCGCATTGACTGCCACGAACTGCTGGTTCGCCGCGGCCAGCTTGGTGTTCGTGTCGTCAAGCTTCGACCTGAGGTCACTGGCGACGGACTCCCATCGTTCGACCTCCTGCTTGCAGTTGCTCTGGCGTGCAAGTGCTGATCGGAGGACGTCCTCGGGGGCCATCTGTGCACGCTCCTGCTGCTCCGCCTTGGCAAGCTCTTCGCGCGCCATGGCCACGATGGGATGCTGCTCCTCGTAGATGCGCCGTAGCCCTGCAAGCGCCTTCCGCACTTGAACACGGCGCTGTCGCCTGGCTTGTCGAGCTCCATGCCGCCGGCGGCGGCGCTAAGCTCCTCACCGGCAGCAGCACGGTGGCGAGAGCCAGAGCGCGCCCACTGGGCCTTGGACGGCTGCCTCGGGCACCCTTGTCGCCAGTGGGCCTGCCCTTGCGGTCGCGCCCGCACGCCCAGCATGCCTGCCTGCTGGGGAAGTTGGGCGCGAAGCCGCAGGCACGCGTGGCCACGCATGGCCAGGTGCCTTCTCGCCACGGGGCCGAGGAAGGCGGTTCACCAGTGCCGCCTCCGCCCATGCCGATGAGCTCACCAGCCTCGCCGTCCAGCGTCCTCCTCGCCGCGTCGAAGCGGAGGAGACGCCTGGCCTGTGAGCGCGCCCTCCGCTCGCACCTGTGCCAGGCGGGGGACGGGGCGCGCGTCGCCGTGATGCTTGAGCCAAAATGGCTTGAGCTAAACTGGCTTGAGCCAAAATTGCTACGGAGGAGGGGGATGGGGATGATGATGATGATGATGATGATGATGATGATGATGATGATGATGATGATGATGATGATGATGATGATGATGATGATGATGATGATGATGATGATGATGATGATGATGATGATGATGGAGGAGGAGGAGGAGGAGGAGGAGGAGGAGGAGGAGGAGGAGGGAGGAGGAGGAGAGGAGGAGGAGGGAAGAGGAGGAGGGGATGAGGAGGAGGAGGAGGAGGAGGAGGAGGAGGAGGAGGATGGGGAGGAGGTAAAAGGACAAACGGGGGGAGGAGGGAAGACACTTGCCGCGGGAAGAGGCCAAAAAAGGTCGTAAGAGAAGCACGGGTAGTGCAAGCTTGGCAGGGGAGGGCTATTCGCACCCCGACGGCGGGGCCAGCGCAATGTGGAGCCGACGGACGAGCACATCCCGGAGCGGACGGGCGGCGGGCGCTGGTGTCGCGGGGCGCAAGCGGGAATACTTTCGCACTTGCGCCATTGCCCCAGGAGCCCAAAACACAATATGCGCACATCAGGGGACACGGGAAGAGGAAGTGGAGGAGAGGATACGGGAGGGGAGAAGGCTTCCTTCCTTCTCCTCCTCCTCCTCTTCCTCTTCTTCTTCTTCTTCGTCTTCTTCCTTTTCTTCTTCTTCTTCTTCCTCCTTCTCGTAAGCCGTCGCAGACTCTTTCTCGAACACCTCCTTCACGAAGGGCACTGCCCAAGCCGAACGCTCGCGCACCGAGACCGACAAAGAGGAATGCGAACCCTGCCCGAGACAGCACATGCGTATGGCATGCTGCAGCCGCTTTTCCGTGGTCCGCCACTTCCGCCATCTTGCGCAACGGCCCTGCTCAGACCGTTCCGTGGCCAGCTCCGCCCGTGTGCGGCCGCTGGGCCTGCCGACCTGCCGTTCCTGGGCGCCGGGCCCGACGTGTCTCGCCGGGGACCCGCCGCCCCTCCCAAAGCCTCGCGGGCGCGCAGAGATGGATTGGCAACGCGTGGGCTAGCGACGGGCCCCCTTTCCGCACAGAGTCGGCGAGCTCCGTCTCCAAATCGGGCGGCACTGGCCTCACGCTTCGGGCGTACCTTCACTCCCGTTCGTGGGTCTGGCGCCCACGCGACAGATCCGCGGATCCCTCATCCATGTTGGCGTGCGCCCGAAAGCTGACCCCCATACGCCTCAAGCAGCCGATCCTCCCCCCCCCCCAGAGGCAGACGGCGACGTCGACGCCGACGTCGACGGCGGTGACGGGTTGCGCCTCGGAGCTGAACCCTTCGCGGACGCGGTAGAGCTCGTAGACCTGCCAGAGCATGTTGAGGTCCAGCATGCCCTGCCGGCCGGGTGGGGGGAGAAGGGGAGGGAGGGTTTGAAAGAGTGGGGGGGAGGAGGAGGAGGAGGAGGAGGAGGAGGAGGAGGAGGAGGAGGAGGAGGAGAAGGAGGAGGAGGAGGAGAGGAGGAAGAGAATGATGAGGAGGAGGAGAAGGAAGGAAGCCTTCTCCACACCCCCGTACTCCTCCCCTATCCTCTCCTGCTCTTCCTCGTCATGTGGCCCCTACTCCTCCTCCTCCTCCTTCTGCTCCTCCTCCTCCTCCTCCTCATCCCCCTTTCTCTCCTCTTACTCCTCGCCTCCCCCTCCTCGTCTGCTCTCTCCTCCTCTTACTCCTCCGTCCTTCTCCTCCTCCCTCTCGGCCCTCTTCGCCAGCGATAGGGCAGGTGCCGAGTGTAGCCCTCGACCCTTGAGCATCGTGAGCCCAGAGGCGGACCGAACCTTTCAGTCCTGACATTGTTCCTTCGTTTTGGGTCCCAGGAGCCATGCTGGGCTACACGTCCGAGTGACCATGGGCAAGAGTGACCTTTGGTGCGCGGCTTGCCGGCCGTTGCGTGCGGTCCGACAGAGGCTGCCTGCATGCTTGGGCTTGACCCCGAAGCGCCCACCGAAAGCCGCGCACCAGAGGTCACTCAAGCGAAGGGCCACCTTTTTGTGCAACCGACGTGTTGGGGCCCCAGGGGCGACCGTCAAAATGGATCCGGGGCGAAAAACTGCACCCGGGGAAGTGGTCGAGACCTGTGGGGTGGCGGACTGCAAAAGTCACATCGTCGCAGAGCGCCCCCGAGAAACCCAGAAGCACCTTGGTCTGAGTCGGGGGGGTGTGGGGAAAATTCTTTCCTTTTCCGTTTATTGGTCTCTTGATTCCTTCCGTGTCTGAAACGGTGGTAGACAGTAAGTAGCATCCCAATTTTGTCGGGGACGCCAGGTGGCCTCAGGGATACCTCCGATGCTGGGGTCCGCCTAGGGGCGTTCAAGCCCCCTCCCCCATGGCACACGCCCGCTGCTCAGCGCACTCGATGGACTCGGGTGATTTTTTTGTGGCTTGCTGCTGTCTTCCATCCGCACGCCGGAGCTGAAGCGACCCGTGCCCCCTGATGAGCCCGCCTCCGCCTCTCTCCCTCTCCTCTCGTCTTTTCCTGCTCTTGGACCGCCACCTTGGACCATCTTTGGGCCATCATATTGGACCAACTTGGACCACAATCTTGAAACATCCTGGACACCATCTAGGTCCATCTCGGACCATGTACTTTGAACCAACTTGGAGCAGCATCTTGAACAACAATCATGAGACTTCTTGGACCACCATCTCGGACTACCATGGTGAACGATCGTCTAGGACCATCTCGAACCACCATCTTAGACCATCTTGGAACATCTTCAGGCCGACAGCAAGTCGCAACGGAGGTTCTGGTGATACAGTTTGTGTAGTTTTAATATTCAACACACGGGTCTCTCAATGAAGCGGTCTTCGTGGACACTATTTGACCGTTTGGGACCATCTTGGACTACCGTCTTGGCTAGCTTGGACCACAATCTTGGACCACCGAGCAGGGGATGAAGGTGTAGGAGGAGGAGGAGGAAGCGAAAGAGGACGAGGAGAACGATGAGGAGGAGCAGCAGGATTCGAGCGGGAGCAGCAGCGGAAGCATCATTCGAGCATGGGCTGGAGCAGAAGGAACACGTGAAGAACGAGGAGCCTGGGGAAGGATGAGGAAAAGAGAAGAACGGCCCGAACAATATCGAGATCGAGATTTGCGCTTCTCAAATCCCGGATCCGATGCCTACCCGTCCCTGGTCCCTCCTGCTCCTCCCCCTCCACATCCTCCTCTTTCCCTTCAGCCCAGGGGTGGACCGAGCCCTCCCGACAACCGACAAAAGGGCAATTCGACCATCGACCTGGCAGGGTGGAGGTTCTGTTCACCTCCGGTCCTTTCCCTCTCTCGCCTCCCCCCAGGGCGGCTGGAGGGGGGGCGTCGACGTCGGGCTGGAACCCGCAGTCCCGGATCGCGTCGTTGACGCACTCCGCCTCGGCCGGGTAGCCCAGGGTCCGCAGGACCTGGGAGGCGGGGGTGTGGGAGGGGGGTGGGCAGAGGGAAGCGGGATGGGATGTGCAGGATTTGCATGATGATGCTGATGGTGATGTAGAGGAAGACGATGGTGATGATGATGATGATGATGATGATGATGATGATGATGATGATGATGATGATGATGACGATGATGATGATGATGATGATGATGATGATGGCAATGCTTATGTATATTATGATGAAGATAGTGCAGACAATGACGATGGTGATGACGACGATGTTGCTATTGTTGGTGATGATGGTGAATGGTTGTGATGATAAACATGTTACTGACGACGATGCTGATGATGACGATGTCGGTGATGATGGCAATGATGATGTTGATGATGATGATGGTCATGATGATGATGATGATGATGATGATGATGATGATGATGGTGATGGTCATGATGATGACGACGATTATCATGATGATGATGCCGGTGATGATGCCAGTGATGATGACGACGATGATGATAATGATGTTGTGGACGATGAGGAGGATTCGGCTGTTAAGTGCTGCATGTCGAATAATGCTGCTGCTGATGATGATGCCAATGAGGGTGCCGATGCTGAGGATGATTATGTGTGATGCTGAGGCTGATGCTGCTGATGATGCTGCTGCTGATGCGGATGATGATGCTGATGATGCTGCTGTTGATGATGATACTGCTGATGCTCATGCTGATGCTGATGCTGATGATGATGACGATAATGATGATGATGATGATGATGATGATGATGATGATGATGATGATGATGATGATGATGATGATGATGATGATGATGATGATGATGATTATGATGATGCTGCTGCTGCTGCTGATGATGCTGAGTGGTGATGAGGGTGACGATGATGCTGAGCGATGACGATGAAGCTGCATGATGGTGCTGCTGCTGATGCGCATGAAAGATGATACAAGATAATCTAAGGCTCCGAGAACAAGGGGCCACCTGGCCAGCCACCAGCCAGCGCGCCGCAGGTCGCGAGCCCACGCGCCGCCGGGCGGGCTTCGAGCAGCCGTCTAACCCTGCCCCTCCTCCTCCTTCCCCTCCCCCTCCCCCTCCCCCTCCTCCTCCTCCTCCTCCTCCTCCTCCTCCTCCTCCTCCTCCTCCTCGGGTCGCCAGCGGTCCCCGGGGAACCCGTGCACCCCAGACCCCATCTTTCTGCGTAA
>CAUYUJ010019109.1:0-25000 GCA_963575745.1 Prorocentrum cordatum
TATCCTTCTCCATTCATTTGCCTTATCAATATCGTATCCCTGATGCTAGTTTTCAGGGCGGCCCGGGCGTTCTGCCTGAGACTACCTCACAATTATATCTATATATATAGAGATATATACCTATATGGCCCCGAAGCTTATAACATGACAACGGTTTCACATATCGAAGGCGGGTCGTTTACAAAATGTGGCTCTCGCCTTAGCGCCGCGCACATTCATTATAAGAATGTGCAAACATTTCACGGATTATGGCGAGGCAGATTTCAAACAAAGGCTCTCGCCTTAGCGCCGCGCGCAGTCGGTCAAAAACTTTGCAAGAGTTTCATGGATTGAGGGCGGTTCCTTTTCAAAATGTGGCTCACGCTTTAGCGCCGCGTTCGTTCATTTTACTGTGTTGCATGGAAAATCGCAGACAAACCCTAGGACAACCTGGACAACCCCTCCGAGATGGAGACCACAAGTGCCTTAGCATGCAAGTGTGGCCGACGCTTAAGCAAGAGCACGGTTCCCTAACAGGGATGTGGCCGGCGCACTGGAGAGAGCACCTTTTTCAATCAGGGATGTGGCTGGCGCTCAGGCGAGAACAACATCCAGTGCTCGAGGGACAGCTCACTTCCCAATCGAGAGTGTAGTCCCCATTCAGGCGACAGCACCACTACCGTTCAAGGATATGGCCGGCGCTCCAACGACAACACCATTCGCCACCTTCCCCCCGACTCCGTGGGAGTCCTGGGTCAGGCAAAGGCTGGCTGGACACCCCGTTGCGCACAGAGTTGCGAGGCTGTATCAGGCAAAACTGGCTGGACAACCTCGCGCGCAGCATCTCAGAAGCCATAGTTTCGAGGATGTCTCATGCAAAACTGGCTGGACAACCTCAGGTCAGGACATGCCATCCCCGAGCTCCGAATTGCGAGGATGTCGCAGGGGAAAGTGGCCCAGCGTTACGACGTCTGCAGCAAACCTAGTTGGACCACCTCGAGCGCAGCATCTCTGAATTGAGTTGCGAGGAAGTCTCAGGTGGAGCTCGCCTGACGACCTCAAACGCGGCATCTCTGAACCCAGAGTTGCGAGGTCTGCCCAGACTTGCGAGGGTGCCTCGACTCAGGCCAAACTGCCCAGACGCTGAAGAATGAGGAGAAGGCTGAAGGCTGAAGAATGAGGAGGCCCAAGAGAGGGCTACGATTGCGCCTGGACAACCCCAGGACAACGCCCTGGACAACCCGGTTGACAACCCCCGGACAATCCCCTCGAGAATGCGACGTGCGGGGGAAAGGCCTTGTTCTTGTACTGGGGTCGCCGGTGGCTCTCTTCTCTCGGACCACCTGAGACCAGGGCACCTCTGCCAAGGTTGCGTGTACAGACCACCTCGTGGGCGGCATCTCCGAGCTCAAATTTGCTAAGATATCGCAGGCAAAACGGGCCGGAACACCTCAGATCTGGGCGCGCGTGAGCCCAGCATTACGAGGATGTCTTAAGAGAAAGTGGCAGGACAACCTCAACAGTTCAAGCATGTCTCTGCGCGCTGGTCCCGCGGCTGGAACTAGCTTCTACAACTACAAGGCTCCAGCCAGCCACGCTTCGTGGGGAACAACGATCGATGAGGATAAGGGAAGACGCGAGAGAGGAGGAACGGGCAAGAGGGAAGGAGGAAAAAGAGGCGCCCTTTTCAGCTGGGTTCGACTGGCTAAGCCATGGTTCTGATGAGATGGATGATTCAGGTATGCGCATGCGCTGGCAAACCAGCACGGCCCGGACAACTCCTTGGACAACCCCGCGAGGAACCAGACGCTCCCCCCCGGACAACCCCCCTAGGACAACCCTCCTCGGGTCGTTTCCCATACTACATCATAAAGATTTGCAAATTGAGGGCGGCTCCTTTGCAAAATGTGGCTCCCGCCTCATCGCTTCATTGATTCTCACGATCAAAATGCCAGAAATCATGCTTGGAAAGGATTCACGATTGTAAGGGCGCAACAGTTACGTTCATTCGCGGTGGTGAAGTCCTGGTCCGATTCAGGATTGTCAAAATGCAAAAGTCAGGTTGACCCGTGGCGCTGGAATCCCGAGGTCACTGTTTGGGCATGCTTCAGGGTCTTCGAACGGTTGTCTTCCAACGAGGCAGTTTCCTCAATGGAAATGAACCGTTGTAGGTGTCTATGAAGAGGGAGCTTGGACGGAGGGGTGATTCCAACATCGTTGATTACTCTTGGGTTTACCCTGGTCCTCCACCTCCTCCACCTCCTCCTCCTCCTCCTACCTCCTCCTCCTCCTCCTCCATCCCCACTGCCTCCTCCTCCTCCTCCTACCTCCTCCTCCTCCTCTCCTCCCTCCTTTCTCCTCCTCCTCCTCCTCCTCCATCCTCCCTCCTCCTACCTCCCTTTTCCTCCTCCTACCTCCTCCTCCTCCTCCTCCTCCTCCTCCTTCTCCTCCTCCTCCTACTCCTCCTCGGCCGCATCGAGGAGACGGAGCGGGCGGGACGGCAGCGGGGGGAGACGGTCGAGCGAGGGGTCCCCTGGCAGAAGTCGGCAGGGGGTCGTCGTCGTCGTCGCCGCCGCCGCCGCCGAGGCTGCAGACGAGTTCGTCGTCGTCGTCGTCGTCGTCATCGTCGTCGCCGTCGTCGTCGCCGTCGTCGCCGAGAAGCAGGCCCCGAGTGCTCGCCGTCGCTCGGAGGCCCATCGCCAGGCCTCGCGCGCCGGTTGCTCGCAAGAGGATCCGCGATGCTCCTCGATGGTCCTCGCCGAGGGAACAATACGCACGTCCGAGCGATGCCAAGCGTAGAGGAGTAAAAGAGCACCCCCACCCACACCTGGCCGCCCTCTCCAGAGGGGCGGGGGTCCAGGTGGGAGTGGAGTCAAGCTGTCCATCCGGCCCCCCGAAGGACGGTCGCCTCGCTCGCCCCTACCCTTCCGCCCCACCACACAAGTGGCACCCGAATCTCTGTATCGGCAGGAGCTGCCATCGGCAACCATCGGGAACCCATGCAGACGACGGCGACGTGCGCGACGCACCCCGATCATCTCCGTCAAATAACCATGCAAAATGATCGCGGGGCGCCCGCGCACAGTCGAAGATTGTGCCGCAACGTGCCCTCTGCAGTCGTTTTTCGACAGGGATTGGTGGGCCTGCACACGCAGGGCAGTGTGATGGCCCCCGTCATCCCTGTCAAAACATATCTCACATGATCGCTGAACGCCAAGGCGTTATCCAAAGTTTGCCGCGAAGTGCATTCGGAATGCTTCTTGGACAACGATGGTGGAGGGGGTCGGCATTGTCCCTGGTTTGTCGCCGGTCGGGTTGGGGAGGGGGACCACGTGGGTTGAGGGTGCGTCCCCTCCTCCTCCTACCTCCTTCTCCCTCCGCCTCCTCCTCCTCCTCCTCCTCCTCCTCCTCGTCCAGCCAAAGGGCCTGGCCTCTAAACTGCCACGCTGGCCCCGACATGCGCTGGAGAGGTGCCCATCTCTTCACCCCGTGCTCGTTTCCTCCACGCTGCCTTCTGGGCGGGTGGGGGAACGGTGTCGGGGGCGGCCAAGAGGGGGGCGTCCACGAGGGGGGGGGGTGCAAATCATGGCCGGCGGCACGTGCGCGTCACAAGAGGGGGCCAGGGACGTAATGAAATACGATAAGGCGCCATAAAAGCTGGGGAAATATCATCGCCCACGCCAGGATATACACCCCCCTAGTCATCGCCCCCGTCTTTGCCGCCCCCGACGGTGGGGCGAAGAACACGCCCACCCAGGAAGGAACTGGGGGAATAGGAGCCCAGAGCGCAACGACGGCTGGAACCGACCAAGAGACTGTCGCGTTGGCTCCAACTTCCAGCTGCTGTTCTGGCGCCACGGCGCGACATGGCTGGAGGTGACCTGGTCCAACATATGAAACGCAGCGTATGAGATGTTGGCAATTGCGTCCAAGTCCAAGTTCAAGTATTTGGGATGCATGGAGCAGCTTGTGAAATGCAGCCCAGGGGTTGCACCCTGCGATGTATGGAATAACCCCCCAGGAATAACACTTACGGAGTGCAACCCGTGCGTCGTAGTCAAGTCTTCTTCTGTCCTAGCGACAATCTCTCACAGAACATTGCGGAGCAGAGTCGTGCTAGCGCGGCCCTGACAGCGGCACTCCACATTTTTTGGAAGGAGCAAAAGCGTCACACACATGAACTTTCGGAGCTCCGCGCTGTCCCCTCCCTCGGCGCGCGGAGCGCGCCAGGGGTAGCGCCGAAGGCGCCGCAGGGAGGATCCACCACCGATCCAAAGAATCCGCGCGGTTCTCCGAGAGCGTATGTGTACGTAGCGTGTCTCCATCGAACTCTACAAGTGACTCTGCGGACCTGCGGAGGCTCGACCGAGCAGCTCGTCCAGCATCGCCCGCATCTTCCTCTTCAGCAGGATTCCAGCGGCCGGCGGCCGAATCATGACCTTGATCTCCTGCAGCTGCCCGTTCTTGTTGAAGACCAGGAGGTCCACGCCCTGGCACGGCACCTCGTCCACCAGGGCGCTGAACTCCAGCATGCAGACGCAAGCCTGTGAATCCGCCGCGACGTCCACGAGCTGCCGGTGGTACCGGAACTCCGTGAAGGTCTTCGAAATGCCCTGCAAGATCAGCATCCCGAGCTGCTTACCGCTGCGGAACGTCCAATACGTCGGCGGATAAAAGCGCAGATCATCCGCCAGAAGCTCGTCGAGTTTCTCCATTGCAATTTCCCTGCTCGCCTGCGCAGAGACTCCCGCGGGCAAACTCACGTTTGTCTCGTTCGAATCTTGTTCGAGCGAATACGCATGCGGAAAAATATGCCTGACGACGTTGTGCCACCGATCTAAGCCCGCGTGCTGCCCGTGCCACTGCTCAACTGGATGGGCCCCTCGAAGGAGCAAACTGCGAGGCAAACGTCCTTCTCTACGAGCTGCTGCGCTGTCTGATTCGTCAACAACTGAATTGCGCAACCACTCCAGGTCTTGCGTACGCCAGTCTTGCAAGAGTTTCCGGCCGCGGCCGTCCTTATACGGCAGAAACAATTCCTCCATGCCACGTTCCCCAGGATCTTTCTGCCCAAGCCAGTCAACTTGAGCCAGGCTTTGGCTCCAGCCACAAGTACTCAAGGGACGTATGTGCACAATGTGCAGTCCATGGCGCACGTTCGGGGACAGGGCCCTGAGGTCTGGTGGATGAAGGGCGGAGAGTAGCACAAGACGTTTCAACGAACCACCTCACGTGTCTGATTTCTCTGGAGCCCCCCTGGCGCTTGAAACGCCAGGGTGCCCAGGAAAGCGCCCTGGCGGCGAAGCCGAAACCAGCTGTACACAACAGGCTTCGTACCCCCAACTTTTTTGGTTTGAACGCAAGGAGTATGTTTTTGTTGTTGTTTGTTGTTTTTTTTGTTTTTTTGTTGGATTGATTTTGTTATTGTTTGTTGGTTGGTTCGTTTTTTTTGTTTTTGCTTTTTGTGTTTTGGAATATCGTGGCTTGATGTTCCGCATCCGAGCTCGGGTCTCGGGCAACCGTGCGGGACGATCCTGGCACCCGCGGAACGCTCTCGGCAGAGCGCACATCGTCGAACCCCGACGAGGACGCCCGAAAACCTCGACGATCCTCGAGCCACGGAACGGCACACGTCGTCCAAACCCGGCGGGGGCAGTCAAGGAGCCAAGGGAACTGGCGCCAGCGCCGTCGGCCAGCAATAATTGCACAGCGGGCATCGCGCGGCGAGGCCGCGGGGAGCCGCCAGAGGGGGGGCGACAAGCTAGGTGCGTTCGCGTCATATCTGGGGGGGGGGCGACAAGCTACGTGCGCTCGCGTCAGATCTAACGGCCGACCCTTCCCGCCCGTCCCTTACCATGGCGTAGATGTCCTCTCTGTTCGCACAGCCGGATGTCGAAGAGGGCAATGATGGCGAGAGGGTACGCGATGCATGGTAGATTACGGCATGGCATGGCGTAGAAGAGCACGGCAGAGAGTAGCATGCCACGGCATGGCGTGGCATTGCGCAGTGAAGCAGCGCATCACACAGCATAGCAACGCGAAGCACGGCATCGAACAACGGCGCAGAACACAACACCCCACAGCATGGCATGGCGTCAGGTTCTGTGGACGGTAAGTGGATCATCTTCAAGAAGTCTGGGTCGGTCTGGAGTCGTGGCTCGATGTCTAGCTCCTTAAGCTCACCGAAAAGCTGCACACAGGGGGGGGCTGATGGAGAGTACCCGCTGGTTCTGCTCGCAAAATCGCCTTCTCAATGCAGAGACAGGGCTCCCCCTTGATACTTCCTGAAAGCGACGGCACCCCAAAGTGTGGGGGAGGCTTCTGCGGTCCAAAATCAACGAATCGACACCGAATGTGGAATCAGTTCCGATGGTTTGTTCCGGGGGGGGCACGTTCTAGATGTGGGGGCCTATTTGGTAGAAAGGCCAGCGCTGCAACGGGAGCACGATTCGGAACGAGCGGAAGCGTAGAAATGAGGCTAGCGCTGCAGCAGGAGCGGAACGAGCGGAAGCCCGAAAATGATGCCAGCGCTTGAGCGGGAGCAACTTTTGGAAAACAGCCCACGCGAAAACTCGTTTCCCGGGAATCGTGAGTAAAAAGCAATGCGCGGAGGGGGGCCGGATATCTTCCGGACGTCACCTGGGGAAAGAGAAGTGCGGTACTCAGTTGGTGTTATTGTAGAGGCCAGGCGAAGCCGAACGGCCAGCGAGAGCCGCGGCGCCCGGGCAGCCGC
Source organism: Prorocentrum cordatum (assembly GCA_963575745.1). NCBI lineage: Eukaryota > Dinophyceae > Prorocentrales > Prorocentraceae > Prorocentrum > Prorocentrum cordatum. The sequence goes on from CAUYUJ010019109.1 coordinate 6,713, forward strand.
AGAGCGGCGCGTGGAGGCCACACAAAAAAAGACCTGGGCGGCGCGGGGGGGGAGGGGGGGGGGGCAAAAAAGCACGGAGGCCACACAGAAAAAGGCCACTGGGCATCGCTCGGACGTCCATTCCCTGTGTTTTTTTTTCCCAACCATCCTGTGGTGTTGGGTCCTCGTTTTGAAGAGACAGCGTCCCGCGTTCACTCCTCCTCCCGCTGCCCCCTCCCTCCTGCCATCATCATCATCATCATCATCATCATCATCATCATCATCATCATCACCACCACCACCACCACCATCATCATCATCATCATCACCACCACCACCACCACCATCACCATCATCATCATCATCATCATCATCATCATCATCATCATCATCATCATGGTCATCATCATCATCATCACCACCACCACCACCACCACCACCACCACCATCATCATCATCATCATCATCATCATCATCATCATCATCATCATCATCATCATCGTCATTATCACCATCATCATCGCCATCAACATCATCATGGGGCCACGAAATGTGTGCAACCGTTTCGGTATCACCATCATCATCATCATCGGCATCATCGACGTCAGCATCACCACCATCATCATCATCGCCATCATCACCCGTCACACGTTTCGCGGCCCCATAGGGATCTCCACCGAAGGCCTCAGTGCCACCGCCTGCATGCGTCAGCCACACCCACTTCGGCACACCCCTCACACGTTTCGTGGCCCCATAGGGAGCTCCACCGAAGGCCCCAGTGGCTGCACTCCCATGCGCCCACCGCACCCATTTCGGCACACCCTCACACGTTTCGTGGCCCCATAGGGAGCTCCACCGAAGGCCCCAGTGGCTGCGCTCCGCATGCGACCACCGCACCCATTTCGGCACACCCCTCACACGTTTCGTGGCCCCATAGGGAGCTCCACCGAAGGCCCCAGTGGCTGCGCCCCATGCGCCCACCGCGCATTTCGGCACACCCCTCACACGTTTCGTGGCCCCATAGGGAGCTCCACCGAAGGCCCCAGTGGCTGCGCTCCCATGCGCCCACCGCACCCATGTTCTGACACCCCCTCACCAGCTTCGTCGGCCCCATAGGAGCTCACCGAAAGGCCCAGTGGCCTGCGCTCCCATGCGCCCCACCGCACCCATTCGGCACACCCCTCACACGCTTCGTGGCCCCATAGGGAGCTCCACAGCGAAGGCCCCAGTGGCTGCGCCCCATGCGCCCACCGCCCCATTTCGGCACACCCCTCACACGTTTCGTGGCCCCATAGGGAGCTCCACCGAAGGCCCCAGTGGCTGCGCTCCCATGCGCCAGATTTCGGCACACCCCTCACACGTTTCGTGGCCCCATAGGGAGCTCCACCGAAGGCCCCAGTGCCCACATGCCTCCCCACACTCATTTCGGCACACCCCTCACACGTTTCGTGGCCCCATAGGGAGCTCCACCGAAGGCCCCAGTGCCCGCGCCCGCATGCGTCAGCCAACACCCATTTCGGCACACCCCTCGCACGTTTCGTGGCCCCACCGAAGGCCCCAATTGCTGCGCTCCCATGCGCCCACCGCACCCATTTCGGCACACCCCTCACACGTTTCGTGGCCCATAGGGAGCTCCAGCGAAGGCCCCAGTGGCTGCGCTCCCATGCGCCCACCCACCCATTTCGGCACACCCCTCACACGTTTCGTGGCCCCATGGGGAGCTCCAGCGAAGGCCCCAGTGGCTGCGCTCCCATGCGCCCACCGCACCCATTTCGGCACACCCCTCACACGTTTCGTGGCCCCATAGGGAGCTCCAGCGAAGGCCCCAGTGCCCGCGCCCGCAGCGCCAGCCACACCCATTTCGGCACACCCCTCAAACGTTTCGTGGTCCCATAGGGAGCTCCACCGAAGGCCCCAGTGCCCGCGCCCGCATGCGTCAGCCACACCCATTTCGTCAACTCCCTCACACGTTTCGTGGCCCCATAGGGAGCTCCACCGAAGGCCCCAGTGCTGTCGCCCGCATGCGTCCCGCACACCCATCCCCTTCACACGTTTCTTGGCCCTATAGGGAGCCCCACCGAAATTTGTAGTGTCAACTGCGGTATTCACACCTGCACATGGTTGGGTCCTTCGTCAGGCTACTTGCGGTTTCGTGCGCGGTTTTTTCGCCGAATGATCAAGGATGCTCCTCGGTGGTCCTCGCCGAAGGGGAAATGCACACGTCCGAACGATGCCAAGGCCAGTGCACGCAGCACAGCCGTGAACACAGGGCGGCACCCAGCCGAAGCGGGGGCTGGGCGAAGGCTCCCTGCAGGCAGCTGGGAGGCCAAACGGGAAGGCGGCGCGGCAGCGGCGCCCCCCCCCCAATGTGGAGCGGCAACGAGCTGCCGGGGCATCGCCCAGGACAGGCATGTCCCACTCTGGCTCTGCGTAGCCCCGCAATCCGCTGCACCCACGTCTGGGTCTGCGTAGCCTCGCACTCCGCTGGACCTCCGAGGAGTACAGGCAAAATGGCGACAGTTGTGTAGTTGGTAGCACTCGAGCGAAACGAGGTCCTCTTCGGATGTGCGTAGCACCGCAGTCCGCTGAATTCCCCGGGAGCGCGGCAAAGTGGCGACGGTCGCACAGTTCGCATCACTCACGAAGGGCGAGGTCCCTGTCGGTCCGCTCAGACCCGTACTCCGCTGGATCCTAAAGACCTCACGAAAGCTGCGACAGTTCCGCAGTTGGCACCGTTCGGATCTATCTGGCCTCAGTCTGCTTGACCCCCCATGAATTCACGAAAGCGGCGACCGTGACGCAGCTGGCAGCAGTTGGCAGTACCCAGGGAGGACAAATAGGGGGCAGGCATGAGGTGGGAGGAAGAAGGATAGACGAGGCGGGCGCAGAGGAGGACGGAGCAGCGGCGCTCTTTCAGAAACGAATGCCGAACACTCGAGGGTTGGGACCTTAGTGGGCCCTGGAAACGAGAAAGCCGTTTTTGTTACCAGTTCCGTTTTGCCGTTTGTTTGCCGGTTCCGACGCCGTTTTTTTACCGGTTCCGTCGCCGTTGTTTGACCGGTTCCGGCTCTGGTTCCAATCCTGGAGCCGTTTTTTTGTTGTTTCCGGTCGCCGTTGTTGTTGCCGTTTCCATTTTCAAGGGACATGTTTTGGGAAACGGGGAAAAAACGGCCCTGCCGTTTCCGGGGCCCACAAAGGTTGGGACATAGTCCCAAACCCCGATCCTCGAGAGTCCGAGGAAAATGGGTAGGGTAGAGGTGTAGTGTAGCTCCGAGACGTCGGCCGTCGGACCTGCAGCTGTCGCCAGTGGGAGCCAACGTATCTCTCCCTTCTTGCACGCCCGAAAAAGGGGGCCCCATGGAGCGGGGACGAAGCCAACCGGCAACTGATTTCCGAAACAGCCAGCGGTCGCGGTTGGAGGACGCGCGACGCTCGGCAGCGAAGCGAGATAAAACAACTGGCAAGACACTCTGTCGGCCTCCATTACTACTCTTCCCGCCCAATGTCAGTACGAGTCCCAATAACGCTTGGTAACAGACCGAAATTATGATTACCTTAGGTCGGACATGTCCCCCGACATGTGATCTTGCAGGACAAATAGACCAGATTCGAATATGACTCAAAAAGGCTCCAACAATAGTCGAAAACGAATCCCATGACCATGTTACTATTCCGAAGAGTCCTCCTGTAAGAGGGACGTGCCCGACTTCCGATCACCCCGAACCCCCAGAAGATCTCACGGCACGCTCGGTCCCCGCACGCTCCCGGGACCAGGGGGGCCCCGGTCGCCCGAGAACTGCGCATCCTCGGAGGACGACCCGGGGTCCCAACAGAAATCCGCGCGGGGCTCGCCCCGCTCCCCTCCGTCTCGCTCCTCGAGGGTGGACAGACCCCCCTTTAGCAAAACGTGGTGTTGTGAAGACGACCTGAGGCCCAAACCTGGCGGGCGCAAGCCCGGAAAATAGCGGCCACGGCGCCCTCTCGAGGACCGAAGACGGACAATTCGCTAATCGACGTGTCACTGTTGGGGGTTCTGTCCACCCCCGAGCTCCACCTCCACCCGTCCTGTTCCACCTTCCATCCCGCCCGTCAGGAGAAACCTCCCTCCCGTTCGTTCTGCCTCACGTCAGGTTCGTGTCGCGCCGGCTTCGGCGTTGGTTCCTGACGCCGTGGGGATTCTCCAACCTTGAACGATCGGCCAGCCGATCGTTCATGGTTGAAGGATCGGCCGGCCGTTTCCGAAACGTCCAAATCGTTCGACACCGAACGATTCTGGGTCGCCCGCGGCGTTCAAAGTTGAACGCCGCGGGCGGGGTCGCAGCCGGTCGACACGACACGAACCTACCGTACCTCCATGTCATTTGACCATCGGCCCGGCCTCCCTTCCCGCTCCGGGGCCTCCCGGCCCTCCGAGGGGCAACGAGAGACGGGGGGGGGGGCTGGCGCAGGGGGGGACAATCGGCGATGCATCGCCTATAGATCGGCGGTACAGTAGGGGCCTTTCCACTAGGAACCTTCCGCGGGAACGCCACGCTTTTCCATGCTAGGACCCTGCAAACCCAAGAAACCCAGGCACCCTGGAGGCAAGTTCCACTTGAGGCTCCCGATGGTGAATCCCCACGCTCCTGGGCGGGGTGGGGCCATCAGACCCCTATCGGCGATCAGTGGGCGAGTGGGGGCCGCTGCATCACCCCCTATGCCTATCCCCCCTTATCGTTGCCCCTGACCTGCCCCAGAGCCCCCCCATTGAAGGGGCCCTCACACAAATAACAGGATTCTCCATAGGTTCCCATATTTTCTGAGTTTCTGTCTTCCCCCCCACTTCCCATATTTTCCCATATTTTCTGGGGAATCGACGATGAATTGTGTCTGTGTGTTTCTTTCCCTCCTGACTCCTGACCCATGTCGTCATGGTTCCCCAGCGTGGACCCTCGGAGGTCTCGACCCGTTCCCCGGGGCTGACTTCTCGCCCCCGGCTGGTGATCCACTGACCCGGGGCCAATTGGGACCCAGGCCAACCGGGCTGTGCAGACTCCTACACGAGCCTGCAGGCTCCTGCACGCCAGACCGGATCAATACACCCCTGGCTCTGCAGGATCCTGCAAGATCCGGCGCCCTGGCTGACCCCCGCTGGCATGGAGCCCCGTCTGTGAAGCCCCGACTCACCCCGAGTCGGTCCCCAGAGATCCGATGTCGTGTCGTTGTTTCCATACGCGGCCCCAGGAAGTCTTGACGCATTCCCCAGGACCGGGCCCCGAGGCCCCCAGCAAGGGCCCCCAGAGGACGAAAACGGCGACACACCTCCGCCCTCGTTTTCCATCCCGAGTCGTTTCTTTCCACGGCCCCGAAGCCCGGCATCAAGGGCCCCCAGAGGACGAGAACGGGGAAAAGCCTCTGCCCTGCCTCTCTTGCGGTGCGCGAGCATGTCCGGGGCGCCCTGGCGAGCCGACGCCTGCCCGGCGCCGCGGCGCGAGGCCAGATCTCTGCGTGCGCAGGAACGACGACGACGACCGACCGACCGACCGACCGACCGACCGACCGACCGGACGACGACGACGACGACGACGACGACGACGACGACGACGACGACGGGCCTCCGACGCCTCAGCGGCCACGCCGCGCGGCCCCAAAACCTCCCGCCGTGCCCTGCGCCGCGGCGCCTGGGGCCTTCGCCCGCCCGCCTGCGGCTCAGGAGGAGGAAGAGAGGAGGAGGAGGAGGAGGAGGAGGAGGAGGAGGAGGAGGAAGAGGAGGCGGAGGAGGAGGAGAAGGAGAGGAGGAGGAGGAGGAGGTGGAGGAGGACACGGCCAGGGCCCTTCGCACAGCCCCGGGACGCCCGAGGGGCGGCGGCCAAAGCAGCGGCGGCCAAAGCGGAGGCGGCGTGCCGGCCCCGCGCAGGCCGCTGAGCGCCCGGCGCTTCCATCATGGCCCACCTCGGCGCGAAGGAGGAGGAGGAGGAGGAGGACGGGAAGGAGGGAAAGGAGGAGGAGGAGGAAGAGGAGGAGGAGGGAGGAGGAGGAGGGAGGAGGAGGGGGAGGAGGAGGGAGGAGGGAGAGGGGAGGAGCAGGAGGAGGGGAAGGAGGAGGAGGAGGAGAAGGAGGAGGAGGAGGAGGAGGAGGAGGAGGATGGGGAGTAGGAGGAGGAGGAGGAGGACGAGGAGGAGGACGAGGAGGAGGACGAGGAGGCTTACGCCTCAAGAAAGGAGAGAATGAGGAGGAGGAAGAGGAAGAGGAGGCGGAGTGAATGAATGAATGAATAACTCGTGAAGTCCTGCCGTCATCTCTGTCATGCTGCCACAGCTCTCTGTACCAGACTTACATTTCAAGGGAAGGACGCTGAGTCGGGTTGCTTCTGCACCCTCCAGACATCACCAAGCAGCCAGCGCACTCCGCTGAAGAGCGGCGCTGGCCATCGTCCTGCAACCCCGATAGGGCACGCAGCCGGTGGGGAGCAGGCTCCGAAGGCACGGGGGCCCCCTCACCCAGGCCCACGCCCCGCCCCCCCGACCCGTCCCCGCCTTTCTTAGCTCTCGGGGCATATATATATATATATAATCGAAGTGATTGGAAGCGGACCTGGAAGAAGTGCCTCGGCAGAAGTGCTCAGAGCGAGAGGGAGGAGGAAGAGGAGGAAGAGGAGGAGGAGGAGGAGGAGGAGGAGGAGGGGAGGAGGAATGAGCCCCCAGCCATGGAGAAGAAAAAACGGCATACAGTAGGGGCACTCCCACAAGAAAACTTGCACAAGAAACTCGACCCTGAGACCTTAGGGCGTCCATCGATTATGTTGACGCTCCGCGCGGATTTCTTGGAGCGCGCCAGGGGCGGCGCCGCAGGCGCCGCTGGGGGGGCCCAGCGGGGATCCAAGATATCTGCGCGGACCTCCGAGTTGTTATGTTTCTGTCACTCTTGGTTCCCCTATTCCAACCTCCTCCTCCTCCTCCTCCTCCTCCTCCTCCTCCTCCTCCTCCTCCTCCTCCTCGTCCTCCTCCAGTACCATTTGGGCTCAACTCCGCATCGCTGGGCCGCGGCCGCGCCGCGCTCGCTGCGGGGCAATGCCAGGTGCGCTCTCGCAGCAGCGCGTCGCCGAGGAAGCAGCCCGCGGGGCGCTCCTGGCGACGCACGCCGCGGCGGGCCTCGCGGCGGGCCACTCCCAGTCGGGAGTGCGCCTGCTGCGGGCCGCCGAGGGCCTGCTGCGCGCGGCGGTGGCGAGCTTTCGGGCTTTCGCCACACCGCCGCCCGCGGCCGCGCCTGGCGCTGCTGCTGCCCCTGGGAGGCGGCGACGGCGACGGGGGCGTGGTGGTCGTGGCGGCGGCGCTGCGGGCTGCGGCTGGGCCGCGGCCGACGCTGCTCGCGCCGACGGCGGCGAGACGCGCGGTGACGCCGAGATGGACGGCGCCATGGGGGGTGGTCGCAGGCCGCGGCGGCAGCGCCGCCCGCAGCCTGCCCCCGCGGGCCTCCGTCTCCTGGAAGTAGCTGCTGCGCCCGCTGCAGAGCCGAACAAGATGCAGGAGGAGCTGGACGACGAGTGGGCGGGCGGGCTCGTGGCGGGCCGCGGCCCCGGCGTGGCCCCGCCCGCTCCTCGACGGCAGCTCCGCAGGACCGACACCGACGCGGTCGAGGTCTGGGGCGCGGCGGCGGCGGCGCGCGCGACGCCTGCTCTGGGAGCAGGCGGCGCCGCGGTCGCGGCCGAGTGCAGGGACACCTTCGCGGCGGACCTGCAGGCGCTCCAGGGCAACCTCGACCGCCTCGCTGCGGCCGGGCGGCCGCCTCCCTGAACGGCATGGGTAAATCCGTCTCGGAGGTCGGCTTCCTCACGGTCGGGGGCCTTGCCTTCGGGCGGGCCCCCGTGGCCAGGGGTCCTGGCCATGCGGTGCAGGACCCCTGAAGGCGCGCGGCCGAGGCCGCGCGGCTCGGCGGAGCGAACCTTCGCCGTCGGCCTCGCGCTCACTCTCCCTCTCTCTCTCTCTCTCTCTCTCTCGTTCTCCCGCCTCCTCCTCCCTCCTCCGCCTCCTCCTCATCCTCCTCCTCCCTCCTCCTCCTCCTATCATCATCATCATCATCATCATCATCATCATCATCATCATCATCATCATCATCTCATCATCATCATCATCATCATCATCATCATCATCATTCATCATCATCATCATCCATCATCATTCATCATCATCATCATTCATCATCATCATCATCATCATCATCATCACATCATCATCATCTCATCATCATCATCATCATCATCATCTCATCATCATCATCATCATCATCATCATCATCATCAGCATCATCATCATCATCATCATCATCATCATTCATCATCACAGCATCATCATCATCATCATCAATCACATCATCATCATCATCATCATCATCATCATCATCATCATCACCATCATCACCATATCATCATCATCATCAGCCATCAGCATCAGCATCAGCAGCTCATCAGCAGCATCGTCAGCATCGCATCAGCATCAGCATCAGCATCAGCATCAGCATCAGCATCAGCATCAGCATCAGCATCAGCATCAGCATCAGCATCACATCATCATCATTACCATCATCACCATCATCATCAACATCATCAGCATCATCAGCATCAGCATAGAATCAGCATCAGGCATCATCATCAGATCATCGTCAGCATCAGCATCAGCATCATCATCAGATCAGCATCCATCCGCATCAGCATCAGCATTCAGCATCACATCAGCATCATCAGCATCATCATCATCATCATCATCATCATCATCATCATCATCATCCCCCTCCTCCTCGGATCGTCGGAGCATCGGCATCGGAAAAAGTATGTGTATGGCATGGTTCTTCCTTGAGAAGAAGGGCACGGTCAGCGGGCGGCTCATGCCGAAGACCGCGCTTTTCGCCGCACGAGGAAGAGGAGGGCCACTGCCGGGACCTACTGACCATGGTCTACGCAGCCCCGGGTCGGGATCCTGCACCCGAGCCCGGGTCGATGCGCCCCGGGCTGCGCAGGATCCTGCAGGATCCAGCGCCGGGACTGACCCCCGTCTGCACGGACCCCCTCTGGAGAGGTGTGCCTCCTCGTCCTCCTCCTCCTCCTCCTCCTCCTCCTCCTCCTCCTCTCCTCCTCCTCCGCCTCCTCCTCCGCCTCCTCCTCCTTCTCATACCGTTTGCATTGGCCCCCCGTCTCTTGAGCCACGCGGCCGCTGCGCGTCGGTTACTCTGCCGCCCCGCGGCGGCCGTGAGCGGGGCGTGGTGGACCAGGCACGACCCAATACCTAGGGTCCCGGCGGGGGCCCCGAGGGGGGGCGGGCTGAACGCCGAGGCTCGGGATATGAACAAGGGGGAGCTAACAGGGGGGGAGACAGAGGGACGTACTCTGATAGCCTACTCCTCCTCCTCCTCCTCTGATAGCCTCCTCCTCCTCCTCCTCAGCCTCCTCCTCCTCCTTCCTCTCCTCTCCTCCTCCCTCCCCTCATCCCTCCTCCTCCTCCTCCTCCCTCCTCCTCCTCTCCTCCTCCTCCTCCTCCTCCTCCTGAGCCTCCTCAACCTCCCTCCCTCCCCTCCCCCCTCCTCCCCCTCCTCCTCCTCCTCCCGAGGTGCGGCCTGCCCTCCGTACGGGGGCGCACGCCCGAGAGGCGCAGGCAGCACAACGCGGGGCATCTCGCGGCGTGCTGCAGCAGCTCTCGTAGCGCGCGGCGCCCCCCGGGGGGGGGTCCGCCCTCGCGCGCGCGCCTCTCCTCTGTCCCTCCTCGTTCCCTGCCTCCTCCTCCTCCTCCTCCTCCTCCTCCTCCTCCTCCTCCTCCTCCTCCTTCCCCTCTTCCATGCTCCCCTTTGTCTGTTCCTGCCCTCCTTCCTCTGCCCCCTTTCTTCTCTTCGTGCGCCCTCCTGCCCCTCCCGCCCTGGGTCTTCATCCCAGGGCCGCCTCGGGCAACGGGCCCCGGACGCGCGCGGCATGGAGGAGCACGATAAACAATGGGGGATGACGACAGAAAGCAATGGTTTCAGTCGGCATCCCCCGTTGTTCATCGTCGGGTGCGGCTGAACCCTTCTCCTCTTCCTCGTGAACATTGACGGGATGGACAAGGAACGATAAATAAGCAGGACTCAAACTCCCTTGCGACCCACAAGGGGGTCCAGCTGAACGGGGGTGGTGCAGTAGGCTTGGGGCAATCGTTTTGCAAATGTATTGCGCCAGAGAACTGTATTGCATTGTGTTACGCGAAAATCCAGCAATACATCTGCGCACTAGAAAGTATCGCCACCCCACATCTATTGCAACCCCACACATCTATTGCACCAAATCTACTGCACCACCCCCTTTTGGCTGGACCCCTTTGTGGAAACAAGATTCTGCCGGAGAAACTCGGCCCACGAAGGACTGACAGTTCAGGTTTGCCCCCGGGCAGTCTCGGAGGCAAGGAGGTGGCCCGAGGGCTGACGATTCCAAAAGGCGGGGGTGACGACTCGGACTGGCCAGAGGCCCCCCCCAGCGACCCCTGGCCCTCCCAGGGCTCTCCGAGGCGTGACCGGGCGGGGGGGGCGTCGTGGGCTGACGCTTCAGCATGGTGATCGCCGAGGGCCGAATACCGACAGTCCCGCCTCCCTCCTCCTGCCTCCCCCAGGTCCGTCAAAGAAGACTTCTGGAGAATCCTCCTGGAGAAGGACCCGGTTCCCTCGAGACCCCTCCCTTCCTGACAAGAAGAGAAGGGGAATAGGGAGGGGGAGGGAGTAGGAAGAGGGGACAGGAGGCGGGCTGAGGAGAAGGAAATAGACCCGAGGAGGGCGAGGAAGCAGGAGGACGGCGACGACGACGACGACGACGAGACAGCAAGCAGGCAGGTCAGCTGGGAAGGAGGAGGAGGAGGATGTGGCAAATGAGGCGGCAAGAGGACGAGGAAGTGGTCCGCAGGAGGGCGAGGATGCAGGAGAAGGAGCACAACGGCGGCAGCCTACGCGCCCCTGGCCCTTGGCGATTCTGAGTGGACGGACAGGGACCTTTCCAGACCAGACCACACCAGACCCCCGACCCTGGAGTACAGTCGGGGCGTTGACCTAAGGAATCCTAAATAAGGAACGAGGCCCCTTTTTTCTATAAGTTAAACTTCGATTTCCGATCGGAAACATAAGGAAAACCTGAGGCAAGCTGTGAAACACGTAAGGAACGCGGAGCCCCTCCCCAACGAAAGGGTTCCTTTTTCAGGGCCCCGACTGTATCAATCTCGGACGTGCGCTTCGGGATTACTCGGCGACTCAGAAGGGTGTGGTTTGCCACAGGTCTGGTTTACAACTGGCACTCTGAGGGACACCCTGGGGGGCAGGCGGGGACCTCGATCGAGTTCTCCGCCGCGCCCCGATAAGGCCCAGCAAGGACAGTGTCGTGCCCCCAGGCCCCAACGGTGCCGATCGCAAACCACACCCCGGCGTAACCATACCCTTTGTAGTCGCCGAATTACGGTCAGGGACCCTTGCACTGCAAGAGTCCCCCGCCACGACTGGGGAGAAACGATGCGTCTTTTTTGCACACGCGCTCTGACTGCATCGGTGGGACCCGTCTTGGGTGGCCGCTGCACTGAGGCAGCCGCATGTCGCCCATGGTATCCTTGCCGCCCTTCTTGCCGCCCTTCTTGCCATCCTTGCCCTTGCCATCCTTGCCCGGCCATCCTGCCGCTGTGGCCGAAGGAGAGGGGTGGCGGCCCACGCGGCGCTCTTGGATCTGAGAAGGACCCCCCTCCCTGGTGCGCCTCCGGCGCGCCAGGGGCGGCGCCGGAGGCGCCGCCAAGGGGGCCCAGCGCAAGTCCAAGAAATCCGCGCGATTCTGATTATCCAAATGATGTTTATGCTTATGCCATTTTTTCGACAGTGGACAAAGCTCCCTTTAGCAAACCTCCCCTTAGCGAAAACGGCCTGGGACCGAAACCGACAGACCTGGACCCGCAAAAACGACGGCCGCGACGCCCTCTCGCGAACCGCAAACGGCCAATTCGCTAGTCGACGTGTCATGGTAGGAGGTATATCAACCTCCGATGTTTGACTCTTCGTTTCTCTCAGAACCCCTCTCCAAAAGTTGATGCTTACGCCGTTGTTTTGGCAGAGGCCCAGTGAGAGATTGGCCATGTCTCGGACGGACGAGCCAGAGAGCAGCCCTGGCGGGGCCCATGGCGGCCCCCCAAAAAAGCGGGCGCGGCCCCGCCCCGCGCGCCCCACTCCGGCCCGCGCAAGCAACCACACGCATACTTAGGAAGCAACTGCTGGGAGGTCTTCGTCGGAAATATTACGGAAGATTAAGCCCCGTTGCGGCGCTGTTACGCCAGAGTGGGCTTCGGATTGAGCGGGATTAAGCCAGATTAAGCGGAATTAAGCGGGACTAAGCGGGACTAAGCCGGATCAAGCCGGACTTCGGATCAGGGCAAAATCAGAATTTGACCTCCCAGGAGTTGCATCCGAAGCATACATCTTTGCACGCTCGCACTGGAGAAGAACAGTTCTCTGGCACGGGCCATGAACAGCCATACGCGGTAATCGTCGCGTCGCCCCGGTTGACAACCTAATACTTTACTTCAACCTCCAACTGGCCATGGCCCGAAACAGCGTCCTTGAAAACCCAGACACTCGGAAAACGGGGCCTTCCGGACCGTCAGGACGTCGACACCACCACCACCATCCGGAGGAGCCAAAGAGGGTCCTCCCGGTGGTGTGGTCTCCATGTTTTGTGGCGTCCTGCTGGAGGCATCTGCCATCTTCAGCCCGGGCGGGCATCATGGATCTCCTCGCTGGAGGTGTCCCGCTGGTGGTTGTGTCGATTCTGCTCCTTCCGACGGTTCAGAGGAACAAAAGAGACCACTGCCACTTAAATCCCATGGGGCCGACCCCTGGGGTGAAACCGACCCCAGGGCGGTGCCACGTCCTTGAAGGCCTCCCAGATGGAGTCGTAGCACAGTGGGTCGGAGGGTCGCGCCGCATCGCCGATGCATCACCCATGCATCGGCGACACTGGCGTGGAGAAAATCAGGCTCCGCATCGAGCAGATTCGCTGACGTATCGGCGATGCGGCGCGATCCTCCGACTCCACCTACTCGGACCCCATCTGGGAGGCCTGGAGCCCTAGCTCGGAGGAGGGCAAAACGAGACAACGGCAGCTCACAACCATTCCCCCGAACCCCTCCTGGGGTCCAGACGCACCGATTTTCCGAGCTGCGTCCAGCCGTGGCGACGAGAGGGCCCCCCGAAAGCCAATTACCGATGTCTCAACTGGCCCTCCTCTGACCAATGCCGCCCGGCAGCGGGTGACGCTCGGGCGTGCCTCAACTCGGGAGTCTGTGCCCCTACAGGGGCCGGCGCCGTGAGGTCTCGGTGGCGCTGGGGTGCCCGTTGCTCTGCGGAACGCTGCACTGCTGCGAGACATCGGGCTGCGAGCAGCGTTTGGCCGATCCCCATCCCCACGGGCGTGGCCCGGGCCACACTGGCCGATTTACCCCCCTGGATGGGGACATAGGCTGCACCCTTCGGGTTTCGAAGGGCATGTCCCCAACCGAGACGATGGGATGGTGGGGACCGGGATGGGGATGGGGATGGGGATCGGTTGAACGATAATGAGGCTGGGGAAACCAGAAGGTACCGATACCGCTACTCCCTGGACCTCTCCCAGGATTCATTCTGACCAGAATTTCGAGGCGAATCCAGCGGTGGCGACGAGGGAATCCCAGGACGCCCAAAAAGGGGAAAACGAGGCACGGGTAGCGTACGACACCCACCAGCGAACTTCGCATGTACCTTCAGGGAGGGCGGCGGTGTAGAAAATCGCTGGCTCTCAGTGGTGACTTATACACCGTCACCCTCCCCTGAGGCCCAGGAACAATTCATTGGAGGGTGTATGTGAATATAGTTGTGTGGCGTAGCGGTATGGGTGCCTTCTAATCCTGTGAGAGGCTTAGCAGGAAACCACCCATCAGCGATGCATCAGCGATGCATCAGCGATGCATCGGCGATGTCGGCGATGTATCGACGACACCGGCGTGGAGAAAATCGGGCTCTGCATCGAGCTGCATCGCCGATGCATCGGCGATGCGGCGCGATCCTCCGACCCCATCTGCTCGGACCCCAGCTAGGAGGCCTAGATTATCCTCCTCCTCCTCCTCCTCCTCCTCCTCCTCCTCCTCCTCCTCCTCCTCCTCCTCCTCTGATCGGCTGGGCAGGGAACCGCCGAGTCCTTTCGCCGCAGCGGGCGTGGCAACTGCCGCGCCGTCCGGGTCGGCCTCCTCGGTCGGCGGGGCGCTGAGGCATCCGGGGAGGGCCCGCGCGGGCGCCGGAGGCCGGAGAGAGCCGTGCGGGCTTCCACTGGCCCTGGTCCTGCAGGATCCTCCTGCTCCTCCTCCTCCTCCTCCTCTTCCCTCCCTCCCCCTCCTCTCCTCCTCCTCCCTCCTCCTCCTCCTCCTCCTCCTCCTCCATCCTCCCCCTGCCTCCTCCTCCTCCTACCTCCCCTCCTCCTCCTACCTCCTCCTCCTCCTCCTCCTCCTCCTCCTCCTTCCTCCTCCTCTCCTCCTCCCTCCTCCCTCCTCCTCCTCCTCCTTCTTCCCTCCTTCTCCTCCTCCCCCTCCTCCCCCCCTCCTCCTCCTCCTCCTCCTCCTCCTCCTCCTCCTCATCCCTCCTCCTCCTCTCCTCTCCGCCTCCTCCTCCCCCTCCTCCTCCTCCTCCTCCTCCATCCTCCTCCTCCTCCTCCTCCCTCCTCTGTCCCTCCTCCTCCTCCTCCTCCCCTCCTCCTCCTCCTCCCCCTCCTCCCTCCCCCTCCTCCTCCTCTCTCCTCCTCCTTCTCCTCCTCGTCCTCCTCGTCCTCCTCGTCCGCCTCCTCCCCCTCTTCCTCCTGCTCATCTTCCTGCTCCTCCTCCTTCTCCTCTCCCTCTTCTCAATCCTCCCCCCCATGCAAACCCGGGTCAGTCAGGCCTTGCAGGATCCTGCGAGATCCTGCAGGATTCTGCAAGACTCTGCGCGCTGACCCGGTTCCATGTCTGGTTTTGCAAGATCCGGCAAGATCTGGCGTTCCGGGTGATCCCCGTTTGCATTGAGCCCCGTCAAGGCTGCCGAGCACTCGTGCGAACAATCGCCCCAGCCCCTGACATAAAACGAAGCTAGGACCAGGACACAGTCGGACCGGGACAGCTCGGGGATCTGCGAGATCCGGCGCTCCTGGAAGATGCGCTGGGCGCCGCGGTAGTTTCAGAGCGCCCCGGAACACTCTGAGAACGCTCCCGGAACGCTCTGGGGCGATTCATCACGATTCTGGCCCCGCCCATATGGCCACCCAAACCTCCTGACGTCGTGATCTTTTGGCAATGTGGACCCTCGGAGGTCTTGGCCCATGCCCCAAGACCAGGTTGTCATCATCCCGAGGAACTCTTTTTTGAGGGTCTCTGGTCCCGGGGCCTGGCGGGCGAGCGGGATGGATGCGCCTGCGCGCTGTCATCATCATCAGCATCATCATCATCATCATCATCATCATCATCATCATCATCCTCATCATCAGCATCATCATCATCATCATCATCATCATCATCATCATCATCCTCATCATCAGCATCATCATCATCATCATCATCATCATCATCATCATCATCATCATCATCATCATCATCATTTTCATCATCATCATCAGCATCATCATCATCAGCATCATCATCATCAGCAGCAGCATCAGCATCATCATCATGAGCAGCAGCAGCAGTAGCAAAATCGTCATCACCGCCACCACCACAATCATCCCCATCAAACATCACCGGCGGCAGCAACCTCATCATCACCACCATCATCGTCAGCAACAACAACATCATCAATCACCATCATCATCATCATCATCATCATCATTATCATTATCATCATCGTCATCATCATCATCATCATCATCATGAATATCATCATCATCATCAGAATCATCAGAATCATCAGCATAATCATCATCATCCTCTGCATCATCATCGGCATCATAATCATCATCAGCATCGTCATCATCGTCAGCATCATCGTCATCATCATCATCTTCATTGTCAGCATCATCAGCAGCAGCAACCTCATAATCATGATGCCACCCATCATCAACAGCAGCAGCATCGTCTGTATTATAATCATAGTCATGGTCATGATGATGATCATCATCAGCAGCAGCATCATCATCAGAAGCAGCAGCAACACAATTCTCAGAATCATCATCATCACCAATCCTCATCATGATCACTGGCAACATAATCGTCACCAGCACAATCATCCATATTCTACATCAGCAGCAACCTCATCAGCAGCATCCTCATCATCATCAGCAGCATCATCATCGTCAGCATCAGCATCATCATCATCATCATCCTCCTCATCCTCATCATCATCAGCAGCACCAACATCACCATCACCATTACCATCGTCATCGTCATCACCAGTATCACCACCATAATCATCATCATAACCACCACCATCCTCAACAACAACAATGATCATCCACAGCAACATCATCATCATCATCACAACGATCATCAGCATCAACATCCATCATCATCAGCAGCAGCATCAGCAGCAGCAACATCATCATAACAACATCACCAGCATAAATAGCAGCATCATCATCGTCTCATCACATTCATTATCCCCAGGCTCCCTTGCGCCCATACAAAACAACCTGGTGCGATGGAACCTCAGGAGCTGGTCACTACACACGCAAGGGGCAACGAAATTCGTGCGCTGAGGCAGCATCAGATAGAGATTACGATCTGTCGACTGGGTGCTGATCTCCCCCAAGTCGGATCATACACGCCTGGCCAAAGAGGTTTAACACTTCACGGCGTGATATTCCCCGACACCAGGAGGTACGCCGTGGCCTCACAAACAAAGGCTGGGTGCATGTACCGTACCCGTGACGCCCTCGGGACCCCGGGGAAACCCCCCTTCGCGCTTCGCGCCGCGCGGAGCGCAGTCGTCCTTGCGCTCTCGCGGCGCCAGGGGCGAAAGAGACAGCCCGCCTGCCGAGGCCGCGGCGCGCGCGAGGCGATCCTCTTCGCTCCCCCGCGGGCGACCCGGGGCGCAGCACAGAAGACGCCGAAGTGATCCGACGCGGAGATCCCCGCAGGAACACATCGCAGCTGCTGGCGTTCCCACCTGTGAGCGTCCAGGCGAGAGAGCTGCAGCCCGTGGCGGCGGAGCGCTCCCCGGCGGCTCCCCCCAGGAGCGCCTGGGATCCTAAGCCTTTTGCGTCGGCAGAATCTGGAGACTCCGAAAATCCTCCTCCGCCTCCTCCTCCTCCGCCTCCTTTGCCTCCTCGTCCTCCTCCTCCTCCTCCTCCTCCTCCTCCTCCTCCTCCTCCTCCTCCTCCTCCTCCTCCTCCTCCTCCTCGGGGCAGCCTAAACCAGCGTTTCGCCGGAAAGGTTCCCCCCCCAGCTGGGCGCGAACCGGCGGCAAGCGTAACACCCCGCATGCCATGCCTGCGACATCGCGGTGCCGACGGGGCTCTCAATGGAACGAATTCTGGGGCGCAAAAGCAAGCAAACCGCAGAAGACATCCCCACAGAATGGGCTCGAACGGGTGAGTATCCTTGGCGGCTATCCCTTGGGGCACCCAAGTGCAACGCCCTCTATGTCGCGGTGATCATGCGGTTTTCAACAGAGACGGGCCCGGAAGAGTAAGACAGACAAGCCGTTTCTTGAGACATCCCCACGATAGGAACGCGAACGGGAAAGAATCATACCTCTATGACGGCTCCCCTCTGGAATCCCAAATGCGAGAAAGTAGGCCAGCGGATCCCCCTGAATACGCTAAAGGGGGGGGTCCAGAACCACCCCCTCCTTTCCCCCCCTTCCCCCCTTAACGGGGGGGGGTCCGACCCCCCCCCCTCCTGTGACGGGGGGGGGGTCCGGTCCGCGTGGGGGGCCGAATCCCAACCAACTGGGCCCAATCCCAACCAAATGGGACCAATCCCAACCAGTGCGGAAAGCAAACTGGGCCCAATCCCAACATGCTTGGGATAGCCTCACAATAGGATTTAAACTGTAGGGAAGCCCAAGACGACTGTGAAGACCAAGTGAAACCTCTTATGTCAACGCAGAGGTTCGGGAAGCCAACATACGTGCCAAAGTTGGAATTGGTCTCAGTTTTGGTCTGCGCACGAGCACTATGTTAAGATGAGCAGGAGGGCACCGAAGCGTAAGCAAAACCGCACCGAATTGCATCGATTCTAAACTATGCAATTTGGACCCTCCCAGTAGTAGTAGTAGTTGTAGTAGTAGTAGTAGTAGTAGTAGTAGTAGTAGTAGTAGTAGTAGTACTAGTAGTAGTAGTAGTAGTAGTAGTAGTAGTAG
>CAUYUJ010019109.1:30000-31065 GCA_963575745.1 Prorocentrum cordatum
GTAATTAGTAGAGAGTGCTCTTTGGGGCTGGGGGCCTGGTGGTTGGAATAGGGTTAGGGATTTGGGTTCGGGTGAGGACTAGGGGTAGGGTGGCGGGGGTCGGGCTCCGGAGTCAGGGGGCGGCGTGGCGAAAGGAGGGCGGGGGGGGGGGGGGTTGCAGCCCAAAGGAGGGGAGGGGGGGGGGTCGGACCCCCCCCCCTTTTGAAAAGGGGAGGGGGTGCCCGACGACGATCGGGGAAAGGGGGGAAGGGGGGGGGGTCCCCGACGACGGATCGGTGAAGGGGGGGAGGGGGGGGGTCCCCGACGACGGATCGGGGAAGGGGGGGGGGGACGGGCGGGGGGGAGGGGGGTTCCCGAAGTGGTACGAATTACAACCGACTAGGACCAATCCCAACCGTTCGGGGTGAATTGCAACCAGAAAAGAAACCAATTCCAACCACAAATGGGACCAATTCCAACTCAGCAAAAAATGAGCCCAATTCCAACCACGGATGGGATCTTCAGAGTTCCTCAGGATTCTTCAGGGCTCCTTCGGAATTCCTTGGGATTCCTGCGGAATTCCTCACGATTCCTTCGGAATTCCTTAGGGTGCTTTCGGTTGTGGATTCCTCCTTCGGAATTCCGTTGGATTCCTCCTTCGGAATTCCTTTGGATTCCTCCTTCGGAATTCCTTTGGATTCCTCCTTCGGAATTCCTTTGGATTCCTCCTTCGGAATTCCTTTGGATTCCTCCTTCGGAATTCCTTTGGATTCCTCCTTCGGAATTCCTTTGGATTCCTCCTTCGGAATTCCTTTGGATTCCTCCTTCGGACTTCCTTTGGACTCCTCCTTCGGAATTCCTTTGGACTCCTCCTTCGGATTCCTCCTCCTTCGGAATTCCTTTGGATTCCTCCTTCGGAATTCCTTTGGATTCCTCCTTCGGAATTCCTTTGGACTCCTCCTTCGGAATTCCTTTGGACTACTACTACTACTACTACTACTACTACTACTACTACTACTGCTACTGCTACTACTACTACTACTACTACTACTACTACTACTAGTATTACTACTACTACTACTACTA
>CAUYUJ010019109.1:31165-41165 GCA_963575745.1 Prorocentrum cordatum
CGCGACCGAAAAAAACCCTACCGGCTGTCTGGCAATTAGGCCCCCGCGCGGCCCGCTTGGACCTTACTCGCCGCTGGCGCTCTCGCCTGCGGCTGCGAACAAAAAAAGTAACCCTTCCAGCTGTCACTGTTGGCATGCAGCACTGGTACGCTGGACTGCTTGCGCAGCCCCGCGCTTTGCCACGTTCGGTGGCGCGACCACCTCTGGCGCCTGGCGCGACAGGGTACAATTCGATCGTCTTCCCAGTGGTCTCGCTTCTGGGATGTCGGCACTTCGGCCGCCTGGCTCTCCTAGCAGCTCTTTCAGCCTGCCTTCAGCCCCCGGCGCCGCTCAGCGACCCTCGGCGGCAGCTTTGGCAGCCGTGAGTGCGCTCGCTGGATAATTAGGTTCCGCCCGTTGCCCCGGTCGACCCTTGACGCCGCCTGCGCCTTCGCTTGCGGCTGCGACCAAAAAGAAACCCTACCAGCGGCCGAAGCAGAATTCCCCGCCATTTTGGCGTTGCACTCCGCCTGGCGGCTTCCCCCCCGGTCGACGGCGTTCTCTTCTGAGCGGCGGCGAGGCTCGCCTCCTGTTTGTTCCTCCCTCCGCTGTCCTCTCGTTTCCTCCCCTCCCCCCTCCTGTTGCGCAATTCATGCGTAGCCCGCTCGCTACGAAACTTGGACGGCGTCCTGCGTCTCCCGGTGCGCTTGCGATCAAAAAGTAACCCCGCCAGCCCATCCAGAAACCATGCCCCCAGAGGAATTGCCTCGATCAGGGGCGTGGGCAGCACACAGAGGAAGGGTCCCCCAGAGGAGGCCTCTTGAAGCGTCTTGGGGGCCTCTTGGCGGTCCTGGACGCCAGGCCCAAGGGATCGTGGAAG
Organism: Prorocentrum cordatum; assembly: GCA_963575745.1. Lineage (NCBI taxonomy): Eukaryota > Dinophyceae > Prorocentrales > Prorocentraceae > Prorocentrum > Prorocentrum cordatum. The sequence goes on from CAUYUJ010019109.1 coordinate 32,025, forward strand.
CAGGCCGTTCCGAGATTTTGTGCTGTCGGACCGAGGTGGTCTGGACGGCGTCTCGGCGCCTCTCGTTGCACAGCTTCCGCACCTCGGAGCTCAGCACAAAGTCGGGCATGTCCTTCTTACAGGAGGAATATACACAATCAGTCAAACAATAGTCCGGGAACGATATTTCGAGCATTTTCTTGATAGTTTTTTTTGTTGAGTACTTTTTGACTGTTTCTTTTTTTCGCCCACAATCCGCCTGTAGGGGGACATGCCCGACCTAAAGTCAGCACCTTGAGGTTCCAGGCGGGGCAGAGCCGACGGGCTTGGCCTGCTCAGGCAGCGAGCCCCTTCGGTCGTCCTCGCAGGCCACCCCCTCGACAATCACGAATCGATCCGCCCAGTCCGCCCAGGTCGCTCGCACGGGTGCAAAGGCAGTCGCGCTGCGCGCCTTTGTCGTGCCTGCACCAGAGAGCCTCCTTTCGCAGGGTGGCCGCGCGAGAGCGCCAAGACAGCCGCTCCCCGCGCGCAGCGCGGCGCGAAACGCGAAGTCATGTGAGCGGGAGGCGCCCACCCTGCACCCATTTTTTGGCGTCGGCGGCTGGGCAGAGGGCGACTGTTCCGGCGGATGGGCAGCAGGGGACACGCTGTATGCAGATTGAGGTCGCCATGCACGGAGGGAGGAAGAGGAACCCCGGCGCGACAGGAGGAGAGGAGGCTGGGCCACGCAGAGCTGCCCTGCGCCCACACCAGACCTGGCGAGGCCGAGTCCCAGGCCCGGGAGCCGAGTCCACGTGTGTTTTTTCTTGGCCGGGCCAGGGTGGCGCACACGCGCGGTCCCAGGAATCCGATGGTCAGAGTAATCAGGAGGAAAAAACACAGACACAATTGGTCGTCGATTCCTTAGAAAATATGGGAAAATATGGGAATTGTGGGGGAAGACAAAAATCAGAAAATATGGGAAGATCACGGGAATCCTGTTATTCGTGTGCATTTTTTGTGTGTCCAACGGCCCCTTCAAGTAAGTGGGCATGTCCTTCTACAGGAGGACTGTTCAAAACATGTTAAAAAACGATACGGGAACGACTTTTCACTAACTTACACTATTTTTGAGGCTTTCTGTTTCAATTGTTTTTTCCCTCTGCCCGGCCTAATTCGTGGATCTCTTCACGACGGGGCCCCCAGAAGCCAGGGCCGTCTCCTCGGGGACAGCCTCCCGTCCCGGGCCGACCTGTGGACGGCCCCCCCTGCGCGGCGAGGGCCCTCCCGAGGCCGTAAACGTTAGGTCGGGCCTGTCCTTCTACAGGAGGAAAAATCAAGAATAGTCAAAAAATAATCTGGGGACGATGATTCGGTTATTTTCAGATTTTTGTTTGTTTGAATATTTGTTTTGTTATTTTATACTTTGAGCCCACAATCCGCCTGTAGGGGGACATGCCCGACCTCACGGAAACGGCGAAGTGCGCTCGTCTTTTTCTCTCAGTGCCTTCGGGGCCCGGGGCCCTCCCGCTGGAGGAGCAGCGGCGGGGTGCCCCAGGAGTGCTATAGTTCTCGGCGGCGGCGGCCGCGAGCCGCAAGGCGGGCGCGCGGCGGTCGGGATCCCGCAAAGGGAGGGTGTGCCCCCCCCCACCCCCCCGTGTGTGTGTGAGAGAGAGAGAGAGAGAGAGAGAGAGAGAGAGAGAGAGAAAAAAAGAGAGAGAGAGAGAGAGAGTTCAACCCGTTTTGTGAGAGAGAGAGAGAGAGAGAGTTCGACCGGTTTATGCACCGAATCGCCCAAAGCAGCTGCCCCCCAGCCGCAGGCAGTTCCCAGTGGCTGCCGACGCGTGGGGCATGCGGGGGGCATCCCTTCGAGGCAGTGCGGTGCACCGGCGGATCGAGCTCGTGCCCCCCCCCCCCCACGGGGCCACCCCCCTCCTGGGATCCCGAGGCGGACCCCCCCGCCCGGCCCGCAGGAGGGGCCCGGGTGCAGCAGGAGGGCTCGGACGCTGCCGCGGGGCGGGCCGCCGCGCAGAAGGACCCGGCCGCCCGCTCCTGGTTCGACTCCTCCTGCTTCCTCCGCCGTCTTCCTCCTCCTCCGCCTCCCTCTTCCTCCGCCTCCTCCTTCTCCTTCGCCTTCTTATCCTCCTCCTCCTCCTCATTATCCTCCTTATCTTTATCCGTATCCTCCTCCTCCTCCTCTTCCTGCTCCTCCTCCTCCTCTAGCAGACTACTTCGCTGCCATTCAGCTCATCTGGGACCAGACTTCAAGCCTCTGCCCAGGTACAGCCAGGCCATCGCGCCCAGGCCATTACGTTTAAGGCCAGGCAGTGCTGGCCCATAACGAGTACTCGAGGGCTGGATGGGGCTTGGGAGTGAGGAGGTAGCTGGGTGTATGTTCGGAGGACGGTTGGCTACCTGCTGCTGTATTTCAGAATGCGCATCAGCCTGATCAATCATTGTAGGCACGTAGCTTCCTCAGCACCTCTGCACTGGTATTCTCTGCAGGGTCAGCCAGCACAGCCCGTGCCAGCCCCAGTACAGCTTGTATGCTCTCTCTCTCTCTCGCTCATTTCGCGTCTCTCTCGCTCTCTCTCAGCTTACCAACATTTGTGCCAAGGTTACACCAGGCGTTGCAGCGCGCATTTCTGTGTAGTTGCCTCCCACGAGTCGCCTGTACTTTTGTTTCTTTCCCCCCACTTGCACTGCATGTGTATCTCGACCCCTCCTCATTCGGTGTACTCCTTAACTTTTTGATGATCATTTTCATCGCAGTTAACTTGTATTTCCCAGGTGCCTCCCCCAGTGCTGGTGGCGAACGCTTACTCTGCGCCGTTTTTGGCCTCTCGCAGTTGCCACTCTCTAGCTGCCTGGCTTTGTCCACAGCGCTCGCCGCTGGCCTACCTTTGCTTGCTTCGTCGCCCGAGTCGGCGACGAGTCGGCGACTGTTTTTCCTGTGTTCCAGCGGCACAAGCCCGTGCTTCAGGTCCGTGCAACGTAAAAAAGGAGGAGATGGAGGAGGGAGTGAGAAACGAGGAGCGACGACGAGGAGGGGGAAGGAGAAAGGACTGAAGCCCTCCGCCTTCCTCATTCCCGCATTTTGCCCTCCCGCCCCGTGTCCTCCTCGTCTTCCGTCCTCCGCCCTCGGCTTTCGGCCTCCCTCTATCCCCCCCCCTTTGTGCCCCTCCTCCCGCCCCCTTCGCTGCTCTCTCCTCCCTCCTGCGTTCTCTCGTCTCCCTCTCCTCCTTCCCTCCCTCCCCTCCTTGTTCTCCTCCCTCCTTTTTCTTCTCCCTCCCCTGTCTCCCCGCTTGTCCAGCGTACCCCCCATCTTTCCCCCCCCCCCCCCGCTCAACGGGCACGCGCAGGAGCGGGAGACTGACGTGCTGGAGGTCGACGGGATGGAGATACAGTCGAAGCCTGCAAGGAACCGCAGGCGCGTCCGGCCCGCCCTGCCTCCCCTCCTTCCCAGACGCCCAGGGCCTGGGCCTGACGACTCTTCTCCGGTTGACTTGCGGGGCGTGGAGCGAGAACACCCGATTGAAGCCAACACAGCTCGATGCACACCCGGATCGAGCAATTGAGGGAAATCCGGAGATGTTCAGACGCATCAGGATACACGGTGGGAGATCCAGCGCGAGCCGAGGGACAGCAGAAGCCGTGAATCCATCAGCGGGGCGTTTGGCGGCGCGCAGAGGGGGATCGAGGAGTGGATCGAGGATCGAATGCCCAGCATCGAGGAGTGGATCGAGGATCGAGGATCGAGGGTCGAGGAGTGGATCGAGGATCGAATGTCCAGCATCGAGGAGTGGATCGAGGATCGAGAGGATCGAGGAGTGGATCGAGCACCCAGTGGGGGTGGCCCGCGGTCGCCACGGCTGGATCCGCCCCGAAGAGGTGGCGAGACTGGGCTCCAGGACAGGGCCGAGCCTGCGGTCAAGTCGGGCCTGTCTTCCTGCAGGAGGGATTTGGTAAACATAGTCTAAAAATAGCTTCGGGACGATTCTTCGACTGCTCTTCGACCGTTTTTGAATATTGTGTGCCCATTTTTATTGTTTCAGATTGGTAAGGTCGCTGCGCAATTGAACGTCGATGTGAGCGATGCAGAAGCATGGAAGTCTAGAGTCGTCAATTTCTGCATGAGTAGCTAGTTTGCAAGAGTCCACGCGCCTAGGGCGTATGACTTTTCGTTCGTTCGTTTGAATGTTTCCTCCAAGATCCGCCTGCAGGGGGACATGCCCGAACGAGGCCTTACGGGTGAAGAGAACGGACCACAGGGGCGAAGGTGCGGCCTCCTCCCCGGAGGGGCGGGGTCGGGGGCGGACAGTACCGCCTTTTGAGAAGGCCTTCTCCTTCTCACTTCTCCCCCTCGCTCGCTCGCTCGCTCGTCCCCCCTCCCCTTGTCCGCCTCCCCCCCTCCTCCTCCTCCTCCTCCTCCTCCTCCTCCTCCTGCTCCTCCTCCTCCTCCTCCTCCTCCTCCTCCTCCTCCTCCTCCTCCTCCCCCTCCTCCTCCCCCTCCTCCTCCTCCTCCCCTTCCTCCTCGCCCTGACACGTCGATTAGTGAGTTGTCCATTTTCGGTTCTCGAGAGGGCGCCGCGGCTGTTCTTTTTCCAGGCTTGCGCCCGCCAGGTCTGGGCCTGAGGTCGTCGTTATCACCAAATCACGTTTTACGAAAGGGGGGTCTCTCCATCCCCGAGGCAGGGGTCTTCTTGCAAGGGGTCGGCTCCATTTCGGAGGACTTGCGAGGCGGGGTGCCTTTCTGCATGGCCGCAGCCCCCCGCTCTGCCCTCACCTCCCCGGGTGTGCGCACCGGCAGAGCGGGCCGTTGCCTCTCGCCGTGTGTGCCGTGCCCACGCGGGGCGTCTGGTTGGGGCCCGCCCCGATTCACCGAGCGCGTTCCACAACTCGCAAAGTGCCTGCTCGCAAACGTCAGGAAAGCACATGTCTGCACCCGTGTGATTTATCGTAGATCCCCCGCGGCGGATCGAGGCCATTTGCGAGTAGTTATTCTGCGAGCAGTGGAGCGAGCTCGTCGACCGACGGGACGGGGGGCCAGGTGCGGACCACGAGACCCTGCTGAGCCACGACAGACGATCACCTCCTGCGGGTCGTCGGTCTCATGGGCCGCCCGTCGGGCCGGGGACGGTCTGTTTGGTGGGTCTGTTGGGTTGTGCCTGCCACCCCCCCCTGGCTCCTGGGACGGGTGCACGGATCACGGGTTCAATCCTTCGACCCACCTCGGATGCATGAGTATCACCACCTCTTTACCGGGGCGGAGGCGGAGGTGGACGGGCAGAAGGGGTCAGGGGGCGGCGAGAGGCGTTAGCCCTTGTTGTGCGCTCCCGCGGGGGCATCCCGCACGTCTGCACGTCTGCACGCGGCAGGTGCGGACATCTTGCAGTCACCAGGCGGCGGTGGTGGTGGGGTTGCCCTCCTCCCTCCGGCAGGTTTGCGCCGCGCTGACGCGGCGGCGAACCCGGCGCGGGCGTTCAAGGTCCAACGCCGCAAGTGGCCCAGAATCGGCCGATGTCGAGCGATCTGCGCTGTCAGAGAGCTGCGATCGTTCAGGTGTTGGACGATCCGAGCGGCGTCGGAACCCAACGCCCGCGACATCGCGACGCGAGCCAGCCGTGCACGTGGGTCGCCGCTGGAATCTTTTATCGAGACGGCGGATTCGGGCCTGGAGCTACTGCCATCGCCCGAACTGGCCCTGCCTCGCGTGCCCCCAGTGCTCTTTCTGGTGTGGGGCAGATGACGACACCCAACCCTGAGATTTTGCCCCCATGCAGAGAAAGCGTCGGATGCAGCAGCTGTGGACGCGATCTGCTACTCTTCGGATCGCGTTTCCTCGCAACTCATGTCGCGACGCTGATGCATACTCTCCTGGCTCTCCCCCGTGGGATCTCGGCTGGTCGCCAGATCTTGAAATTACGCGAGCAGTGCTGATTCTCCTTTCGGCTGGAGCGGCAGACAGCTCGCCGTCGTTCTGCTTCAAGAGCAGGGAGCCATGGCCAAGTCCAGTGTCGTTCAGTGAGGGAGTGTCCTGGGCGAGGGAGTGTTCTCTGAGGCTTTCGCCGCGCGGCCGTCGTACTTCGAATGCACTGCGCTCTCGTGTCGCAGCCGCAGCCTACACCGTTCCACGAGCAGATTGGGACACATGCAGTGCCAGCCTGTGGGTGGCATCTCGCACATATTCTCAGATAGCTTCGGCGCCATATTCCGCATGCGTTGTACGTTAGATCGCACACTGTGCCCCGACCTGCTAGTCGTGATTACTTGCAGTGTCAAGAGGGAAGGGGGGAGAGGAAGAGGTAGGGGGAGGCGAGTTCGGGAAGGAGGTGGCAAGATCTGGAGACCGAGTGGCCGAGCCGTTTCAGAACTTGTGGAGGACGTCTCAACCATAGTGTAATGTTTGACGCTACTCTTGCTCTTGTGCGGCCGTATTGTCCTTGACCAGGAAGAGATAACGCCTCCTCCTGTGAGTCCGCCCGGTCTCATGCTGAACTGAGCGTCCTTAGACTCCTGTAGGTGTAGCTTCTGTCGGACAGGCTACTTCGGATTTCCGTGGCATCTTGTCTTGCCAGAAACAAGTTGCGCAGATTCGCAGTTACCCATGCGCGTCTTTGTGTATCGTCTTCTTTCAAGATTCATTGGGAATGAAGTACCACAGGGTAGACTTTTGCTGCATCTGGATCTTGCCGAGTGGAGCACTAGAGAGCAAGTGTGGTGACAGTCAGGGATGACCCTATGTTCCCATACGTATGTATCATACATGTATACATGTGTATATATCATAATGTTTATCACACAGACATATATGTACATCTGCTAACCAGCGTGGATCCCAAGCAGTGCGTTTTTAACAATCTATGTTGTACAATCGATGTGGAGCAACATATGTGGTGCAATCTATGTGGTGCTCTAAAGGCGGAACAATTTATGTGGCGCACTGTATGTGGTGCGACCTAGGTTGTACACTCTATGTTGTGCACTAGATGGTGTGCGATCTAGGTCGTGCAAACTCTGCGGTTCAACCGACGTTGTGCGCTAAAGGTTCTGCGACTTACCTTGTACAGTCTATGTGGTCCATTTATGTAGTGCAATCTAGGCTGTGGAACCTAGGTGGCGCAGTCCACGTGGTGCAATATATGCGGAACGATCTAGGTGGTGCAATCTAGGTTGTGCGATCTAGATTTTGCAATCTATGTTCTGCATTATATGGTGGGCGATCTAGGTTGTATAATACCTGCGGTACAGCCTATACTGTGCGATCTATGTTGTGCGACCTATGTTTTGCAATCTATGTGGTGCACTCTAGGTGGTGCAATCTAGGTTGTGCAATCTATGTGGTGCATTCTGCGTTGTGCAATCAGTGCGTTACGATCTATGTGGTGCGATCTATGTTGTGCGCTCAACGGTGTGATTCCCAGTGCCGAAGTTGAATTGTCAAGTCCACTGCTCGCGCAAGCATCCCCCCCGCAACTTGGTTGGCAAAAACAATGCCGCTGGCAAACGAGATGATGTTAGTAGCGATGCTGGTGACGATGATTACGCTGACGACGGCAGGGCCAATGAGGGTGCCGATGCTGGTCACGCCGATGGCGATGATGGTGTCTACGTGTTGGTGATGGTTTTTTGGAAGAGTTTCGACATGCGCGCTTGGCCGACGTGGCCTCGGTGTCGCTGACCGCTCGGGATTTCCCAGCGCGTCTCGAAGGCCGTGCTGACGCGCGGGCGCTTCAGTGCGAGTCGGTGGTTCGGGCGGGCGCGGTATCATAGCGACGCCAACAACGGCAGACGCGATGATGATAGTAGCGATGTTGGTGATGATGAAGGCGCCGATGCTGACCACACCGGTGATGATGATGGCGTCCGCGTGTCGGTGGTGAAGGTTTTGGAAGGATTTCAACATGCGCGCGCGGCCGACGGGCGCGAGTGGCCTGCTTCGGTGCATTAGGCAGGGATCGTGCCCCTTAGCAAGCGCGCAAAAAGGCGATCGAATGATGTCGGCATGCGCGCGCGAGAGGCCCGCGTTGCTTCATGTCATGAAATTGTTGAAACACGTATGGTTTTCGCCAGGGTTCGCAAGGGCGCGCGAATTTTTTGGACCGGATGCGTTGCACAGCCGAGGGTCTTGACATGTGTCTTCGGGAACAACGATTTTTAAATCTTCACGACACCCAAGGTTTTAAACATATTTCGGCATGCGCGTGCGACGCCGTGCGCGTGTGGATTGTTTTTTCCCGGAAAGGGCTTAGGCCCATGGGTCTCTTTTAGTGTGTTTACCTCCGGTTCTGACGGCTGTAGGGCTGGCGAAATTATTTTGCGATAAATAACGAGGTCGCGTAGGGCCGGCGAATCAAAATTTGAGGATGTCTCGAACGAACGCTGGTTTTTGAGAATTTGTTGAGGACGTCTCGAGCGAAACGCTTGTTTTATATTACATATTTTTTTCTGGGGGCCAGAATTCAGAGGATCTCTCAAGTGAAATGCTTGTTTCCACGTGCCCAGGTCTTGAGGATGTCTCGAGCGAGACGCTTGGTTTCACGCGTCCAGGTTGCCCAGACAGATGTCTAGCATGAGGATTTGTTGAGGATGTCTAGAACCAGAGGTTTGCTTTTACGTGTCCAGGTCGCCCAGGCGGATGACTAGCATGAGGATGTGTCGAGGAAGTCTCGATCGAGACGCTTGTTTGCACGTGTCCAGGTTGCCCATGCGGATGTCTAGCATGAGGATGTGCTGAGAACGTTTTGATCGAAGCGCGTGTTTTCACGTGTCCAGGTCGCCCAGGCACAGCACAGCCTTCGGTACGGTACATCAATATCGATACCCTTAGCACTGCAGCCTGGCATGTTGCCTGGCACTTTCCGCGGAGCGTCCCGTGGCGAGTCCCCCTGGCACGTCGCGCGGTGCACGTCCATTGGCACGTTCCTCAGCGCGTCCCCTGGGCACGTCCCGCGGTGCGTCCCCATGGCGCGTCCCCTGGCACGTCGCCTGGCGCGTCCCCTGGGACGTTCCGCGGCGCGTCCTCCTGGCATGTCCCCCTGTCGATTAGTTCTGGGGCAGCTACCATCTGCTCAGGCAGCTCGAGCTTGAGATCCAGATCAGTTCGGTCAGGACTCGGATGCCAGGGAGGACTCGATCCACAACGCTATATAGAGCACAATCGCGGCATGGCACATCGCAGTT
>CAUYUJ010019109.1:43665-46165 GCA_963575745.1 Prorocentrum cordatum
CCTCCTCCCCTTCCTGGTCCTCCTTCTTCTCTTCCTCCTACCCCTCCTGGTCCTCCTCCTCCTCCTCCTCCTCCTCCTCCTACTCCTCCTCGCCTTCCTCCCCCTGCTGCTCCTCCTCGTGCTCCTTCTGCTCCCTCAGCACTGGAAAGTAGAGGAGGAGGCGGAGGAGGAGGAGGAGGAGGAGGAGGAGGAGGAGGAGGAGGAGGAGGAGAAGGAAGAAGGAGGAGTCCTTCCTCGCTCTATCGCCGTCGTCATCGTCGTCGTCATCATCATTATTGCCATCTTCGTCGTCGTCTTCGTTGTCGTCCTCGTCACCTTCGCCTTCGCATTTTTTCCTCGCCTTCCTCTTTCTCCCTCCCATGATGCGGCGCTTTCCAGACAGTTTCTGCAGTAACCTGTTTGTATCCAGTGCTGAATTTCGTAGCAGTGCAGACAGGGTGCAGTGGAGTGCTCGATTATCATCTAAATCGTTACTGCCGCCGAATGAGGAACCTTTAGGTACCACGTATTGTTGTCGACCCCTTGCTTTTCTTTGCCAGGATTCCGACGACCTCATGCCACTAAGCGGTGTACGTTATTGGGTAGAGCGGATGATTTTTACAATCGGTTGCCTCCAGGGCATTCCACAGAGGTGGGGATACGATCGTCGTCGGCTGTCCGTGTCCCACTCACCCTTCCTGCCCTCTCTTTCTCCCAAATATGCTCGGTCACTCCCACGGTTGCCGCGGGACTGCGCGCAGAGGTCTATTCTCAGTTCTCGAGCTGGCGCGGGACTGCGGCATGGGCGGCAGCTCACAGGGGCGATCTATGTCTCGGGGCTGCCGAGCTGTGTCAATTACCATACGGTAGGTTCGTGGCGTGTCGACCACAGGCGACCCCGCCGCCGGCGTTCAACGTTGAACGTCGCGGGCGACCCAGAATCGCTCGATGTGGAACGATTTGACGTTTCGGAAACGGCCGATCGTTCAAGGTTGAACGATCCCCGCGGTGTCAGAAACCAACGCCGAAGTCGGCACGACGCGAACCTGTCGTATTCGGGTCGACGAAAGGAGGGACAGAGACGTGTTTCTTGCGGGGTCGGAGTCTGCCGCGTGCGGCTGATTTCGGTCCCGCCGCTGGGCGCGTTCCTCGAAGCATTGGCCCCTCTGGCGCCGTGAGGCGCCAGGGGATCCCGCTGATTACGTGAGCTGATGCGCTCATCTCCCCCTTCCTATCCCCCCCTTCGTCCGACACGACAGGTGGAAGTATGTCCCGCGGACGTGTCGGGCTAACTCATCCCTCGGAGTCAGGAGGATTAAGGAGCTGCGGGGAAACATTTGGCTTTCTAAGCTTCCGCTGAGGGAATCTGCGTTTCCGACCCCTCAAGTCCTGAATGTTTCATGAAGGCATCACCTCCAACCTCCAACCTCTTCACTTTTCGAGTGCATGAGGGGCTCTGCGTGTCCGACCTGGAAGTTCTCGACTGCCTCAGGGTAATCTGCACGCCGACCCCACAATGCACACATGCTTGACGGCTTCTGCCTCCTTGACCCCCAACCCCTTGAGCGTGGAGAGGACTCTGCACCCCCGAGCCGCTCTTCTGCCCCGCGTGCCAAGGGGCTCCCCCTCCTCTCTCAGGGCCCCGACGCGCACCCCCGGCGGCAGCGACGGGGGGGCCCGCCCGCAGGCCCGAAGAGGTCCGGCGTCGACAGAGAATGGCCTGCCCCGAGAGGAGCCTTTTCGCCTTGTCGTCGCCGCCGCCGCCGCGGCCGCCGTCGGTCCGCCGCCAGGCCGGGGTGCCCTGGCCGGCGTGGCGGCCGCGGCGGCCGCCGCCTGCGCCGTGCGCGGGGCCGTGCGCCGCTACGCCCAACCTCGGCGCCGTCGTCACCGGGGAGGGGGAGGGGAGAGGAAGGAGGAGGAGGAGGAGGAGGAGGAGGAGGCGGAGGAGGAGGAGGCGGAGGCGGAGGAGGAGGAGGAGGAGGAGGAGGAGGAGGAGCAGGAGCAGGAGTAAGAAGATGAAGAGGAAGAGGAGGAGTAGGAGGAGGAGGAGGAGGAGGAAGAGGAAGACGAGGAGGAGGACCATTGGGAATCCAATGCTTATCGACGATGTTGCAGTAAACCCTCCCTCCTAATTCCTGGTTCATATGTCACTACAAGGATTCATCCACACTGAGGGAAGTGCCCTGTTTGAAGACAACCGTCCGAAAACCCTGAACCGTGCCAGAACACCATTCCTGGGACTTGAATGCCGCGAATGAAGTTTCGGCTGCGTCCTGACGATCCTGAATCTTGCCAGAACGCCATTCCTATTTCAACACAGCGAATCAGGAGGAGGAGTAACACGTAGGAGTGGGAGCATGAGGAGATGGAAGAGGAGGCAGACTCTCTGGGAACGGATGCCGCTGAGGCGGCTTCTCCTTATCTCCCTCCCGCTGCTCTTACTCCTCCTGCTAAAGCGAGAATGTGAGAGTGAAGTGGTAGTTCGTTGTCCGTTTTCCGGTTCGCTCTTTTTGAGACTCGC
>CAUYUJ010019109.1:53665-61165 GCA_963575745.1 Prorocentrum cordatum
ACGGGCTGGGGCGGCGCTGCTGTACGGGCATGGTTAGCCGACGCTGCCTCTTCCGCCCTCGGCCTGTTCCGTCGGCGCCCATGGTCTAGGTCACGCCAACATGGATTACGGCGCGTGGATTAGCGACCAGTCCCGCTTCCACACGAAAACGGCGCGCGCTGTCGCCGAATGAGGCGGCACTGGCCCCAATTGTCGGGGGTACATTCCCCGATCCATGGATCTGGCGCCCACGCGCCAGATCCACTGAGCCTTAATCCATGTTAGCGTGCGCCCGACAGGGAGCGATCTCCGACGGATGGCGAAGCGAACCGGGACGTGCGGGGAATGTGTCGCTCTGGGCATTCGAGCTCTCGTGGTGGCCCTTCATGAGCCGAGGGGGGAAACTCATTGTGGGTATCCTGGACGGCGCAAGCATTCACATACACACATGACACAAACACACAACCACACAAACACAACACACATTCATGCACAACCACACAACCACATAAGCACACACACAAACGCACGAATACACAAACACACAAACACACAAACACACAAACCCACAATCAGACAAACACACAAACACAAATATACAAACACACAGACAAACGCAAACACACATAAACATACAAACACACAAACACAAAAGCACAAACACACACACACAAACACACAAACAGCACAAACAACACAAACAGCACAAACAACACAAATAACACAAGCAACACCGAACACAACACAACACAACCCAGCGCAACCAAACCCCACCCAACCCAACCCAACCCAACCCAAGCCAACACAACACAACACACCACAACACAACACAACACAACACAAACAGCACAAGCAACACAAACAACACAATCAACACAAACAATACACAACACACACATCACAAACTACACAAACAACTCAAACAACACAAACAACACAAACAAGTAAAACAGCTCAAACAACACAAATAGCACAAACAACACAATCCATACAAGCAGCACAAAACCACACAACCAACACAAACAACGCAGACACACAAACACGCAAAACCAAACTCACAATCACATGCACACAAGCACACAAACACGCGAACACACAATCTCACAAACACAAACCGACAAACACACACAAACACACAAACACATATACACAAACACACAAACACACAAGCACACCACCACACCAACACACAAACACACAGACACACCAACACACAAGCACACAAGCGCACAAACACGCAAACACACCAACACACATTCACGCACACACGCAACCACACAACCTCACAAACACACACTCACACACAAACACACAAACACACTATCACACACACAACCGCGCAAACACGCACACATAGGCACGCAAACGCACAAGCACATCATAAACACACGAACACACCACACACACAAACACGCAACACACACACACAAGCACACAAACGCATACACACAAACACACACACACTCACGCACAACCACACAACCAGACGGACACCCAACCACACAAACACACCACACACACAACATGCAGACTCACACACAACCACACGCACAGAAGCACACAAACACACAACCACACAACCACACAAGCACACACATACACACAGCACACACAAGCACACATTCACACACTCACACAATCACACATGCACGCACTCACACACTCACACACTCACACACTCACACACTCACACACTCACACACTCACGCACTCACACACTCACACACCTTCACACTCACACACTCACGCACTCACACACATACACTCGCGTACACACTCACACTCTCACACTCACACTCTCACACTCTCACACTCTCACCCTCTCACACTCTCACGCTATCACACTTTCACATCCTCACACTCATCCACTCAGACTCACACTCACACTGACACTCACAGTCACAGTCTCGCTCACACTCACACTCACACTCACACTCACACTCACACTCACACTCGGGCCCAGACTCAACACGCACACTCACACTCACACTCATACTCACACTCACACTCGTACTCACACTCGCACTCACGCTCACACCACACTCACAGTCACAGGCACACGCGCACTCGCACTCACACTCACACCCACACCCTCACCCACACCCACACTCACACTCACACTCAAACGCACACTCACACTCACACTCGCACTCACACTCACACTCACACTCACGCTTAAACTCACACTCACACTCATACTCACATTCGCACTCACACTCACACTCACAACCACACCCACACCCACACCCACACTCACACTCACACTCATACTCACACCTTCACACTCACCCTCACCCACGCCCACGCCCTCACCCTCACCTACGCCCACACGCGCACACGCACACGCGCACGCGCACGCAGACGCACACGCACACGCACACACGCACACATGCACACACGCACACACGCACACTCGCACACACACACACACGCACACACGCAGACACGCACACACGCACACACGCACACACGCACACACGCTCACACGCACACACGCACACACGCACACTCGCACACACGCTTGCATGCACACACGCACATAAACACACACGCACACACGAACACCCGCACGCACCCGCACGCACCCACACACCCACGCACCCACGCACCCACGCACCCACGCGCACACGCACCCACGCACTCACGCACCCACGCGCCCACGCACCCACACACCCACGCACCCTTGCACCCACGCGCACACGCACCCACGCACGCACGCACGCACACACGCACACACGCACATGCGCACACACGCACACATGCACGCACACGCGCACACACGCACGCACGCACACACGCGCACACGCGCACGCGTAGGCATGCACGCATGCACGCAAGCACGTATGCACGCATACACACGCACAACACACACGCACACACGCAGACACGCACACACACACACACACACCCGCAAAGCCCACACAACCCACACACCCACGCACACACGCACACAATCACGCACACACACAACACACAATGCAGCACACACAACACACACACACACATACCACAGACATTACAGACAGACAACACACAGACAACACAACACACACGCACACCCCACGCCATTCCACTCCACCCCACCCCACCCCAAAACACATCACAACACAACACAACACATCACACCACAACACAACACATCACAACACAACACAACACAGCACAACACAGCACACTACAGTACAACACAACACAGCACAGCACAACACAACACAACACAACACACAACACACAACACACAACCCAAACACATAACACAGGCAACATAGACAACACAGACAAAATAGACAACACACAGACAACACACACCACACAGAACACACACGCACCCCACCCCATTCCACCCCACAGCACAACACAACACAAGGCAACACAGCACAGCACAGCACAGCACAGCACAGCACAGAGCACACCACGACACAACACAACACAACACACAACACACAACACACAACACACAACACACAACACACAACACACAACATACACACACGCATAACACACAACACGCACACACACTGTTCTTCTCGGACCACCCACAGGGGTGCGAAGATAACAGCGCGGCGTGCTTCCCGGTCTGAGCTGGCCGGGGATTTGCCCTCCTCCATGGGGCCGCTCGAGAGCGTGAGGGCGCGACGCGCGTCGCGCTTCGAGACGCGCGAAGCTCGGTGACCTGGTACGTACACGCCGGTCGTTGAAAGTAGGTATTTCTTGATCCCCGGATCCCAATCTACTTCAAGCGCATTCCTGCTTCAAGCATCGATGTGCCTCTGCTGTGCTCTGCTGTTCTCTGGGAGGGCCCGAGTCCAATCTGCCTCATCCGCCTTCCTGCTTCGTGTTTTCACCCACCTCTTCCGACCGACGCGTGCTCTCATGCTGCCGCTCGTGCTGCTCCTCCGGCGGCCTCCGATGCCTCCGCTCGCGCCGCCTGCCGGCCGCTCCAGACGGCGACGAGCCGCCTGCCCCAGCCGCGTTCTTCCAGGTCCCAGCGCGGCCCCATCAGCTCATCCAGGGGCGATGCCCAGACGAGCTGCCCTGATCAGGGGTGTGGAGGAGAGCGCCGAAGAGTCAAGGGCTGGGCAAGACGTCGTGCCCCATGAGGGGGAGGATGGAGGAGGAATCGGAGGATGAGAGGATGAGGAGGAGGAGGAGGAGGAGCAGGAGGAGGAGCAGGAGGAGGAGGAGGACAAGGAGGAGGAGGAGGAGCAGGATAAGGAGGAGGAGGAGGAAGAGGAGGGGGAGGAGGGCGAACAGCAAGGCCAGAGGTCGGATGCCTCTCTCGGAGTCTCTTCGGATTTCTTTAGAGAGCTTCTTGGAGTCCTCTAGGGGGTCTCTTTTTCGAGAGCCTCTTGAGTCCTCTTGGAGCTTCTTTTAAGTCGGGCCTGTCCCTCTACAGGAGGAGTATTCAAAACTAGTCAACCAGTAGTTTTGGGACGTTTTTTTTTGCTATTTGTATTGATTTTTGAATGAGTTTTGATTGTTTTACATTTTTCGTGTAACATCCGCCTGTAGGAGGACACGCCCGACCTAAAGCTTCTTTCGAGAGCGCCTTGGAGGTCTCTTTTTTAGTCCCGGGGACCTCTTGGGGCGTCTTGGGTGCCTTTGGGGGGGCCTCTTGGAACCTCTTGTGGGTCCCTGGGGAGCCTCTTGGGGGCACCTTGGGGGCTTCCTCGGGGCCTCTTGGGGCCTCCGGGGCACCTCTTGGGCCGTCTTGGGGCACCCTTGGGAGCCTCGGGTGCCATGTTGGGACCATCTTGAAGGAGATCGATAAAGGGAGCAGGGCTCCTAACAAAGGTTCCCAGCGCCCAGGAGGCCAAACTGTGGCCAACACCGTCGAATAATCAATAATTTTGTGTCTCGCTGAGGCCTCTTGGGGGCTTTTCGGGGCGTGTTGGGGGTCTCTTGGGAGCCTCTTGGGGGCATTGTGGGGGCCTCTTCGGGGCCTCTTGGGGTCTCCTGGGCACTTTTGGCCCTCTTGGGGCACCGTCGGGGGCCTCGGGGGCCATGTTGGGGCCATCTTGGAGGAGATCGATCAAATGATGGGAAATCCTTCATGAGGTCCCCCCCGCCAACAGGCCAAACTGTTGCCCAAACCCAAGTCGAATCAATCATTTTGGCGTTCTCGCCAAGGCCACTTGGACGCTCTAACGCCTCGCGACCCCCCCCGTCCAGGTCTAGGGTGGGGGGTAGGGGGAGGGGTCAAACTATGCTCCTAGATAGCAGGCCGTCTAGCTCACTCCCACCGGTCCTCCCAACACATAAGAAACACCCGAGCGTCAGCAGATCGCTTAGGAACGCCACACATGCCATGCGCGCCACAGGTTCCAGGCGCACCAGGCACCCTGGAGGCCCAACCGTGCCAGGTGCGGCACATGCTCCACGTGCGCCACCTGTGACACGTGCTCCAGCCGCGCCATGTGCGCCAGCTACGGGGAACCGATAGGGACCCCAGGTGCCTGGGGTCCTGGCCCGAAGGAGCTTAGGATCTTGAATCCCCCTGAAGCGAAGTGCCGAGCATTCTGTGAGAAGGGCGGCTCTTCCAGGGAGCGCAAAGTATCGTCGCCGATGGACGAATCGTGACAGCTTGAGTAGTCGTGAAACAGATGAGAGCTCAGAGAAAGGAGGACTCTGCCGAGACCCCCGCCGTCCCTGTCAAAAACCACTGCGAAGTGGTCGCAGGGCATCCGTGCATGCGCCAAACTTGGAGGCAAAATGCATGTTTTGTTTTGTGCAAGGGATGGTGGGGGGGCTCATTGGTCTGGGTTGACTGCCGGTCGCCTGGGGGATGGGGTATCCATTAATAGGGAGCAGTGATAAGCCCTTCCCCGAAGGGGAAGAAGGGATATCGGAAGAAGAAACTCGCTAAACCACTTACGCCCTAAAGGGCTGGTGGGACCCCGAACCTCCCGACGCAAGGGGCGGCCTTCCAAGAAGGCCCCCTTCTCCTTAGAAGGTGCGCCCCGTACCTCCTGACAGAGCCGCCCTCCTGACCCCCGCCCGTTGTCCTCAGCCGGTCTCACGTCAGCCGCCAGCTGCAGCCGCCTGCACCCTGCTCCTGCCTCGGCTGCTCTTGCCTCCCGGTGCCTCCCGTCGCCCGCCTGGCTACCGGCGTCCGCTGGCCGCTTCGAGGGCTCGGCGCTCGCCTCGGTGTCTGTGCCGACGGACCACCTGCCTCAGCCGCTGGAGAGCTTTCGCGGCGTGGCCGTGGACGTGTCTGCCTGCGACGGCCAGGCCAGGCTGGGATGGAAGAGACGAGAGAGGAGGGGACGGCGATGATGCGAAGGAGGAGGAGGAGGAGGAGGAGGAGGAGGAGGAGGAGGAGGAGGAGGAGGAAGGAGGAGGAGGAGGAGGAGGAGGAGGAGGAGGCGGAGGAGGAGGTGGAGGAGGAGGAGGAGGAGAGGAGGAAGGAGGGAGGAGGAGGAGGAGGAGGAGTGAGGAGGAGGAGGAGGAGGAGGAGGAGGAGGAGGAGGAGGAGGAGGAGGAGGAGGAGGAGAGGGGTGGGAGGAGGAGGAGGAGGAGGAGGAGGAGGAGGAGGAGGAGAGGAGGAGGAGGAGGAGGAGGAGGAGGAGGAGGAGGAGGAGGAGGATGGAGGAGGAGGAGGAGGAAGGAGGAGAGGAGGAGGAGGAGGAGGAGGAGGAGGAGGAGGAGGAGGAGAGAGTAGGAGGAGGAGAGAGGGAGGAGGAAGGAGGAGGAGGAGGAGGAGAGGAGGAGGAGGAGGAGTAGGAGTAGGAGTAGGAGTAGGAGTAGGAGTAGGAGTAGGAGTAGGAGTAGGAAGAGGAGGAGGAGTAGGCGTAGGCGTAGGCGTAGGAGTAGGAGTAGGAGTAGGAGTAGGAGTAGGAGTAGGAGTAGGAGTAGGAGTAGGAGTAGGAGTAGGAGTAGGAGTAGGAGTAGTAGGAGTAGGAGTCAAGCTAGCCAGCTCGAGCGAGTCAAGCATGGCATGCCCAGTCCCACCCGCCCTCCCACAACAAAAGAAGCAAAGCTGGCACAACTGGGGGCCGAAGTCACACCGGCCAGCCGGTTTGGTACAGCTGATGCGGCCGCGATGGCGGTTGCCGACGGGAACTGGCGAGCGCGTGTTGAATGCCGCGCACGCATTGCCAGACGAGTCGAGAATGGCCCGGTACACCGCAGGAAGCCAGAGGTGGCCGGAGGAAGCCCGACGGTCTGACAGGACACCCCAAAGCATTTTTGTGAAAAAGCATTGGGTTTTTGATGTTTTTATGTTGAAATGCTTGCAAACACACGGTGTTCGGTAGGATTCTGACATGAACGCGCGAGTGTGCTCTTTGTGGCATTTTTTGCACAGGATTCGCGGCCTGGGTGCATGACAGAGCATCGCGAGTGCACCGCGCGATGACGTGAAATCGCTGGATTTGACCGAATTCTTAAGATTCCTATGGTTTTCCTATGATTTCAGCAAGAGAGCCCGGGCGGGAAATTTGTACAATTTTTGTGAAAAAGCATTGGGTTTTTGATGTTTTTATGTTGAAATGCTTGCAAACACACGGTGTTCGGTAGGAT
>CAUYUJ010019109.1:71165-73665 GCA_963575745.1 Prorocentrum cordatum
ATGAATGTGTGTATATACATGTGTATATATATATAACATGTATACCGATATAGCCGCCACCGCGCCCGGAGGCACGAATTAAAGTGCCCGCAGGTAAAGGGTGAAAAGAGGTAGGCGTGCTGGTGGCCTTGCCTCTGCCGGCGCGCCAGTGGCGCGCAGCCAAAATCTTGCCCTCAGGTCCCTTCGAACTCTGTGTTGAGAATTGCCCGTATCTTTTTCGGGGGGCAAACGGCCTAGAGCTCCGGGAGCTCCTGGGCGCTCTGGGGCGCTCTGGGGCGCTGCTCTCGGGGAGCCCCCGCGTGACTCTTCGAGAGGCCGAGGGCGCGATGCTCGGGACGTGCACGTCCAGCACGGTCTCAGATGGCTCTGGGGACCGTGCTGCAGCCTTCTGGGGCGCATCTCGGGCCGTCTTCTTGGAGGCCCTGAGGGGCGGCCGAAGAGTCCGATTGCGTTACTGCCTTGTCTAGCATCAGAGCGTCCAAGACGGCCCAGGAGGCGCCCAAGACCGCCCCAAAATAGCCCCAAAGCCCTCTAGGAGGTGCCCAAGAAGACCCCAGTACTGCCTGAAGAGGGGCCCAAGATGGGGAACACGAACTGACATTTGATCCCTCCGCCCCAAGATGGCCCCAAGATCCCCCCAAAGCCCTCCAAGGTGCGCCCAAGAGGCCCCCAAGAGGCCCGGAGAGCCAAAATCAAGCCCCAAGAGGCCCCCAACACGTCCAGACACCCCCAAACCGCCTCCAAGAGGCATCCGAGAGGCCTCCAAGCTCTTCACGGGCATCCAGGAGGCCTCAGACCCAAAGGCCAAGATGTCCATGCGTGTAGATTTGTATGTATGTATACACACACGCGTAAGCTTAAGCCTATTGTTGTCCAAATATGCATTATGTGTCGGCTGCTGTACAGTCGGGGCGCTGACCTAAGGAACCCCAAATAAGGAACGAGGCCCCTTCTCTCCAGAAGTTGAACTTCGATTTCCCTTCGGAAGCCAAAGGAAAAGCCAAGGCAAGCTGTGAAGCGATCCAGGAACATGGAGCCCCTCCTCAACGAATAGGGTCCTTCTTCAGGGCACCGACTGTAGATGACCCCAGAGAGCGCTCCGACAGAAACTCGCTGAGCTCCCACGACTCGCGCATGGCCGGGTCGTTCTTCCCGCCTGCGGGGGGCGCGCCGGCGGGGGTGCTCCTGCTGGGCCCCCCTGCCGTCGCGTCCGAGAGAGGAACGCCACGCGCCGAGGGAGCCATGCCGAGCGTCCGCCGGCCCTGGGTGAGGATGTTGAAGGGGCCCCAGGACGCACAAACAGATACACACAGATATAAAAAGATCCCCATATATTCTCATATGTTCTGGGTCTTTGTCTTCCCCCCCACTCCCCATATTTTCCTATATTTTCCTTGGAGTCGACGTGTGTGTTTTTCCCCTCCTGAGAGGTGTGCGGTCCCCGCAGGGTTCCGCGGGGCCTGTCCTTTTGCAATGGCACCGCCTGTTTTTGTTTTTTGAGCGAGCGGCAGTCCGTTCGCGGGCGAGTGGCCGGCTGCGCTGCTGAGGAGAGCACAACCAACCCCAACTGGCGAAGAACCCCACCTCCAGGAGAGTCCCTGGCCGGAGGTGAAAATGGTTTCTCGAAAATCTCTGGGGCCCAAAAAGACCACCCTCCCCCCCAGCCGCTACCCCAGGTCGGGAGTGGGGGTCCTCGCTGGGGGTGGGGGTGCGATGCGCTTGAGGGGGCCCAGGGACACACAAATCAATACACACAAATCCCAGGACTCCCCATATCCTTCCATATTTTCTGGAGTCCCATCCTCCCCCCACTTCCCATGTTCCCACATTCCTCTGGGAATAGACGACGATTTGTGTCTATTTGTTTCCCCTCCTGAATGCTCTCCTCAACTGCCTCCCAAGCCTGGGGAAACCAAAAGGTACCCATACCGCTACTCCCCAGACCTCCCCCAGGATGCATGCCGACCAGAAGTTCGAAGCGAACCCGGCGGTGGCGACGAGGACCTCCCAGGAGCCCTCGAGGGGCAAAACGAGGAAAAAGTAAAAGGCCTCCTCTGGAAGCCGGGCTTCGGCTCAGGAGGAGGAGGAGGAGGAGGAGGTGGAGGAGAAGGAAGAGGAGGAGGAGGAGGAGGAGGAGGAGGGGGGCCACGCGGGAGGAGTTCGATTGCCGCCTCGGCAGGGCGCCAGAGGGGTGGCCCCGCGTCCCCACTTGGGGGGGGGAAGCGCTCGCGGGGCGGAGGTGCCATGGCCTGGTGGGATGAGGATCGGAAGCACTTTTGGAGGGGCCCTGAGACACACAAATAAATGCACACAAATAAAAAGCTTCCCCATCTTTCCCCCTAATTTTTCTGGGTTTCTGTCTTCCCCCCCACTTCCCATATTTTCACGTATTTTCTGGGGATCGACGGTTCATTGTGGCTGTGTGTTTCTTTCCCTCCTGAACTTTGGCGGCGTGCACGAGGGGGGTACAGTGCGGGCGCGGCCGTAAGGAACCCTCGCA
>CAUYUJ010019109.1:86165-168665 GCA_963575745.1 Prorocentrum cordatum
GCGGCGGCGCAGGCACAAACCCTTCGTTCGGGCGCACGCCACGCTGACATGGACGTGGACCCGTGACTCTGGCACGCAGGCGCCAAGACCACCACCATTCGCGACGGAGCGCGCCGGTTCTACACGGAAGCGGAACCCGTCGCTACTCCACGCTCCTGACGCACTCCAGGAGCGCGCTTCTTCTGCGCCGTCGCAGGCGCCTCACCGCTCGCCTGGCCAGAAGCACCCCGCCGGGGCACCGCTCCTCCTCCCCCTCCTCCTCCTCCTCCTCCTCCTCCTCCTCCTCCTCCTCCTCCTCCTCCTCCTCCTCCTCCTCCTCCTCCCCAAGACCAGCACGGACCGGATGCTGCCAGGTGCTGCGGCTCTGCCGGGCAGCGTCGGGGGGGGGGGCCCATAGGGGGCGGGGGCAGCGGAGCCCAGGTCGGGCGGCGCCTCGCCGACAGAGCGGCGGCGCCCCGATCACGAATCCGCCCCCCCCCTCTGCTGCCCCGCCCTCTCGTGGCATGGAAGGGGAAAGTCCCGAGGGAAGCGGCTCCTGGACCCCGGGGCCGTCCCCCGGGAGCAGTCCTTCATCCCGAAGCCTCGTTCCACGATCCTGGCTCGCGGAGGGCCCCGAGGGCCCGAGAACGGAGCTGTTTCCCAGAGGCCTTCGGACCTGTGTCCCTCAGGACCCGTTTCCTGCTTGGCGACCTCTCGTCCGACCCGATCCTGACACCCCGTGAGCCGGTCGGTCTCGTACGACCTGCGCACCAGGACGCCGCCAGACGCTGCCGACGCTACCCCTCGCGCCGCTCTCGCGGGGAATGACATCCGTTTGGTATCCTGGCCCCCGCCGCGTTATCCACACATCCACCGCACACAAACACACACACACACACACACACACACACACGCGCGCAAGCACAAACACACACGCACACACAGGCACACACACACACACACACAACACACACGCACACACAAGCACACACACAAGCACACACACACACAAACACTCTCTCTCTCTCTCTCACACGCACGCACACGCGCAAACACACACACACACACACACACACACACACGCACTCAGCCATGTTGGCTCAAGACGCAAGGCTCTCAAGTGAACCAAGGGGACACCGCTAGTTCGCGGCAGCTTCCAAGTTCTTCCGAGCACCCGCATGACAGCTCCTCCTGCTTCGCCAAAGCAAACTGTATGCACGACCCGAGCTGTCCCGACCAAAACGGGGCAGGTCCTTCCACGACGGGCAGCAGCAAAGCAGGCAGAGGAGCCGGCAAGGCTGGCAAGGCCTCCACGGAGGCCATGGGGGGCGACGCAGAGAACACACGCCGCGCTGGTTGAGCACACGTGCGGAACTTCACGATCCGCACCGAGTGCTACCACTGCTGCAAGCCCCATCAAGCCCGCGGAGACTGAGTACAACTGGGGCGTGGACCTATTCCCACGGAAGACCCATGGAAGACCGAGGGCAAACTGTGAAACAAGAAGGAGCACCGAGCCCCTCCCCGGCAACGAGGGTTCCTTCTGCAGCGCCCCGACTGTACCAGGCGCCCAAGGGTCGGTGGACCAAGCCGCAATGGGCCAGGGATCCGCCAGCTCCAAGCCCGCCAGCCGACAAGCAAGCAATGGCCATCCTCGCCGCCAGGCGGCCGGCCCCTGTGAGCATCGTTCAACCGATCCCCATCCCCACCAGCGAGGGCCGGGCCCCACTGGCCGATTCGCCCCCCTGGATGGGGATATGGGCTGCTCTCTGCGGGTTTCGAGGGACATATCCCCGGCTGAGGTGGTGGGACGTTGGGGCTCGAGATGTGGATGGGGATGGGGATACGGATCGGTTAAACGATACTGACCCTAGGCCACAGCTCGACGCCATCAAGGTCGCAACCTTTTCCCCGCCCGCTGTGGTCAAAGTGTTGCCAGACGTCGCCATCAACCGTGCTCCGGCCAAGCAGCGCTAAGTGGAGGCGGCCTTTCAGTGAGCCGCGCAGGCTGCTTTGGACGCCAAGCAGTGGCTCCTGGAGGTGCACGAGGCAGAGCTGCAGATGGGTGAAGCGCTGCTCGTCGCCAAGAGGTAAGTACAGGCGGCCTTCAGGACAGCAGCCCCTCAAGGGGCGGTGGTCATGTCAAGCTCGTCGCCGACCGAACCAGACTCCAAGGCGCCAGCTGTGGGCCTCAACGTCTCCGCCCTGCTCTCCAACGGCTGACAGGTGGACGCGGGGGATGCCTTTGACCTGGACGTCCGCGGCCTCGACATCACAGGTGCGGAGCGCAAGGAACTTCAATTACCTCCTCCAATCGTTCGTGTACCAGGTGCTCAACCGTGTCACCGCCACCGTCGGCGAAGCCACGGCAGCCCTGGACGCCAGGAAGGCCGAGACCGACGCCAAGCACAAGGCGCCCCTGGCTGAGGGCAGGGAGCGCCGAGTCGAGAATCCAGGTGCGAGAGGCAGGGGCCGCCAGCCCGAGGCCCAAGGCGGCAGGGGCGGCACTGCGGCGGCACACGCAGCATCGTCGGCTCCTCAGGATGTCGATGAGCATACTGTCGGACTCGATTGGACAGGACACGCGCGAGGACACAAGACCCTTCCGAGGGCCACATTGCCACAGGAATGCAGGAAGCATGGGCCGCGAGACGCAAGACGCAAGGGTACCCTTGACTTGGCAGGGTCGACCCACTAATCTGGGCCGACTGTATGCCCAGTGTGCCCAGTGATCTGTGTGGGCCCAAAGGCTCGGCCAAGCTGGATGCCCCCGGGCAGGAGTTCGCCATCGGAGCGCCAGTGGACGAGGAGTCCGATCTGTAGCCTTCCCGAGGGCGGCAGAGCGGGCAGGTCGGACTGCTGCACGGTGCCCGAGAGGAAACGCGCCGCTCAGGACATGTGCGACGCCGCTTGTAGGGAAAACGCGACGCCGCGCAGGAGGCTTTGGCGGGAGAATCTACAGGCCGCCAGCGACGGCTTCGACGGAGGAACTGCAGCTCTGCAACTCTCAGTATGCCTCCACACGAAGAAGGAGCACCACAGGTGGGTCCAGGAGGATTCTCTAGGTCGCCATGGGGCGCGAAGGGAGAGCCTACCCCGCGACTCCACGGGAAGAGTACAGCCAGTCGGTGCTGGAGGCCCCTGTGTCCTCCTTGGGAGGCGGGAGTGGGAGCCTCCCCCGCGACTCCACAAGGATGCCGAGCACCACCAGTGGACCACAGAGGTGTCTTTACGTCTCCTGGTTTCGAGACGGGGGCGGGGGCTTAATTACGCCGCGATTCTGCGCGGAGAGTGCAGGGCATCGAAGGAGCGCAGGACCGACCCCGACTCGGAGAAATGGGGCGACGGCCCCGGTTCCACTGCGGGAGGCCTTCTGCGGACAGTGGACCTCAACAGAGACGCGGTCGCCGAAGGTGAGTGGATGCTGGACCGCGTCGACTACGTCATGGAGGTGCGGAGGACCTACCCTGAGGTCGGGCATGTCCTCCTACAGGTGGATGTTGAACGACCAGCAAAATTTGTCACACGCACACACACACACACACGACAAAAAAATACCCCAAACATGCCCACTAATAGCCAAAACACATCTAATTCATCTCCAATATATGTTTTGAGTATTATTGCAGATTCCTGCTGTAGAGAGACGTGCCCATCTTAAAAGTACCCGCGGAAAACGACACCCGACTCGCCACCCTCTCAGCCCGGCCCAGTGCAGAGCATTTTCGAGCGGCGCGGGAGGGGGCTTAGAAGACACGCTCAGCGGCGAGCGAGGGGGGGGGGGGGGGAATGAGCAGGAGAAGGCACTCCTCCTCCTCCTCCTCCTCCTCCTCCGCCTCCTCCTCCTGGCTCGGCGGCGAGCGAGGATGGGGGGATGCCTCGGAAGCCCTCGCGCACTCCAGAACAGCTGTGGTCTTCCGCGCCGTCGGGGAAGGCATGGAACACTCCTCGGAAGGCAGCGGGGACCTTCCGAGCCCTCTCAGCAGGCCCGCCCCTTCTCGTGATGGACCACAAAAGAGGGCCCCACACCCTCGGGGAGAGGACCTAAGTCAGGAGGGCCAAAAACATCAGGGACAGAGGGGGCCTTTCCTGTGCAGATGCTCTGATGAGGCACGCCGCCCAGATGCCTTTTGCCCCCACTGCAAAGACGGGGACCTCGGCGAGGCTGCATCCGCCTCGCGTCAGCAGGGCCAGGAGCTCTTTCTTTCGGGAGCGGCCAAAGAGGGGGGGGGTCCAAGAGGGGGGGGGGTGCACATCATGACCGGCGGCATGTGCGCGGCCCAGCGGGGGGGCCAGGGACGTAATGAAATGAGAAGAGGCGCCATGAAAGCTGGGGAAATATCATGGCCACGCCATGATATCCCCCCCCCTAGTCATCACCCCCCTCTTTTCCGCCCCCGAACAAAGAAGAGACGCGTGAGCGGTCGGAGGCCTTGCCCGGGCGGAGGGCGCACGGAGCCAGACTGGAGCGCGGATGACCCACGGCGCGGGGCCTCCCGGGGTGCCCTGCCTGCCCGCCCATATGCACCCCGCCTGGCGACCCCGGCCAGGCTGCGCCGCAGGGGGAGGAGGAGGAGGAGAGGAGGGGGAGGAGGGGGAGGAGGAGGAGGAGGAGGAGGAGGAGGAGGAGGAGGAGGAGGAGGAGGAGGAGGAGGAGGAGGAGGAGGAGAGGAGGAGGAGAGAGGAGGAGCGAGGAGGAGGAGGAGGAGGAGGAGGGAGGAACGAGGAGGAGCGAGGAGGAGGAGGAGGAGGAGGAGGAGGAGGAGGAGGAGGAGGAGGAGGAGGAGGATCCCCGCCCGGAGGGGCGGCCTCCCGGGAAGGCACGCCCGTGGAGGACCAGCACGAGGAGGCGGAGGGCGGCCCCTCCTGCCACGGCAGGCTCGCGTCATGACGACCCCGACAGTGCTTTCTGACACCGCGTGGACCGTTCAACCTTGAACGGTCGGCGACCCCTCGATCGCCCGATCGTTCCATGTAGGCCGATTCTGGGCCACTGGCGGCGTTCGACCTTGAACGCCCACGGCGGGGTCGCCGCCGGTCGACACGACGCGAACTTACCGTACCCCAGGAGCAGCGTGGCCGAGGAGAAGCAGGAAGTCGCCCAAGGTGCCGACGACCCGCCGCGGGAAGTCCTGCCCATGAGCGGCAGTCGGACGGCGATGCAGCTGCTGGCGAGGGAGCTCCTGAGGTCGGCGGCGGCCTGGGTGCACGAGGTCACTGGTGCCGAGGGCAGCGTCGACTCCGTGGCGCCGTGGGCAGGCGCCAGTGCGAGGCTCGTCCTGGGCCACGCCCCGCTGAACGGCGAGGTCGCAGATCTCATGAGGCAGGAAGGTGGCCGGTCGATCGACGCGCTCGCGGATTACATGATGGCTGGGACCTGGCTCGCGGCAGCTGACCAGAGGCGCGCGCTGAGCGAGGCCCTGCTCAGTGACTGGCCGCATGTCGTGGCGCTCCACTGGGCCACGCTGCAGGAGACCACCGCGGCTTTCGCGGCAGAGATGGAGTGGATGACGCCGCCGTTGTACTCGCTGTCATGCTGGGCGCTTTCACCACAAGGGAGGCCGCCAAGATCCTCGCTTCTCATCCCCGAAGGGGCGCCTGCCTGGATGGCAACGCAGTCGTGGCGCCAGCCCTGGCCCATCACGGACGACGACATCCTGCCTCACCCAGATGCTGCGCCCTCGGGCTTGAGCCGAGGACTGCAGGACGGCGGTGCCGCGCAGAAGGCGCCTCGGCCTGGGGGCACTGAGTCCAGACCTGAGGGTGTCGAGGAGGCTGCCGAGGAGAGCATCCAGGGTGCACGGTTTCCCCCTGGGCCGTAGGCGATCCGAGGAGGAGGAAGAGGAGGAGAAGGAGGAGGAGGAGGAGCAGGATGAGGAGGAGGTGGAGGGAAAAGGGGAGGAGGAGATGGAGGAGGAGGAGAGGAGGAGGGAGGAGGAGGAGGAGGATGTATGGGAGGAGGAGGAGGAGGAGGAGGAGGAGGAGGAGGTATAGGAGGAGGAGGAGGAGGAGGAGGAGGAGGAGGAGGAGGTATGATGGAGGAGGAGGAGGAGGAGGAGGAGGAGGAGGAGGAGGGCGGGTCACCTAGGCCCTTCGGAGGAACCCTCTAATCCAGGGTGGGCAGGCCGACGGCACCGACGCCAGCACCGCGGGGCGGGCCCGGAGCCGACACGGCAGCAAACAGGGCCAGGCCAAAAGCGCGATGCCCGCAGCGGCGGCCCTCGCGCTGGCGGCCGCAGGCATCGGTAGGCCGCTTGGGGAGACCCGAGCGGGGGCTCAGCCCGCGACTCCGTATACGACTCACTGCACCGACCTTGCAGACGTGCTGCAGCGGATTGTTGCGTGGACTTCTGGCGATGGAAGACCCCGAAATGGCGAGCGAAAAACGCAGTCAATTACCCAATCAGAGCTCGTCTCTCATGGGGTCCTGGCAGATTCTAAAGGTTCAAGAGTTGTTCGGCGCCGCTTCGGTTGCTGGTGGCCGGGTGCCCGGGTGCCCGTGGGTGCCCGCCCCAGGATTTCGGTGGCCGGTGGCCGGGGGCCCGGGGGCCCGGGTGCTCGGGTGCCCATGGGTGCCCGGGTGCCTGGGTGCTCGGGGGTGCCCAGAGGTGCCCGGGGGTGCCCGGTACCCTATAGTAGCCCTATAGCCTCATAGCTCTATGGCCCAATAGCCCAATAGCCCATATAGCCCATGAAGCCTTACAGCCCAATAGCCCTATAGCCCTAGAGCCCTACAGCCCTCTAGCCCTATAGCTCTATAGCCCTATAGCCCTATAGCTCTATAGCCCTATAGTCCTATAGATCCTCTAGCCCAATAACCCAATAGCCCTATAGCACTATACCCCTATAGCCATATAGCCGATACAGCCCTATAGCCTCATAGCCCTATAGCCCTAAAGTCCTATAACCCCATAGCCCCAACAAACATCTGATTGTTTTTTCTTCTGTATCATGAATTTCACGTGGATGTTTGTTTATAGTCTTCATTCCTGGCACAAAAAAAAACGATATTCACTTCGAATTCAGGAACGAAATTCTCCAGGACACTCCGGGCCCCATCCGCCTGTTTTCCGAACGGAATCCGCTCTGCGATGTTGGCGCCACGATACGACCGCGCCGAGCCTGGAGGCAAGCATCGTCAAGAATTCTGCATGTCCCTCGGTTCGAGGACGGGAATCCCGGCATTCCCCGCGACTCCGCGCGAACCTGCTGGGCCGGGAGGTGATCAGCACAGAGGTGTCTCTAAAGTCGGGGCACCGTCAGAAGGAGCACCAAAGGAAGGAACGAAGGAGCTTTCTGGGCCACCGCGGGCCTCGTCCACGAACAAGGTCCCCGACGTAGACCCAAGGAACGGCCCGAAAACCCGAGCCCCTCCTGTTTCCAGAATGGCCCTTATGTCAGCGCCTCGACTGTACGTCCCGTGTGCCAGGGACGGGAGTGGGGGCCTTCCCCCGCGACTCCAAGGCAGGGAAGACCTGGTGGCAGCGGGCGCCCTGAGAGCGAGCGTCGAGCGCTGGTCTGGCCCCAGAGGCGCTGGCCGAGTTGGCTGCGCAACGAGCGGTGCCGGCACCACACCCAGGCGCGGCACGTCCGACGACGCCCCCAGCCAGGCCGCGTGCCTGCCAGGTCCTCGTCCTTGCTCGGCCCGTTCGTGGCGTGCCTTGCCTGCGACGGCCCCGACGCTCCTTCGGCCAGGCTCGTCGCTGGGGAGCGCGAGCTCCCGCTCGGCCCCATGGAACCCGGCGGCGGGGAAAGGCGGAGCTCGCTAAACCGCATCCGTGGCGGCCAAGGCCCGAAGATGGGCAGATGGTTCGGCGGCGAGCTCGGGGGGAAGCGAGAAGGAGAAGGTCTTCTCAGAAGGCTCGGAAGTCCCCAGGCCTTCTGAGACGTGTTCTGAGCCTTCCACGAAGACACAGAAAACAAATTCTCAGGAGGGCGCGAGGGCTCCCGAAGAGTCCCGCCGCCCTCCAAGGGGGCCTTCTCCCTCTCGCTTCCCACCCTCGCTCGCCGCTGAGTGGTGGCCCAAGGTGACTGAGCCAGGCGGTCTCTGCGCTGTGTTCGGGGGCGCGCACAAATTGATTAGCGATCCATGGATTTGGCGCGCGGTCGTCAAATCCATCGATCGGGGGAGGTGCCCTCCCCAAAATGCGGCCGTTGCCGCCTCGCTCGGCGGCGGAAATCCACGATTTCCCATGGAAACGGTACCCGTCGCTAATCCACGCCCCCCTGATCCATGTCTGCGATCGCCCGATTCTCCTTCCCGCTTCCCCCCTCGCTCGCCGCCGAGTGGTGGCCCAGGCGACCGAGCCAGGCGGCCTATGAGCTCTCCGGAGGAGGAAGTACAGGAGGAGGAGACGGAGGAGGAGGTAGGAGGAGGAGGAGGAGGAGGAGGAGGAGGAGGAGGAAGAGGAGGAGGGGAGGGAGGAGGAGGAGGAGGAGGAGGAGGAGGAGGGGAGGGGGAGGAGGAGGAGGAGGAGAGGGGGAGGAGGAGGAGGAGGAGGAGGAGGAGGAGGAGGAGGAGGAGGAGGGGGGGGGGCTCTCCTCGGCGCGGCCCTGGGCTGCTTCGTCGCTCCCCCGTTGGGGTGCGCGCGGCACGGAGTATTAGGTCGGGCATGTCCTATTCCAGGCGGATTTTGGACGAAAGACAAAAGATGGGCAGAAGACGGTCCAACAAATATTCAAACATTGTCCAAGCAAAAACCGCCCCCGGGCCCCAGGACGTTCCAACAAATATCCAAAAATTGTCCAAGCAAAAACCGTCCCGAGACTGCCTGTCAGCCTATGTTTGGATCTTCCTCCCGTAGAGGGACACGCCCGACTTACACGAAAGGCGCCCGAGGCGGGGCGCGGGGCGGGCCCTGGATCCCTGGCCTTGGGGCGCCTCCTCTGGCGCGGCCTCGCGCTCTCGTTGCCCCACGCCGGTGCTGCGGCGCTGAGGGGCTTGGGGCGGGGCGTGGCCCTGTGGGCTCCGGATCGCGCGCCTTGGGGTGCCCGCTGGCACGGCGCGCGGAAGGCCCGCCCCCCCCTCCCTCCCCTTCCCCGCGCGCTGGCCCACGAGGCGGCGACTCCGCCGTGGGTCCGGGGAGCGGCCCCACACATGCACACATGCACACACCAACACACACGCACACACCAACACACACGCACACACCAACACAACACAAGACAACACAACACAACACAAGACAACACAACACAAGGCAACGCAACACGCAACACGCGACACGCGACACGCGACACGCAACACGCAACACGCAACACGCAACACGCAACACGCAACACGCAACACCCACACACATACACACCTTGTCCCGACCCCCTCTCGGACGCCCCCGAGCCCTGTGCCACCGTCTGCACAGGACAGGCCGGCGCTTTCAGCCTCGACCGCCCGCGATGGCGTCGTCACACGAACTGTCCAATTCGGACGTCAGCCCAGATCTCCGACGACGTGAGCTGCTCATTTCGGACGTTGCTGGGCCTCGGGGTGCCCTTGGTCGGGCCCCACCCCCGGGGGAAGGGATGGGCAACGGACCTCTTGGGCCGCGCATAGACAAGCTCCTATCCTCGGGCCGTCGGCTGTCTGAACACGCCTCGTCCCGCCGGCAAACCGAGCTGCACTCTGGGCGGTCCGGACGGAGCGGCCACGGCGGATCGCGAGGGGGGATCGAAATCGCGAGGGATCGATCGCGAGGGGTCGAGGTCGATGCTCTGCGATCCAATCCCGGCGCGATCGCGAGGGATCGAGATCGAGAGCGGCCGCGGCCGTGGCCCCCGGGCATCTTCTGGATGGCCTCGGGAGGCGCGGGGATGTGGAGGAGCGGGAGGGGCGAGGGTCGGTGGGGGGAGGGAGCTTGGTAAGACCAGTTCCGTTTTGCCGTTGCTTTGCTGGTTCCGACGCCGATTGTTTACCAGTTCCGTCGCCGTTTGTGTTACCGGTTCCGTCTCTGGTTCCAATCCTGGAGCCCTTTTTGTTGCCGTTTCTGGTTGCCGTTTGTCTGCCATTTCCATTTTCAGGGTGCACTGTCGAAAACGGTGGAAAACGGCCCTGCCGATTCTGGGGCCCACTAAGGGAGGGAGTCCTTGCACCGACCTTGCAGACGTGCTGAAGCGGATTTTCGCGCGAAGTTCTGTCGATGCAGATCTCCGAAATGGCGAGCCAAAAACGAAGTGAATTTCACGTGGGATGTGTGTAGTCTTTATCCCTGGCGAAAAAAATGCACGAAAATCATTTCGAAATCCAGAGCGAAATTCTCCAGGACAATCCGGGCACATCCATTAGTTTTGCGAACGAAATTCGCTCTGCGATGTTGGCGCCACGAGGAGGGAGGGGCATCTTGCTCCCACCGTACCTCCCAGGAGGCAACGACGAAAACGAGGCAAAGGTAGTGGCAACGCCACCCCGGGTTTCATAAGAAAGTGAGGGGGGGTCACGCTTGGGCGGGTCTGCGTTGAGCTGTCTTGGAGGGGTTTCGTGTGTGTATGTGTGTGTGCGTGTGTGTGTGTGTGTTTGCGTGCGTGCGTGCGTGCGTGCGCGCACGCGCACGCGCACGCGTCTGACGGATCAATTGAAAGTCTGTCAAACTCATCATGTCGTCTTGCTGCCTTCCTCCCCTGCGAGGCACCCCCCCTCGGATCTTCCGCTGGCGACGAGGCGGCGGTAAGTAAGCACGGGGAGGGGAAGGCGCCTTGGTTGGGAAGGGAAGGTGGGCGGCTGCGGGGGACGAGCGTGGGCAGACTGAAAGAGACATAGCACCCATGCCCCACTCCATACCCCTCCAAAACCCGGCATGCGCATCCCCCCATGGCCAGATAGACACCCATCCGCACCCCCGTCCCCGTCCTTGCCCTCCCAGGAGGGAAAGGGGGAGGAGCGGGAGGAGAAGGAAGAGGAGGAAGGTGATCGCAATCGCATATGTGGGTGTGAATACGCTGATTCACCCCGAGCGAGGCAGGGGCGGGGAGGGCGCGAGAGCAGGGGCAGGGGCAGGGGCAGAGCATGAGCGGGCGTTGGGGCGTGCGCTGGAGGAGCACCACACTACCCTGATGCACCATGCGCATGATTAGCTGTGGCCACGCGGATGACAGAGGATTTGCGAAGCAAGTCCTTGTTTCGATCCGCCCTGGGCTCGCCTACCACGGCAGAACAAACAGCGGGATGGAGCGTAATGCAGTCCATGTGACGCGGTCAATGTGGCGCACAGCAATGCAAAACAATGCACAGCAATGCGCAGCAAGGCAAAGCAAAGCAAAACAACGCAGCGCAGAGCACTGCAAAACAATGCGAGGCAAGGCCATGCAGCGAAATGCACAGCAATGCGCAGCAATGCGGATCGAGGCAAAGCAACGCAAAGCAATGTAAAGCAAATGAACAGCAACGCAAATAGGGTGCAATGCAAAGAAAAGCGATGCAAAGTAACGCAGGCCCACACGGCGACGGGGCGGCGACGACGACCACATGGCCGCCAGACCGGCGTGCAGGCCCAAAGGCGAGCGGTGGCGAGGCAGCGACGTGGCGGCGACCGCGACCACTTAGCCGTCGTACCGACGGGGGGGCCCAATTCCTTGTCAGATTTGGACGCCCGAAATGGGTACGGAAAGAATGGGTACAATGCCCAACAACAAATGTTGTCCCAAACCAACAGCGGCCGCTGTTGGGCAGGCGGCCTTCTGTCTCAAATGGACACAGGCCGCGGCGGCGCGGACAGCGAGTCCTGTTCAGAATGAACAGGAACTGCTGTGGGGCATTGTGCCCATTCTTTCCGTGCCCTATCTCGTTCGTGCAGATCAGAGAGATAAGAGCCCCGAGTGCAAGCACGGATTGGACACTGCAAGCGTCATCGCTGCGGGGTGGCAGCGCCCCCGCGGGCGGCGGCCGCCCCCGCGCCGCCCTGCAGCGCTGCCGGCGCGCGAGCGGTCCCCTCCACCCCGCCCCGTCGGCCCAGCTTGCCGGGAGCCCCACCCCGCCCAGGGCCGGCAGGCTGAGCAGCTTTATCGGGCAAAGCGAATGATTAGAGGAATCGGGGGCGCGTTGTCCTCGACCTGTTCTCAAACTTTACGTGGGTAAGATCCGGTGGTTACTTGGGTGAACTTCTGGGATAAACGACACCTCTAAGTGGGCCATGTCTGGTAAGCAGAACTAGAAACTCCAGACCCGCAGAGCACAGCGTGCCCCGCACCTTCGACGGACGGCGGCTGCACGCGGCGGCCGCCGGGCCCCAAGGCGCAGCAGGGACGCTCCCCGGGGATCCCACCTGGGTGGGGATCGCCCGAAGCACAGCATGTTCTGACTACCTACCAGACCACCCCAACCCAACCCGAAGACCCGAATTTCGGGTTGGGGGGGGGTAAGGGTTCCACATGTGTTTGTTCGGTGTTTCCCGACCCCCCCCCCCACTGGAAATCGAGGGTAAATCTGAGCCTTCGGGTTGGGTTGGGGTGGTTTAGTGGGTGGTGATGTTCTTGCCTGGAGCGGACACACGTCGCAACCCACAGCGCTCGCGTCGAAGACACAAGGTGTTCGATGGGGGCTGCTATCCTCACTTTCTGGAGTCAGAGCTCGTCCGAGACGCCTCACGAACGCCCCCAAGGCCCCAACGAGAGGCCCAGGAGGTCTCCAGGACGGCCTCCAGAGGGGCCCACAAGGGAGTCCGCGAGCGGAGCCAAAGAACGGTCGCGAATCTGCCCTGTGCTTCCACCCGAGACGGCCCTGAGACCTCGCAGAGACCCCCAGAGGGCTCCAGGAAGGCCCCGAGAAGACTCGAAGAGGCCCCGGCTGGCCCACGTCCCAGCACCCTGAGCCTCACCACACACACACACACATGGTGGCGGCGACAGCCTATGGCCGCTGGTGTTGTCTGGCACACCGCATGTACACACATCGAAACAACACAACATAGTAAGCGTGCACAACATCAGACTTGCCTGGGAACCTTAACTACATGTAGATCCTGGCTGCACATCCTCCGTGTAGAATCGGTGTGTGCTGAACGTGAGGGTACGTACGTTGTGCGAGCAATCGTGTTGCAAGAGAGATATTCATACGCCCTCGAAAAGATGGGATATGTTATTACAGCGGTATACTATGCAAGTGGTACGCGCGTGTACACCTCGCGTGCTGGTTTGAAGAATGCTCATGGGCTCCCCTCGAATCTAACGCTGAAATACTCGCATACACCGCTCGCGCGATCGAAGCATCTAGGCGAAGACGGAGCGTATAAAGATACAACGATTGGGGCGCAGATATTCTTAGGTGAAACAAAGACCAACGCCACCGAGAACCCATCGGAGGGGCCGATCCCCCAGCGGTGGCGTGACCGAGCGTCGTCCTGGCCTGGGTGACGCTCGGGCGTGCCACCGCCCCCCGTCGGGTTCTCGGTGGCGGTGGTCCTCACTTTCGGGCACACGCCGACATCGATTGGAAATACGTGGATCTGGCGCGTGGGCGCCAGATCCACGGATCGGGAAACCCACCCACCCACCAGAAACGTGGCACCAGGTACGCCTGACTTTGAGGACAGAGCGTTTTCACGGGGGCGCTGCGCGTGTGCTAAAAGATGCAGACGGTGGGGCACCAGCAAGCCTGGGGCCGTGTCGAGCAGTGACGGTGGAGCTGCGGCGAGGCCCAGGCCGGGGCGGGGGGAACCCTCAGCTCACTACGTCAGGTTCGCGTCGTGACCCAGCGATTGGTTTCTAACGCCGCGTGGATCGTTCGACCGTGGCCGGTCGGCGGCAGTTCGATCGCCAGACTGTTCAATGTTGGCCGTTTCTGAGCAACTGGAGGCGTTCAACCTCGAGCACCCGCAGAGCTGGGTCGCTGTCGCGTGTCACCGTGTGCACGATTGACGTCTGGCGCGCGCACTGCATCCGAACCTGCTGCGCCCTGCCTCGGCGTGTTTCGGCGGGGGCCCAACTGTTTCCCCCAGTGCCATTTTGCTGCGTGGCCGCCAGTCCTTCACCTTGTTCACCAGCGCCTCATGGTCAACAGAGTAGCCTCCACCGCACGCGCCTCGCGCGTGGCCCACATGTTTCCACTACAAGGAGCAGACTGGGACTGACCAGACCCAACCAAGACGAATGATGGACTGGGGAGTAGAGAGAGGATGGGCCACTGACGACAGGAGAGTGAGCACCAGCAGCGGCATGCGGACACGAAGGCGCGCGGTGCAGGAAGCAGGTCCAGAGGAGCAGCAACAGCAGCAGAGGTAGAGGCAGCGGAAGTAGAAAAAGACCGAAACATAATGATCAGGAAGACGACGAGGAGCATAAGCGGGGCGCAGGGACGGAGGGGCGGGAGAATGAGAGGACGATATGACGTGAACGGGACTGAGGACAGCCACATGGACGAGGGAACGGGGGGAAATGGGGACATCGGGGACGTGGACGGTGGGTTGTCAGACATGGGCGTGGCCGCGACTGACGCTGACACTGTGGCTCATTCCGGAAACCATGATTCCCAAAAAACAACTGTACAGTCAAGGCGTTGACCTAAGGAACCCTAAACAAGGAAAGAGGCCGCTATTTTCGATAAGTTGAACTTCGATTTCGTATCGAAGACCTAAGGAAAATCCAAGGCAAGCTGCGAAACAATTAAGGAACGCGGAGCCCCTCCCCAACGAAGAAAGTTCCTTCTTCAGGGCCCCGACTGTATGTTTGGGATGGTGTTGCTCTTGCGCCGGCTTCCGCCGGACTTCCGCTGACGGAGTTCCGCTGTCCTTCCAGCGTGCTCCGCCGAGGAAGCGACGCCGACCACTTCGACCACACAGGCGAGGCCGTGTCTGGAACGCCCCACGTATGGTGAGCAATGCTGCAACGCTTGAGTACAACAAGTTCTTGCAGTGACAGCATTGGGTCGGGGTATCCCCAGAGGCTCTCGGTCCCACCTTTGCCATGGAGTTCGGCCACTGGGGCCCAGAATGAGTCTCCAGCGGGCGCGCGGCGCGAACCTACCGAGTGAGGCGAACTTCTTCGGTACATGTGCAGCTGCCCTGATCAGCACTATCGTTTAAGGCCCGACGAGGATGAGCGAGGAGATGGAGACAAGCCCGCTCGGGTCGCAGGCGAGTTCCACATGCAACCTTGATTAGGAGGCACATGATCCAGAGAACAACATCGAACAGTTGTGCGAAACATGAGGGCGGAAAATGGAAAGTGAGGAGCTAGGATGAGGAGCAAGGAGAGAAGTGACGGAGAAAAAACGGATAGGGCGGACCGCACAGTAGGGAACCTTTGGGGAGATAGCTTCGGGTCTGGAAGACTTCCCCTCGGAATTCAAACTGGCGAGGCGCTCCCCCGTTACCCCTCCTCATTCTCCGTCGTACTCCTCCTCCTCCTCCTCCTCCACCTCCTCCTCCTCCTTCTCCTCTCCCGATTCTTCCTCCCCCCCCTGCACCAACATTCGTCCTGCCTGACTCGGACCGGCTCCTAAAGATCATGATGAACCCTCCCTTCTCCCCCCCTCCTACGCCCTCATCCCTCCTCATCTGTCCTGCTGGCCTGCCCTTCCTTGCTAACCGCTCCTCATCCTCATTATCACTCATTCTGCCCCCTCCTCCTTTTCCTCCCACTCCCCCTCCTCCTCCTCCTCCTCCTCCTCCTCCTCCTCCTGCTCCTCCTCCTCCTCCTCCCCTCCTCTTCCTCCCTCCTCCTCCTTCTCCTCCTCCCTCCCCCTCCTCCTCCTCTCCTCCTCCTCCTCCTCCTCCTCCATCATCACATCATCATCATCATCATCATCATCAGCATCATCATCATCAGCAGCATCATCATAATCATCATCATCATCATCACCACCACCACCATCATCATCATCATCATCATCATCATCAGCAGCAGCAGCAGCAGAAGCATCATCATCATCATCATCATCATCATCATCATCAGCATCATCATCATCAGCATCATCATCATCGTCAGCATCAGCATCACCATCATCATCATCATCATCACCATCATCATATCATCCGCATCAGCATCATCATCAACATCAGCATCATCATCAGCAGCATCAGCATCAGCATCATCACCATCATCGTCATCATCAGCAGCATCAACATCAGCATCATCATCATCAGCATCATCATCAGCATCGTCATCATCGTCATCATCAGCATCATCCTCAGCATAATCAACAACAGCAACAACAACAACACCAACAACAACACCACCACCACCATCATCATCAGCAGCATCAGCATCATCATCATCAACAGCATCAGCATCAACATCAGCACTATCATTATCATCATCACCATCATCATCAACACCATCATCATCCCCCTCTTCCTCGACCTTCCTCCATCGCCCCTGATCCCTCCTCCTCGCTCCGCCCTGCTCCCTCATCCCTGATCCTTAGAAATCCGCTACCGTGCCTTGTACACGTTTAGGCGTGGAAGACTGCCAAGCTCTGCCTGGTCGGATTTCTGGAATTGTCTAAGGGCGACCACCACCCATCTCGACGCACCCAGCTGCATGCATCACCTCCCCTTCCCGAGGCCACAATCCCTTGCAAAACAAGTGGCACGTATGCCATGGCTCTTGCACAAAAAGGAAGGGGGAGGAGGAGGAGGAGGAGGAGGAGGAGGAGGGGGCAAACAGGGCCGCAAGAAGGGGCTTCTAAGAGCGAGGTCGAGGAGACTCCAAGGGCCGTCCCCCTCAAGATGGCTTCAACGATCTTTAACAAGCTCCCAGGAGGCGTCCAAAAGACACCCACGGCGACGCGGAATAAAGTGCTCTTGGCGGAGAGGCACAGGGCGGGGGTCCCACTGGAGCGCTGGGGCGCTGGGGACGCGGGGGGGGAAGGGGGGAGGTGTTGTGCGTCGCGACGCGGAATCAAATATTTGGGGCAGAGGGCCGCGGGGCGGGCGCTCACTGGGGCGCTGGGGACGCGGGGGGGAGGGGGGAAGGTGGTGTGCGTCGCGACGCAGAACAAAATGCTCGGGGCGCAGGGGGCACGGGGCGGAGATCCCACTGGGGCGCTGGGGACGCAGGGGGGCTCGGGGCACCGGGGCGCTGAGGACGCGACGGGAGGGGGGGAGGTGGTGTGCGTCGCAGGGGGCAGTGGGCGGGGCTCGGGCCGACTGGGGCGCTGGGGACGCGGGGGGGGAGGTGGGGTATGTCGTGTGCGTTGCGACGCGGAAGAAAACGCTCGTGGCGGAGGGGGCTGTGGGCGGGGCTACTACTGGGGCGCTGGGGACGCGGGGGGGCTCGAGGTGACTGGGCTGGGCTCCTACCGGGGCGCTGGGGACGCGGGAGGGAGGGTTGGGGAGGTGGTGCGCGTCGCGACGAGGAATAAAATGGTCGGGGCGGAGGGGGCACTGGGCGGTGCTTGGGGCAGAGGGCCACGGTGCGGGGGTCCAACTGGGGCGCTGGGGACGGGGGGGAGGGGGGAGGTGGTGTGCGTCGCGACGCGGAATAAAATTATCGGGGCGGAGGGGGCACGGGGCGGAGCCCTCACTGTGGCGCTGAGGACGCGGGGAAGAAAGGGGGGGAGGTGGTGTGCGTCACGACGCGGAATAGAGCGTTCGTGGCGGAGGGGGCAGTGGGCGGGGCTCCCTCTGGGGCGCTGGGGACGCGGGGGGGCTCGGGGCAGAGAGCCACGGGGCGGGGGTCCCACTCTAGCGCTGGGGACACGGGGGGGGGGGTCGGGGGTCCAACTGGGGCGCTGTGGACGTGGGGGGGAAGGGGGAGGTGTTGTGCGTCGCGACGCGGAATAAATTGTCGGGGCGGAGGGGGCACGGGGCGGAGCCCACTGGGGCGCTGGGGACGCGGGGAGGAAGGTGGGGGAAGTGGTGTGCGTCGCGACGCGGAATAAAGCGGAGGGGGCAATGGGCGGGGCTCCCACTTGGGCGCTGGGGACGCGGGGGGGCCCCTTGCAAAATAAGACAAGATTGCGATCCCGAGGCCCAGATGCCTACAAGAAGGCCATGTATCGCTCCAAGACGGGCCACGTTGGCCTCAAGACGGCCCAAGATGACTTCAAGACGGCCCACGAGGCTGTCGAGACGTCCCAAGAGAGCCCCAAGATCCTTCCCGAAGGCCTCGAGAGACAACAATCATTGATGTTCCTACGGCTTCCCAATGTTGTTCGGGTTCTCGCCTTTTCTAGCTTCCGACGTTCCAAAACGACCCAAGAAACCCTCAAGAGTTCCCCGAGACGGCTCCAGAGGCCCCCAGGAGAGCTCCAAGACGGCCCAAGAAGACTCCAAGACGGCCCAAGAGGCCCCCACGACTGTCCAAGAGCGCCCCCGGACGGTCCAGAGAAGGGCCCAAGGGTAGGAACACGAATCCAGGCTTCGAGCCCCATGAGGCCCCAAGACGGCCCCAAGACGGCCGACAGAGGCCCCCGGCAGCCCCCCATTGCCTTCTCGAGCAGTTGCCACCCAGAATGCCGCGCCGGCACGGTGGCCGAGTGTCAGTGCATCTGCTGCAAGCGTTTTAGCCGAATGCCCGCGCATTCGGCTAAAACGCTTGCAGCAGATACACTGATGCAGGTCGTTCAACAAATCTTAGCACAAGTGTACAACTGCCCAACAGTTACACGGGTGGAGGCCAGTGCATTATCACACTGTGGATCTCGCCTGGGTTCTCAAACATCATGACCACAAGCGGTATACTGCGCGTCAATTAGACGGATGGAGGGCGGCCCATTTTCAAAATGGCAACTCTCGCCTGAAACTCCTCAATATTGAATGACCAGAAACTAAATGACCCCAGCACAGCACCATGATAGCAGCAATGGTTGAAGAGGGGTGTCGAGGAGTAAGTAGGCCACTGCAAGTGTGCATTCCTATGTTTTCCTAGGGATTCCTATGAAAAACACAAAGTATAGCAGCATACAAGGTCCAAATCATGAAGAGCATTAGCGTATATTGCAGCTGGGAGGCTTGCTGGGATGCATCAGCGCTGCCTCTTCGGGCGCTCCGTGGGGAGTCTCAAGAACTTTGGACGGGCTTTGGGGGGGGGGGTCGGGGGGGCACGTTGAGAGCCGTATCCACGAAGATGGCCCCTCCGAGGGTCCTGGTGGGGCGTTCGGGGCGCCCTCTTGGGGCTGCCTTGAGCCAACTTTGGGACCTTCTCGGCGAGCACTCTAGAATTGCTTACGCGCGCGGCCGCGACCAAAAAAATCCCCACCAGTGCCCGTAGCCCAGGTTGACCTCTGACGCTGCGTGTGCCTTCGCTCGAGGCTGCGACGGAAAAAAAGTATCCCCACCAGCCCATACAGAAGCGATGCCCAAGGGAGTTGAGGTGATCAGAAAAGTGGAAGGGGCATGCAGAAGAACAAAGGGCGGGGAAAGCAGTCCGATACCCCAAGAGGGGGAGGATGGTGGAGGAGAAGGAGGAGGAGAGGAGAAGGTGCACGAGGTGGAATTCCTCAAATCCTGCCCCTCCCCAGACGCCCACCGCACGGACAACAGGGCTCCCAAGGCGGGCCAGGAGGAGAACCTCGAAAGACGGCGGAAGAAGGGCCCCCGAAAGACCCAGAAGGGCCCCGAGAGACCCCCGAGACTACCTCACGGGAGACCAAGACAACCCCAAGACGCCAAACGAGCTCCATGAGAGCTCGAACACAAAAGGCGCCACGCATGACGGCCGTTCTCTTCCTCCTCCTCCTCCTCCTCATCATCATCATCATCATCATCACCACCACCATCATCGTCAGCATCATCATCATCATCATCAGCAGCAGCAGTAGCAGCAGTAGCAGCATCATCAGCATCATCAGCATCATCATCATCATCATCATCATCATCATCATCATCAGCATCATCATGACCATCAGCACCATCAGCACCATCAGCACCAGCATCAGCATCAGCATCAGCATCAGCATCCGCATCATCATCAGCAGCAGCAGCATCATGGTCGTAATCCGTATCATCATCGCCACCAGCATCATCAACAAGTCACCATCAGCATAATCCTCATCATCACCATCACTATCATCATCGTCAGCATCATCAGTATCATCATCGTCATCAGCATCATCCTTCTCGCCAGCATCAGCAGCGTCCGCATCATCATCAACAGCATCAGCGTCATCAGCATCATCATCGCCGTCATCATCAGCATCACCAGCATCGTCCCAATCATCGACGTCGCCATCATCAACATCGTCAAAACCATCATCATCATCATCATCATCATCATCATCATCATCATCATCATCATCATCATCATCATCATCATCACTACTATCACCAGCATCATCACCAGATTCAGCATCATCATACTTAGCATTACAGTTATCAGCATCGTCACCATCATCACCATCACCATGATCAGCATCATCATCATCATCATCATCATCAGCTTCGCCAGCACCATAATCACATCACCATCCCCATCACCACCACCATCATCATCAGCATCAGCACCAGCCGCATCATCATCATAATAATCATCAGCATTATCGCCATCATCATCAGCATCAGCATCAGCACCATCCTTATCATCATTTGCAGCATCAGCAGCATCAATATCATAAGCATCATCGGCATCATCATCATCAACGTCAGCATCATCAGCATCAGCATGATCAGCATGATCAGCATCGTCAAACGCAGCATCAGCATCAGCATCAGCATCCGAATCAGAATCAGCATCACCGTCACCATCAGCATCATCATCGCCATCATCTTCTGTATCACCAACATCATCATCATCATCATCATCATCACTTCCACCGCCATCACCGCCATCACCACCATCAGCATCATAATCATCATCAGCATGATCATCACCATCCTCAACATCATCCACATCGTCAGCATCATAATCATCATCAGCAGGAGCATCATCATCAGCATATCATTTTCATCATAATAATCATCGGCAGCATCAGCATCAACATCAACATCACCATCATCAACATCATCATCACCATCATGATCCACATCGTCATCATCAGCTGCAGCAGCATAATCACCATCACCGGCACCACCATCGTCACCCTCACCATCACCATCACCACCATTTGCATCAGCATCAACAGTAGCAGCATCATGACCATTACCATTACCGCCATCATTCTCATCATCATCAGCAGCAGATGCATCAGCATCACCGTCAAAACCACCACAACCATCACCATAATCATCATTATCATCAGCAGCATCGTCACCATCATGATCATCATCACCATCATCAGCATCATCACTAGCAGCAGCATGTTCATCACACGTTCATCCTCATCACGGTTCTCGATCGTAACCAAGAATGCGGGGCTGGCACGTTGGCGAGACTTGCCGCAGGCAGTTTGATAGTAACTACCCTCGAGCTCGTGTGGCCTCCGCCTGAACCGAACACGCAGAGCAGAATACCCGACACAGCAACAGAGCCTCGACCAGGGCTCGGGAATCTGAACAGAAACAGCGTGGCTACTAGTTGGTCCAAAAGTAGTGCCAATGAGGAAGCGCTGCGCCTTGACTCGAAGACCTGTGCGGAAAGGAAGCAGCCGCACTGAGCCCCACTGACCCACTGGGCGTGAGTGGTTTGGCGAGTGTCCTCTTCCAAGCCCCCTTCTTCCCTATCAGGGAAGGCTTTATCCCTGCCCACACCCCCTCCCGTGGACCTGGAGGGGGGGGGGGCGGCGAGCGATCAGAGCGTCCAGGATGGCCCAAGATGGCCCCAAGAGGGCCTCAAAGAGCAGAAGACGACCTCCAAGATGGCTCAAGATAGCTCAAGATGGCTTCCCACATGCTCCAAGAGACCCCAAGACCGCCACAAGACGGCTCCAAGTGGCCTCGGAGCCCCCCAACCTCCCAAGAGGTCAAGAGAGCCCCACGAGAAGTCCAAGAGGGTCCCAGGACGGCACTAAGAACCCCAAAAGCGATCTCAGAGGGGTCCAAGAGGCGATTCTGAGGAGCTGCAGTTGATCGAACTCGTCCAAGATGGCCCCAAGATGCCATCCAAGGCTCCCACGAGTGCCTCAAGACGGCTCCAAGAGGCGCCCAGGAGGCCCCCAGGAGGCCCCCAGGAGGCCCCCAATAGGTCCCCAAAAGACCCCCAAGAGGCCCCAACAGGCGTGTCCGAGGTACCCAAGACGCTTCAAGACCGTCAAGGGGCCCCCAACACGTCCCAAGAGTACTCCATGAAGCTCTCAAGAGACACCCGAAGAGACACCGGGAAGTATCCAAGAGGCCTATGGCTTGTCTGCTCGCCTTCCTCCTCCAACTGCCCTTCCTCATCCTCATCACCCCCCTCATTCTCATCAAGGCAAGCAACGGCATCATCATCATCATCATCATCATCATCATCATCATCATCATCATCAGCATCATCATCATCATCATCAAAATCATCATCATCATCAGCAGCGCCATCATCATCATCATCATCATCATCATCATCATCATCATCATCATCATCATCATCATCATCATCATCATCATCATCATCATCATCATCATCATTATCATTATCATCATCAGCATCAGCATCAGCATCATCATCAGCAGCAGTATCTTAATCATGAGCATCAGCATCATCATGACCATCACCACTCATCATCAGCAACCTCATCATCATCATCATCACCATCAGCATCAGCACCATCAACATCACCATCATGTCCATCGCCGTCGTCATCAGCAGCACAAGCATCATCATCATAATCAAAATCAGCATCACAATCATCATAATCATCATCATCATCATCATCATCATCACCATCATCATCATCACCACCATCATCATCATCATCATTATCATCATCATCATCATCAGCATCATCATCATCCGCATATCCCTCCTCCTCCTCCCTCCTCCCTCCTGTCTCCTCCCTCCTCCCCCTTCCCTCCTCCTCCTCCTCCTCCGATTCCTCTTCCATCCTCCCCCTTGTTGGGACATGACACCTTCTCCCCCTGTTGGGACA
Source organism: Prorocentrum cordatum (assembly GCA_963575745.1). Classification (NCBI taxonomy): domain Eukaryota; class Dinophyceae; order Prorocentrales; family Prorocentraceae; genus Prorocentrum; species Prorocentrum cordatum. The sequence continues at coordinate 109,012 of CAUYUJ010019109.1, forward strand.
TGCTCTTCCACATCCCTGGTCAGGGCAATTTCCCTGGGCATCATTTCTGGATGGGCTGGTGGGGTTACGTTTTGCTTCGCGGACTCGCGAAGCAGGTCGAAAGCTGGGCAGAGCTAGGGCGGGCCGCGCCGAAACAAAGAACAAACCAGAAACAGAAAGGAGCAGTGCCCCGCTCAGAAGCGGAAGCGTGGGGTTACGTTTTGGTACGCGGGCGCGCGAAGCGGGTCGAACGCCGTGCCAGCAGGGGCAGGCCGTGCCACAAGAAACGTGGGGTTACGCGAAGAGTGTAGAATCAAGAACGTATATACACTCATGCGCGAACGGCTGACATGGACAGATCGCCAACCGCAGACAGGAAGAGGAGCAGCAGCAGCAGCAGCAGCAGCAGCAGAGAACCACCAGTGAAAGCAGCATCAGCAGCATGATCAGCATGATCAGCAACAGCTTCCTCTCTCCTCTCTCCTCCCTCCTCCCTCCTCCCCCTCCCCTCCTCCTCCTCCTCCTCCTCCTCCTCCTCCTCCGATTTCTCCTCCATCCTCCCCCGACTTGGACCTAACGCCTCCTCCAGCCTTATATTTCACTGAATGCTATTCCACATCCCTGATCTGGGGAACTCACTTGGGCATCGTTTCTGGATGAGCTGGTGGGGTTACGCGAAGCGTCTCCAATCAAAAATGTATGTACACCAATGCGCGGAGGAGCTCGAAGCGGCTGACATGGACAGATCGCCGACATGAGCACGATTCAGCCTAGCAGCTCCTGAACCGCAGACAGGAGAAGCAGCAGTAGAGAACCACCAGTGAAAGCACTGAAGCATGGTCAAGCGAGGCTTACCTCTGCGACCGAGAGCACTGAAGGGGCTGTTTGGCCCCCCTCTGCACTGTCACAGGGCCAAGCGATTGGCACATGCCTCTGGAGGGGTGACTACGCCCGTGTGGTCGTCTTCACCCAACAGACCTCCCACGGCAAATCCTGCTCGCCCTAAATGCTTCACGTACACGTTCAAGTACGACAGACCACTGCCCGTGCGCCCATGAACGACTTTGAGCACGACCTTACCGAAAGCAACCCATTCAGGAGTCGCGACGTCGCCACCTTGCGACACGCTGAAATGATACCCTCCAGCTTGTTTCGCCTCCGCCCACGACCCCGTCACGTTCAGCTCCTGAAAGTACATATCCGCGCACTGTCCGCCCAACTGGCGCGCGTCGGCCTGCACGCGAAGCAGGGCACGTTCAGCGCCCGCTCCACGGGGGATGTTGATCAGAACATGCTTGCCCGGCTTCATCAAGTCGAAGCGCTCACCGTGAACGTTCCGCAGGTGGGGATCGCCAACGGCAGCCGCGCCCCCCGCTCCGCCCGCTGCCGCCCCCGACACCTGCGCCGACAGCGTCGAGCCCTGGCAGGGGAAAGTGGACAGAGCAGCAGACACGTAGATGGCGTAGCTGCCCCAGCAGCCAAAGTCCGTGCTCCCCCACGCACTTCCGTGGTCGCTGCCAAGCACCTGGCAGGAAGTGCCGTGGCAGTCCCCCATGATTTTGGCAGCGTCGTGCCACCAGCTGCCACTCCCTCCACCAGCTTGAGTGTTAGCACCGAACTCGTTGCCCAGACCGTGGAGGTCGTCGTTGTTCTCCCCGGTTCCCGGAAGAGAGTACGGGGTCTTGTAGCCACCAGGAACAGCAACCCGAGCTCCATTGTTCGAATACCACCAGTTGAACACCAAGCCACCATCGGCGCCAAAGATCGGGTCCCCCGGCGTGCCATCCCCACTGAAAGATGCCGGCATGTCCGATGCGATGTGGGTGTCGCTGGCGCTGCCATCCCCCGTGGCATAGATCCTCCCAGGGTTGTGGTCAGAAAAATAGTCATACATCGATTTGGTGCTGCTCGTAAGCTCCCACGTCTTCGACATCTCGCATGCACCGCCGGCGTGCCGAGCGATGGTGACGTACTTCACCGGAGCAGTCCCCACTGTGCCGTCGACGAAGTCGTTCGTAAGACTTGTGGCGGCGCTCCCAGCACTGCCGTACCACGCGGATGCCCCGTACCCCATATTCCCACCATCGCAGGGGTTGATGTTTGCATACAGCATCCAGGGGTTAGAGGAATTGCTGGCTGCAAGCAGCTGGACTGCGACTGCAGTCGGCATCCATAGAAACGCCAAGCGCACGAAGACGACAGACGCCATCGTCAACCTTCAAGTATGCGAAGTGAGGTGTGGTGTTCGAGAGAGGTACGTAGTCCGGAAGGTTCCCGAGGAGCCTTTCAAGCCTCCCGCGTCTGAGACGGGGGATCGATGGCCCAATCCCACCAGCCTTGCAGGACGTGAGAGGTCTAACGAGCTCGTTCTGGGATCCCCCCCTTCTTCCCCTTCGGGAGGGGGCCCCCTTCCCCCTGCCCCTCCCCCTGGGTCTGGAACCCTCTCCCGGCGAGGTACCAGATGAGCCTTCCTGGCCCCAGATGGCCCCCCCCAAGAGCGCCCAAGAACGCCACAGGAGCGCCCCAAGAGGCAAATGTTCGGGTCCAGACGGGGTGGGACGTACTTGAGTACCCACTTGGCCAACAACAACAACAACAACAACAACAACAACAACCACAACAACAACAACAGCAACAACAACAATATCACCATCATCATCATCATCATCATCATCATCATCATCATCAGCATCATCATCATCATCATCATCATCATCATCATCATCATCATCATCATCATCATCATCATCATCATCATCATCATCATCATCATCATCATCATCATCATCATCATCATCATCATAATTCGCGCTGTGGGCAACCCTGCATATGCCCGCGCCCCCCCCCCGGACCTGCACAACCGGCAAGGTTAGGTTATCCTGGGGGGGGAAGGGTGGCAAGCCCGATAACCCGGGTTATCGCCGGACCACAAAAAACAGTCTCTCATCAGCATCAGCATCAGCATCACAATCATCAGTACCATCATCATCAGCAGCATCAGCATCAGCATCAGCATCATCACCATCTTCACCAACAGCATCATCATCATCATCACAATCGTCATCAACAGCACAATCAGCATAAGAAGCAACTTCATCATCATCAGCAGCAGCATCCTCATCAGCATCATCACCAACATATTTTCCATCGTCATCATAATCAGCATCATCACCATCATTCATCATTCATCATAATCGTCATCATCATCAATAGCATCACCATCACCGTCACCATCATCATCACCTTCATCCTCCTCTTCATCCTCATCATCATCCGCATCAGCATCAGAAGCATCGTCATCAGTATCACAAACATCATCATCATGATCATCATCAGTATCATCATCATCATCGTCATCATCATCTCAACACCATCACCCCCATCACCACCATCAACATCAGCATCATCAACAGCATCATCATCACCATCCTCATTATAATCAACATCATCATCACCAGCAGCATCGCACTCATAATCATCATCATGTTCCTCCGCCTCCTGCTCCTGCTCCTTATCACCATCATCCTGATCCTCCCCCTCCTCATTACCATCGTCATCACAATTGTCATCGTCAACAGCATAATCATCTTCATCACCATCATCAGCACCGTCATCATTATCATAATCATCATCAGGATCATCAGCATCATCATCTTCAGCAGCAGCACCATCAGCATCATCACCCTCATCTTCATCGTCATCAGCGGTAGCAGCATCATCACAATCACCAGCACCACCATCATGAACAGCATCATTACCATCACCATCACCATCACAACCATCAGCAGTAGCAGCATCATCACCATCACCACTACCGCAATCATCATATCATCATCAGCAGCAGCTGCATCAGCGTCAGCATCACCACCACCACCACAACCATCATCATTACCATCATCAGCATCATCAGCAGCACCATCACCATTGTCATCATCATGATCATCACCATTATCATCATCACCATCATCATCGCCTTCGTCATCATCATGATCATCATCACCATCATCAGCATCATCAGCAGCAGAAGAATGTTCATCAGCATTTCATCCTCATCACGGTTCTCAATCGCAAACCAGAATGTGGGGCTGGAAAGTTGGCGAGACTTGCCACAGCCAGCTGGATAGTAACTACCCTCCAGCTCGTGTGGCCTCCGCCTGAACCGAACACCCAGCAAAGAGCAGAATACCCGACACAGCAGCAGAGCATCGACAAGGGCTCGAGAACCTGAACAGAAACAGCGTGGCTACGAGTTGGTGCAAAAGCAGTGCCAGTGAAAACGCCCAGTATTCCCATCCCCCCGCCTCGTCTGTCTCATCCCCGTCCCAGGCGGCTCTCCCCCCACGCAAGGCCTCGTGGACTCACACGATAGTCTGGCAAAAGCTTAAACTTCCTATCAACGACGCGGGCGCCTTGAAACGAAGGCCGGTGCGGGCGGGAAGCATCCGCACTGAGTCCCACTAACCCACTGGGCGTGAGTGGTTTAGTGAGTGTCCTCTCCAAACCCCCCTTCTTCCCTACCGGGAAAGGTAACATCCCTGCTCATACCCCCTCCCCTGAACATGGCCATGGGGCGGGGGGCGGCGAGCGATCAGAGCGTCCAGGATGACCCATGATGGTTCCATGAGGGCCGCAAAGAGCCGAAGATGACCTCCAAGATGGCTCGAGATAGCTCAAGATGGCTTCCCACATGCTCCAAGCGGCCCAAAACCGACGGCTCCAAGCCCCGAAGCCTCCCAGGGACCTCCCAAGAGGCCAAAGACCTTCAATAAACTACTAAGGACAACTATGTGTGGTGCCGTCTCGCCTTTTCGCATTCGACGGCCCTCGGGGGCCTCAAGGTGGCTCCACTTGGTCCAAGAAGCCACAAGAGAGCCCCAACAGGAGCCCAAGAGGGTCCCAGGACGTCCCCAAGAGCCCCAAGAGCGCTCAGAGGGGTCCAAGAGACGATTCTTAGGACCCGCAGAGGGAGGGAGGGGTGATGAAGTCCCCCCCCAATATTTGACCGAACTCGTCGAAGATCGCCCCAAGATGCCCCCCAAGGCTCCCAAGATTGCCCCAAGACGGCCCCAAGAGGCGCCCAGGAGGCCCAAAAGAGGCCCCCCAAAGGCCCCCAAGAGCTACCAAGAGACCGCCAAGAGGCCCCAAGAGGCTTCGCCGTGGTACCCAAGACGCTGCAAGCCCGTCAAGAGGCCCCCAGGACGCCCCAGGAGCACTCCAAGAAGCTCTCAAGAGACATCCGAAGAGACTCCGAGAAGCATCCAAGAAGCATCTGGCTATTATGTGTGCCCTCCTCCTCCAACTGCTCGTCCTGATCCTCCGCATCCTCCTCATCCTCAACATCAGAATCATAATCATCATCATCATCATCATCATCATCATCATCATCAGCAGCAACATCATCATCATCAGCAGCGTCAACGGCATCAGCATCAGCATCATCAGCATCATCACCAGCATCATCATCAGCATCATCATCAGCATGATCAGCATGATCAACAGCAGCAGACTGTTCCTCCTCTTCCTCTCTCCTCCCTCCTCCCTCCTCCCCTCCCCTCCTCCTCCTCCTCCGATGTCTCCTCCATCCTCCCCCGATTGGGACATAACGCCTTCTCCAGCCTTTTATTCCACTGAATGCTATTCCACATCCCTGATCAGGGGAACTCCCCTGGGCATCGTTTCTGGATGAGCTGGTGGGGTTACGCGAAGCGTCTCGAACCAATAATGTATGTACACCAATGCGCGGAGGAGCTCGAAGCGGCTGACATGGACAGATCGCCGACCGCAGACAGGAAGAGGAGCAGCAGCAGACAGGAGAAGCAGCAGCAGAGAACCACCAGTGAAAGCACTGAAGCATGGTCAAGCGAGGCTTGCCTCTGCGACTGAGAGCACTGAGGGAGCTGTTTGGCCCCCCTCCGTACTGTCAACCAGGGCCAAGCGGTTGGCACATGCCTCTGGAGGGGTGACTACGCCCGTGTGGTCGTCTTCACCCAGCAGACCTCCCACGGCAAATCCTGCTCGCCCTAAATGCTTCACGTACACGTTCAAGTACGACAGACCACTGTCCGTGCGCCCATGAACGACTTTGAGCACGACCTTACCGAAAGCAACCCATTCTGGAGTCGCGACGTCGCCACCTTGCGACACGCTGAAATGATAACCTCCAGCTTGTTTCGCCTCCGCCCACGACCCCGTCACGTTCAGCTCCTGAAAGTACATATCCGCGCACTGTCCGCCCAACTGGCGCGCGTCGGCCTGCACGCGAAGCAAGGGCACGTTCAGCGCCCGCTCCACGGGGGATGTTGATCAGAACATGCTTGCCCGGCTTCATCAAGTCGAAGCGCTCACCGTGAACGTTCCGCAGGTGGGGATCGCCAACGGCAGCCGCGCCCCCCGCTCCGCCCGCTGCCGCCCCCGACACCTGCGCCGACAGCGTCGAGCCCTGGCAGGGGAAAGTGGACAGAGCAGCAGACACGTAGATGGCGTAGCTGCCCCAGCAGCCAAAGTCCGTGCTCCCCCACGCACTTCCGTGGTCGCTGCCAAGCACCTGGCAGGAAGTGCCGTGGCAGTCCCCCATGATTTTGGCAGCGTCGTGCCACCAGCTGCCACTCCCTCCACCAGCTTGAGTGTTAGCACCGAACTCGTTGCCCAGACCGTGGAGGTCGTCGTTGTTCTCCCCGGTTCCCGGAAGAGAGTACGGGGTCTTGTAGCCACCAGGAACAGCAACCCGAGCTCCATTGTTCGAATACCACCAGTTGAACACCAAGCCACCATCGGCGCCAAAGATCGGGTCCCCCGGCGTGCCATCCCCACTGAAAGATGACGGCATGTCCGATGCGATGTGGGTGTCGCTGGCGCTGCCATCCCCCGTGGCATAGATCCTCCCAGGGTTGTGGTCAGAAAAATAGTCATGCATCGATTTGGTGCTGCTCGTAAGCTCCCACGTCTTCGACATCTCGCATGCACCGCCGGCGTGCCGAGCGATGGTGACGTACTTCACCGGAGCAGTCCCCACTGTGCCGTCGACGAAGTCGTTCGTAAGACTTGTGGCGGCGCTCCCAGCACTGCCGTACCACGCGGATGCCCCGTACCCCATATTCCCACCATCGCAGGGGTTGATGTTTGCATACAGCATCCAGGGGTTAGAGGAATTGCTGGCTGCAAGCAGCTGGACTGCGACTGCAGTCGGCATCCATAGAAACGCCAAGCGCACGAAGACGACAGACGCCATCGTCAACCTTCAAGTACGCGCAGTGAGGTGTGGTGTTCGAGAGAGGTACGTAGTCCGGAAGGTTCCCGAGGAGCCTTTCAAGCCGACGTGGATACGGCCCCCAGATTGCGCGTTTGAGACGGGGGATCGATGGCCCAATCCCACCAGCCTTGCAGGACGTGAGAGGTCTAACGAGCTCGTTCTGGTACCCCCCCCTTCTTCCCCTTCGGGAGGGGGCCCCCTTCCCCCTGCCCCTCCCCCTGGGTCTGGAACCCTCTCCCGGCGAGGTACCAGATGGGCCTTCCTGGCCCCAGATGGCCCCCCCCAAGAGCGCCCAAGAACGCCACAGGAGCGCCCCAAGAGGCAAATGTTCGGGTCCAGACGGGGTAGGACGTACTTCAGTACCCCTCTGGCCCAATGGCTTAAAAGATGGCCCGCCAGGAGGGCCCCCATATTCTCCAATAGGGCCTCAAGAGAGCCGCAAGTGAGCCCCGAGAAGGCCCCGAGAGAGCCGCAAGAAGGCCCGATGGCCCCCCAAAGCCTCCAAGCCGCTCCCAGAGCACGCACGCACGGCGAGCAACGACAGGCAACCAGCATACCAATGCGGCCCCGGGCGCGCGCGACGCAATACGGGCACCGCAGGTGACGACAAGCAACCCGCTCAACCGGTACGACCACGAGGAGCCGCGAACGCGGACGCGGATCACAGCTGGACCGCGTGCTGCCACACATTTTGTCTGCCTGCGGCGAGGCAGACCCGCTGCACCAGCGGTCGGGCTAAACGGGGCTGCCGATGAGCGTGCTGCCACACATCCATGGCCATGGCAACTCGCCTTGTGCCTACTTTTGGATGGGGGTGAGTCGCGAAACGATAAGGATTCCACGGGTTCCTTGCCCCTCCCCTGCGCCCCGAATGTGCCCAAAGTGCCAACGACCGCCCCAAGTCGAAGGGGTCTTGGGAGCCCTCCCCAAAAAATACGGCCCTCAAGAACTCCATGATGGTCCCCAAGAGGCCCCCTGAGAGGGCCCCCAAAGAGGCACCCAGAGAGCAACACGACTCCCGAGACGACGTGGAGAGGCAAGAATCGCTGATTGCCCACAGGTGGTGAAAGATGTTCGCATACTCGCCCTGTGCTGGCGGCTTCTGACAGCACAAGACGGCCCAAGCGCCCCCCCCAGACACGCTCAAGAGGCCCCAGGAAAAGTCCAACAGGGCGGTCTTGGGCCAATCAGTGCGCCAATCAGTCCAAGAGGGCGGTCCTGGGCCGAGCCGTCCGAAGACGTTCGGAAGGTGGTGGACCCCCCACGGCGCGGAGAGACCCGTGGGCGGGAGTTCGTGGCCGGTGCCCCCGTGGGATGAGTAGTGTATATATGTACATACATATGCATATACACATACACATACACACACAAATACATATGCATAGACATAGACATAGACATATTCCTATTCATGTATTTGTAGAAGGCCGGGGAACCTGGAAAGAGCGCCCCCCCAAATAATGAGTTTCGAATCCTCGGACCTGTCTTGCTCCTTGGGTTTTCTTTGATGTTCGACTCTCCGGGCCCTTTTGGGCCAGCCTTAGGCCTCTTTGGGGCTCGTCTGGGGACTCATTTGGAGCCGTCCTGGGGCTATCTCGTCGCCTCAAGAGCCGATCGTAAGCGAAATAGCGAGAAGTCCAAAAACATTGATCTGCCAATGGTATCTATTGATTTGCAATTATCTGGGCATTCTTCAGCCAGCCTTGGGCTATCTTGACGCCTCCAGAGCCGATCGTAAGCGAAGAGGCGAGAAGGCCAAGAACACTGTTTTCCCGATGGGTTATCATTGAATTGCAATTGGTTTGGCCTTCTTCGGCGAACTTTGAGCCTCGGCGGGCCTCGGCTTACACCTCTCTGGGACCATCCTGGGGCTATCTGGACGCCTCCCGAGCCGACCGGAAGCGAAATAGCGAGAAGACCAAAACATTGATTTCCCAATGAGCTTTATTGATTTGCAATTCTCTGGGCATTCGTCAGCCAGCCTTGGTACTCTTTGGGGCTCGTCTGTTGACGCCGTCCTGAGGCTATCTTGACGCCTCAAGAGCCGATCGTAAGCGAAGAGGCGAGAAGGCCAATGACATTGTTTTCCCGATGTGTTATCATTGAATTTCAACTATTTGGGCCTTCTTCGGCCAGCCTTGGGCCTCGGCGGGCCTCGGCTTGCGCCTCTCTGGAGCCATCCTGGGGCTATCTTGACGCCTCCCGAGCCGACTGGAAGCGAAAAGGCGAGAAGAACGAACATATTGTTTTTACAATGGTTTTGTTAATTGAGTTTCGAGCCTCCTGGCCCTCTAGGGCCAGTCTGTGCCCTCTTTGGTGCTCGTCTTGGGACTCAAGGTGAGGCTCCAGGTGACTGGGCTGGGCTCCTACCGGGGCGCTGGGGACGCGGGAGGGAGGGTTGGGGAGGTGGTGCGCGTCGCGACGAGGAATAAAATGGTCGGGGCGGAGGGGGCACTGGGCGGTGCTTGGGGCAGAGGGCCACGGTGCGGGGGTCCAACTGGGGCGCTGGGGACGGGGGGGAGGGGGGAGGTGGTGTGCGTCGCGACGCGGAATAAAATTATCGGGGCGGAGGGGGCACGGGGCGGAGCCCTCACTGTGGCGCTGAGGACGCGGGGAAGGAGGTGGGGGAGGTGGTGTGCGTCACGACGCGGAATAAAGCGTTCGTGGCGGAGGGGGCAGTGGGCGGGGCTCCCTCTGGGGCGCTGGGGACGCGGGGGGGCTCGGGGCAGAGAGCCACGGGGCGGGGGTCCCACTCTAACGCTGGGGACACTGGGGGGGGGGGGGTCGGGGGTCCAACTGGGGCGCTGTGGACGTGGGGGGGAAGGGGGAGGTGTTGTGCGTCGCGACGCGGAATAAATTGTCGGGGCGGAGGGGGCACGGGGCGGAGCCCACTGGGGCGCTGGGGACGCGGGGAGGAAGGTGGGGGAAGTGGTGTGCGTCGCGACGCGGAATAAAGCGGAGGGGGCAATGGGCGGGGCTCCCACTTGGGCGCTGGGGACGCGGGGGGGCCCCTTGCAAAATAAGACAAGATTGCGATCCCGAGGCCCAAATGCCTACAAGAAGGCCATGTATCGCTCCAAGACGGGCCACGTTGGCCTCAAGACGGCCCAAGATGACTTCAAGACGGCCCACGAGGCTGTCGAGACGTCCCAAGAGAGCCCCAAGATCCTTCCCGAAGCCCTCGAGAGACAACAATCATTGATGTTCCTACGGCTTCCCAATGTTGTTCGGGTTCTCGCCTTTTCTAGCTTCCGACTTTCCAAAACGGCCCAAGAAACCCTCAAGAGTTCCCCGAGACGGCTCCAGAGGCCCCCAGGAGAGCTCCAAGACGGCCCAAGAAGACTCCAAGACGGCCCAAGAGGCCCCCACGACTGTCCAAGAGCGCCCCCAGACGGTCCAGAGAAGGGCCCAAGGGTAGGAACACGAATCCAGGCTTCGAGCCCCATGAGGCCCCAAGACGGCCCCAAGACGGCCGACAGAGGCCCCCGGCAGCCCCCCATTGCCTTCTCGAGCAGTTGCCACCCAGAATGCCGCGCCGGCACGGTGGCCGAGTGTCAGTGCATCTGCTGCAAGCGTTTTAGCCGAATGCCCGCGCATTCGGCTAAAACGCTTGCAGCAGATACACTCATACAGGTCGCTCAACAAATCTTAGCACAAGTGTACAGCTGCACAACAGCTACACGGGTGGAGGCCTGTGCATTATCACACTGTGGATCTCGCCTGGGTTCTCAAACATCATGACCACAAGCGGTATACTGCACGTCAACTACACGGATGGAGGGCGGCCCATTTTCAAAATGGCAACTCTCGCCTGAAACTCCTCAATATTGAACGACCAGAAACTAAATGACCCCAGCACAGCACCATGATAGCAGCAATGGTTGAAGAGGGGTGTCGAGGAGTAAGTAGGCTACTGCAAGTGTGCATTCCTATGTTGTCCTAGGGATTCCTAGGAAAAAACACTAAGTATAGAAGCATACAAGGTCCAAATCCTAAAGAGCATTAGCGTACGTTGCAGCTGGGAGGCTTGCTGGGATGCATCAGCGCTGCCTCTTCGGGCGCTCCGTGGGGAGTCTCAAGAACTTTGGACGGGCTTGGGGGGGGGGGTCGGGGGGGCACGTTGAGAGCCGTATCCACGAAGATGGCCCCTCCGAGGGTCCTGGTGGGGCGTTCGGGGCGCCCTCTTGGGGCTGCCTTGAGCCAACTTTGGGACCTTCTCGGGAGCGCTTAGCCGTGCCCCCGAAGACACCTCCCAAGACTCCTCGTGGGGCCCTCTTGGCGCCCTCTTGGGGCCGTCTGTGGCCGTCTTGGGAGCCCCTTGGGCCCTCTTGGCTGAGAATGCGAAGAGAAGGCGAGCACTCTAGAATTGCTTACGCTTCGCGAATCCCCACCAGTTCGCCGCCTGCCCTCTGCTGCGCGGCCGCGACCAAAAAAATAACCACCAGTGCCCGTAGCCCAGGTTGACCTCTGACGCTGCGTGTGCCTTCGCTCGCGGCTGCGACGGGAAAAAGTATCCCCACCAGCCCATCCAGAAGCGATGCCCAAGGGAGTTGAGGTGATCAGAAAAGTGGAAGGGGCATGCAGAAGAACAAAGGGCGGGGAAAGCCGTCCGATACCCCAAGAGGGGGAGGATGGTGGAGGAGAAGGAGGAGGAGAGGAGAAGGTGCACGAGGTGGAATTCTTCAAATCCTGCCCCTTCCCAGACGCCCACCGCACGCACAACAGGGCTCCCAAGGCGGGCCAGGAGGAGAACCTCAAAAGACGGCGGAAGAAGGGCCCCCGAAAGACCCAGAAGGGCCCCGAGAGACCCCCGAGACTACCTCACGGGAGACCAAGACAACCCCAAGACGCCAATCGAGCTCCATGAGAGCTCGAACACAAAAGGCGCCACGAATGAAGGCCGTTCTCTTCCTCCGCCTCCTCCTCCTCCTCCTCCTCCTCATCATCATCATCATCATCACCACCACCACCACCATCATCGTCAGCATCATCATCATCATCATCATCATCATCATCAGCAGCAGCAGCAGCAGCAGCAGCAGTAGCATCATCATCATCATCATCATCATCATCATCATCAGCAGCAGCATCCTCATCATCATGACCATCAGCACCATCAGCACCATCAGCACCAGCATCAGCATCAGCATCAGCATCAGCATCCGCATCATCATCAGCAGCAGCAGCATCATGGTCGTAATCCGTATCATCAGCCATCATCATCATCAACAAGTCACCATCAGCATAGTCATCATCATCACCATCACTAACATCATCGTCAGCATCGTCAGTATCATCATCGTCATCAGCAGCATCATCCTCGCCAGCATCAGCAGCGTCCGCATCATCATCAACAGCATCAGCGTCATCAGCATCAGCATCGCCGTTATCATCAGCATCACCAGCATCGTCACCATCATCGTCGTCGCCATCATCAACATCGTCAAAACCATCATCATCATCATCATCATCATCATCATCATCACTACTATCACCAGCATCATCAGAATATTCAGCATCATCATACTTAGCATTACAGTTATCAGCATCGTCACCATCATCACCATCACAATGATCAGCATCATCATCATCAGCTTCGTCAGCACCATCATCACATCACCATCCCCATCACCACCACCATCATCATCAGCATCAGCCGCATCATCATCATAATAACCATTAGCATTGTCGCCATCATCATCAGCATCAGCATCAGCATCATCCTTATCATCATTTGCAGCATCAGCAGCATCAATATCATAAGCATCATCGGCATCATCATCAACGTCAGCATCATCAGCATCAGCATGATCAGCATGATCAGCATCGTCAAACGATGCATCAGCATCAGCATCAGCATCCGAATCAGAATCAGCATCACCGTCACCATCAGCATCATCATCGCCATCATCTTCTGTATCACCGACATCATCATCATCACTTCCACCGCCATCACCGCCATCACCACCATCAGCATCATAATCATCATCAGCGTGATCATCACCATCCTCAACATCATCCACATCGTCAGCATCACAATCATCATCAGCAGGAGCAGCATCATCAGCATATCATTATCATCATCATAATCATCGGCAGCATCAGCATCAGCATCAGCATCAACATCACCATAATCAACATCATCATCACCATCATGATCCACATCGTCATCATCAGCTGTAGCAGCATAATCACCATCACCGGCACCACCATCGTCACCCTCACCATCACCATCACCACCATTTGCATCAGCATCAACAGTAGCAGCATCATGACCATTACCATTACCGCCATCATTATCATCATCAGCAGCAGATGCATCAGCATCACCGTCAAAACCACCACAACCATTACCATAATCATCATTATCATCAGCAGCATCGTCACCATACTGATCATCATCACCATCATCAGCATCATCATCAGCAGCAGCATGTTCATCACACGTTCATCCTCATCACGGTTCTCAATCGCAACCCAGAATGCGGGGCTGGCACGTTGGCGAGACTTGCCGCAGGCAGTTTGATAGTATCTACCCTCGAGCTCGTGTGGCCTCCGCCTGAACCGAACACGCAGAGCAGAATACCCGACACAGCAACAGAGCCTCGACCAGGGCTCGGGAATCTGAACAGAAACAGCGTGGCTACTAGTTGGTCCAAAAGTAGTGCCAATGAGGAAGCGCTGCGCCTTGACACGAAGACCTGTGCGGATAGGAAGCAGCCGCACTGAGCCCCACTGACCCACTGGGCGTGAGTGGTTTGGCGAGTGTCCTCTTCCAAGCCCCCTTCTTCCCTATCAGGGAAGGCTGTATCCCTGCCCACACCCCCTCCCGTGGACCTGGAGGGGGGGGGGGGCGGCGAGCGATCAGAGCGTCCAGGATGGCCCAAGATGGCCCCAAGAGGGCCTCAAAGAGCAGAAGACGACCTCCAAGATGGCTCAAGATAGCTCAAGATGGCTTCCCACATGCTCCAAGAGACCCCAAGACCGCCACAAAACGGCTCCAAGTGGCCTCGGAGCCTCCCAAGGACCTCCCAAGAGGTCAAGAGAGCCCCACGAGAAGCCCAAGAGGGTCCCAGGACGGCACTAAGAACCCCGAAAGCGATCTCAGAGGGGTCCAAGAGGCGATTCTGAGGAGCTGCAGTTGATCGAACTCGTCCAAGATGGCCCCAAGATGCCATCCAAGGCTCCCAAGAGTTCCTCAAGACGGCTCCAAGAGGCGCCCAGGAGGCCCCCAGGAGGCCCCCAGGAGGCCCCCAGGAGGTCCCCAATAGGCCCCCAAGAGCTCCCAAGAGACCCCCAAGAGGCCCCAAGAGGCTTGTCCGAGGTACCCAAGACGCTTCAAGACCGTCAAGAGGCCCCCAACACGTCCCAAGAGTACTCCATGAGGCTCTCAAGAGACACCCGAAGAGACTCCGAGAAGCATCCAAGAGGCCTATGGCTTTTCTGCTCGCCTTCCTCCTCCAACTGCCCTTCCTCATCCTCATCATCCCCCTGATTCTCATCAAGACAAGCAACAACAACATCATCATCATCCTCATCCTCATCATCATCATCATCATCATCATCATCATCAGCATCAGCATCATCATCATCATCCTCATCATTATCATCATCATCATCATCATCATCATCATCATCATCATCATCATCATCATCATCATCATCATCATCATCATCATCATCATCATCATCATCATCATCATCATCATCATCATCATCATCATCATCATCATCATTATCGTCATCATCATCATCAACATCATCATAATCATCATCATCAGTATCATCATCAGCATCACCATCAGCATCATCATCAGCAGCATCTTAATCATGAGCATCAGCATCATCATGACCATCACCACTCATCATCAGCAACCTCATCACCATCAACACCATCAGCCTCAGCACCATCAACATCACCATCATGTCCATCGCCGTCGTCATCAGCAACACAAGCATCATCATCATCATAACCAAAATCAGCATCACCAGCACCATCATCATCATCATCATCATCATCATCCTCATCATCACCATCACCATCACCATCATCATCATCATCATCATCATCATCACCATCACCATCACCATCATCATCATCATCATCATCATCATCATCATCATCCGCATATCCCTCCTCCTCCTCCCTCCTCCCTCCTGTCTCCCCCCCGCCTCCCCCTTCCATCCTCCTCCTCCTCCGATTCCTCTTCCATCCTCCCCCTTGTTGGGACATGACACCTTCTCCCCCTGTTGGGACATGCTCTTCCACATCCCTGGTCAGGGCAATTTCCCTGGGCATCATTTCTGGATGGGCTGGTGGGGTTACGTTTTGCTTCGCGGGCTCGCGAAGCAGGTCGAACGCCGGGCAGACCTAGGTCGGGCCGCGCCGAAACAAAAAACAAACCAGAAACAGAAAGGAGCAGTGCCCCGCTCAGAAGCGGAAACGTGGGGTTACGTTTTGGTACGCGGGCGCGCGAAGCGGGTCGAACGCCGTGCCAGCAGGGGCAGGCCGTGCCACAAGAAAAGTGGGGTTACTATTTTTGGTCGCGGCCACGAGACAAGGGTCAGGCGGCGAAGGCAACGTCTGGGCCACGAACGCGGCTAATTGGCTAGGACGAACGCGGCCAAGCCCGTCAAGAGGCCCCCAGGACGCCCCAAGAGCACTCCAAGAAGCTCTCAAGAGACATCCGAAGAGACTCCGAGAAGCATCCAAGAGGCATATGGCTATTCTGTGTGTCCTCCTCCTCTTACTGTTCGTCCTAATCCTCCACATCCTCCTCATCGTTAACAGCATAATCATAATGAGCATCACCATCATCATCATCATCATCATCATCAGCAGCAGCAGCAGCATCATCAGCAGCAGCAGCAACAGCATCAGCATCAGCATCATCAGCATCATCAGCAGCATCATCAGCAGCATCATCATCAACATCATCATCAGCATGATCAGCATGATCAGCAGCAGCAGAGAGTGTTCCTCCTCTTCCTCTCTCCTCCCTCCTCCCTCCACCCCCTCCCCTCCTCCTCCTCCTCCTCCTCCTCCGATGTCTCCTCCATCCTCCCCCGATTGGGACAGAACGCCTTCTCCAGCCTTTTATTACACTGAATGCTATTCCACATCCCTGATCAGGGGAACTCCCCTGGGCATCGTTTCTAGATGAGCTGGTGGGGTTGCGCGAAGCGTCTCGAACCAATAATGTATGTACACCAATGCGCAAAGGAGCTCGAAGCGGCTGACATGGACAGATCGCCGACCGCAGACAGGAAGAGGAGCAGCAGCAGACAGGAGAAGCAGCAGCAGAGAACCACCAGTGAAAGCACTGAAGCATGGTCAAGCGAGGCTTGCCTCTGCGACTGAGAGCACTGAGGGAGCTGCTTGGCCCCCCTCCGTACTGTCAACCAGGGCCAAGCGGTTGGCACATGCCTCTGGAGGGGTGACTATGCCCGTGTGGTCGTCTTCACCCAGCAGACCTCCCACGGCAAATCCTGCTCGCCCTAAATGCTTCACGTACACGTTCAAGTACGACAGACCACTGTCCGTGCGCCCATGAACGACTTTGAGCACGACCTTACCGAAAGCAACCCATTCTGGAGTCGCGACGTCGCCACCTTGCGACACGCTGAAATGATAACCTCCAGCTTGTTTCGCCTCCGCCCACGACCCCGTCACGTTCAGCTCCTGAAAGTACATATCCGCGCACTGTCCGCCCAACTGGCGCGCGTCGGCCTGCACGCGAAGCAAGGCACGTTCAGCGCCCGCTCCACGGGGGATGTTGATCAGAACATGCTTGCCCGGCTTCATCAAGTCGAAGCGCTCACCGTGAACGTTCCGCAGGTGGGGATCGCCAACGGCAGCCGCGCCCCCCGCTCCGCCCGCTGCCGCCCCCGACACCTGCGCCGACAGCGTCGAGCCCTGGCAGGGGAAAGTGGACAGAGCAGCAGACACGTAGATGGCGTAGCTGCCCCAGCAGCCAAAGTCCGTGCTCCCCCACGCACTTCCGTGGTCGCTGCCAAGCACCTGGCAGGAAGTGCCGTGGCAGTCCCCCATGATTTTGGCAGCGTCGTGCCACCAGCTGCCACTCCCTCCACCAGCTTGAGTGTTAGCACCGAACTCGTTGCCCAGACCGTGGAGGTCGTCGTTGTTCTCCCCGGTTCCCGGAAGAGAGTACGGGGTCTTGTAGCCACCAGGAACAGCAACCCGAGCTCCATTGTTCGAATACCACCAGTTGAACACCAAGCCACCATCGGCGCCAAGATCGGGTCCCCCGGCGTGCCATCCCCACTGAAAGATGACGGCATGTCCGATGCGATGTGGGTGTCGCTGGCGCTGCCATCCCCCGTGGCATAGATCCTCCCAGGGTTGTGGTCAGAAAAATAGTCATACATCGATTTGGTGCTGCTCGTAAGCTCCCACGTCTTCGACATCTCGCATGCACCGCCGGCGTGCCGAGCGATGGTGACGTACTTCACCGGAGCAGTCCCCACTGTGCCGTCGACGAAGTCGTTCGTAAGACTTGTGGCGGCGCTCCCAGCACTGCCGTACCACGCGGATGCCCCGTACCCCATATTCCCACCATCGCAGGGGTTGATGTTTGCATACAGCATCCAGGGGTTAGAGGAATTGCTGGCTGCAAGCAGCTGGACTGCGACTGCAGTCGGCATCCATAAAAACGCCAAGCGCACGAAGACGACAGACGCCATCGTCAACCTTCAAGTACGCGCAGTGAGGTGTGGTGTTCGAGAAAGGTACGTAGTCCGGAAGGTTCCTGAGGAGCCTTTCAAGCCGACGTGGACACGGCCCCCAGATTGCGCGTTTGAGACGGGGGATCGATGGCCCAATCCCACCAGCCTTGCAGGACGTGAGAGGTCTAACGAGCTCGTTCTGGTACCCCCCCCTTCTTCCCCTTCGGGAGGGGGCCCCCTTCCCCCTGCCCCTCCCCCTGCGTCTGGAACACTCTCCCGGCGAGGTAACAGATGAGCCTTCCTGGCCCTAGATGGCTCCCCCCAAGAGCGCCCAAGAACGCCACAGGAGCGCCCCAAGAGGCAAATGTTCGGGTCCAGACGGGGTAGGACGTACTTGGGTGCCCCCTTGGCCCAAGGGCTTAAAAGATGGCCCCCAGGAGGGCCCCCATATTCTCCAAGAGGGCCTCAAGAGAGCCGCAAGTGAGCCCCGAGAAGGCCCCGAGAGAGCCGCAAGAAGGCCCCACGATGGCCCCCCAAAGCCTCCAAGCCGCTTCCAGAGCACGAACGCACGGCCAGCAACGACAGGCAACCAGCATACCAAAGCGGCCCCGGGCGCGCGCGACGCAATACGGGCGACAAGCAACCCGCTCAACCGGCTCAACCGGTACGACCACGAGGAGCCGCGAACGCGGACGCGGATCACAGCTGGACCGCGTGCTGCCACACATTTTGTCTGCCTGCGGCGAGGCAGACCCGCTGCACCAGCGGTCGGGCTAAACGGGACTGCCGATGAGCGTGCTGCCACACATCCATGGCCATGGCAACTCGCCTTGTGCCTACTTTTGGATGGGGGTGAGTCGCGAAACGATAAGGATTCCACGGGTTCCTTGCCCCTCCCCTGCGCCCCGAATGTGCCCAAAGTGCCAACGACCGCCCCAAGTCGAAGGGGTCTTGGGAGCCCCCCCCAAAAAATACGGCCCTCAAGAACTCCATGATGGTCCCCAAGAGGCCCCCTGAGAGGGCCCCCAAAGAGGCACCCAGAGAGCAACACGACTCCCGAGACGATGTGGAGAGGCAAGAATCGCTGACTGCCCACAGGTGGTGAAAGATGTTCGCATACTCGCCCTGTGCTGGCGGCTTCTGACAGCACAAGACGGCCCAAGCGCCCCCCCAGACACGCTCAAGAGGCCCCAGGAGAAGTCCAAGAGGGCGGTCTTGGGCCAATCAGTGCGCCAATCAGTCCAAGAGGGCGGTCCTGGGCCGAGCCGTCCGAAGACGTTCGGAAGGTGGTGGACCCCCCACGGCGCGGAGAGACCCGTGGGCCGGAGTTCGTGGCCGGTGCCCCCGTGGGATGAGCAGTGTATATATACATACATATGCATATACACATACACATACACACACAAATACATATGCATAGACATAGACATAGACAGATTCCTATTCATGTATTTGTAGAAGGCCGGGGAACCTGGAAAGAGCGCCCCCCCAAATAATGAGTTTCGAATCCTCGGACCTGTCTTGCTCCTTGGGTTTTCTTTGATGTTCGACTCTCCGGGCCCTTTTGGGCCAGCCTTAGGCCTCTTTGGGGCTCGTCTGGGGACTCATTTGGAGCCGTCCTGGGGCTATCTCGTCGCCTCAAGAGCCGATCGTAAGCGAAAAAGCGAGAAGTCCAAAAACATTGATCTGCCAATGGTATCTATTGATTTGAAATTATCTGGGCATTCTTCAGCCAGCCTTGGGCTATCTTGACGCCTCAAGAGCCGATCGTAAGCGAAGAGGCGAGAAGGCCAAGAACATTGTTTTCCCGATGGGTTATCATTGAATTGCAATTGGTTTGGCCTTCTTCGGCGAGCTTTGGGCCTCGGCGGGCCTCGGCTTACACCTCTCTGGGACCATCCTGGGGCTATCTGGACGCCTCCCGAGCCGACCGGAAGCGAAATAGCGAGAAGACCAAAACATTGACTTCCCAATGAGCTTTATTGATTTGCAATTCTCTGGGCATTCTTCAGCCAGCCTTGGTACTCTTTGGGGCTCGTCTGTTGACGCCGTCCTGAGGCTATCTTGACGCCTCAAGAGCCGATCGTAAGCGAAGAGGCGAGAAGGCCAATGACATTGATTTCCCGATGGGTTATCATTGAATTTCAATTATTTGGGCCTTCTTCGGCCAGCCTTGGGCCTCGGCGGGCCTCGGCTTGCGCCTCTCTGGAGCCATCCTGGGGCTATCTTGACGCCTCCCGAGCCGACTGGAAGCGAAAAGGCGAGAAGAACGACATATTGTTTTTACAATGGTTTTGTTATTGAGTTTCGAACCTCCCGGCCCTCTAGGGCCAATATGTGCCCTCTTTGGTGCTCGTCTTGGGACTCAAGGTGAGGCTCCAGGTGACTGGGCTGGGCTCCTACCGGGGCGCTGGGGACGCGGGAGGGAGGGTTGGGGAGGTGGTGCGCGTCGCGACGAGGAATAAAATGGTCGGGGCGGAGGGGGCACTGGGCGGGGCTTGGGGCAGAGGGCCACGGTGCGGGGGTCCAACTGGGGCGCTGGGGACGGGGGGAGGAGGGGGGAGGTGGTGTGCGTCGCGACGCGGAATAAAATTATCGGGGCGGAGGGGGCACGGGGCGGAGCCCTCACTGTGGCGCTGAGGACGCGGGGAAGGAGGTGGGGGAGGTGGTGTGCGTCACGACGCGGAATAAAGCGTTCGTGGCGGAGGGGGCAGTGGGCGGGGCTCCCTCTGGGGCGCTGGGGACGCGGCGGGGCTCGGGGCAGAGAGCCACGGGGCGGGGGTCCCACTCTAGCGCTGGGGACACTGGGGGGGGGGTCGGGGGTCCAACTGGGGCGCTGTGGACGTGGGGGGGAAGGAGGAGGTGTTGTGCGTCGCGACGCGGAATAAATTGTCGGGGCGGAGGGGGCACGGGGCGGAGCCCACTGGGGCGCTGGGGACGCGGGGAGGAAGGTGGGGGAAGTGGTGTGCGTCGCGACGCGGAATAAAGCGGAGGGGGCAATGGGCGGGGCTCCCACTTGGGCGCTGGGGACGCGGGGGGGCCCCTTGCAAAATAAGACAAGATTGCGATCCCGAGGCCCAGATGCCTACAAGAAGGCCATGTATCGCTCCAAGACGGGCCACGTTGGCCTCAAGACGGCCCAAGATGACTTCAAGACGGCCCACGAGGCTGCCGAGACGTCCCAAGAGAGCCCCAAGATCCTTCCCGAAGGCCTCGAGAGACAACAATCATTGATGTTCCCACGGCTTCCCAATGTTGTTCGGGTTCTCGCCTTTTCTAGCTTCCGACGTTCCAAAACGACCCAAGAAACCCTCAAGAGTTCCCCGAGACGGCTCCAGAGGCCCCCAGGAGAGCTCCAAGACGGCCCAAGAAGACTCCAAGACGGCCCAAGAGGCCCCCACGACTGTCCAAGAGCGCCCCCGGACGGTCCAGAGAAGGGCCCAAGGGTAGGAACACGAATCCAGGCTTCGAGCCCCATGAGGCCCCAAGACGGCCCCAAGACGGCCGACAGAGGCCCCCGGCAGCCCCCCATTGCCTTCTCGAGCAGTTGCCACCCAGAATGCCGCGCCGGCACGGTGGCCGAGTGTCAGTGCATCTGCTGCAAGCGTTTTAGCCGAATGCCCGCGCATTCGGCTAAAACGCTTGCAGCAGATACACTGATGCAGGTCGTTCAACAAATCTTAGCACAAGTGTACAGCTGCCCAACAGCTACACGGGTGGAGGCCAGTGCATTATCACACAATGGATCTCGCCTGGGTTCTCAAACATCATGACCACAAGCGGTATACTGCGCGTCAATTAGACGGATGGAGGGCGGCCCATTTTCAAAATGGCAACTCTCGCCTGAAACTTCTCAATATTGAATGACCAGAAACTAAATGACCCCAGCACAGCACCATGATAGCAGCAATGGTTGAAGAGGGGTGTCGAGGAGTAAGTAGGGTACTGCAAGTGTGCATTCCTATGTTGTCCTAGGGATTCCTTGGAAAAACACGAAGTATAGAAGCATACAAGGTCCAAATCCTAAAGAGCATTAGCGTATGTTGCAGCTGGGAGGCTTGCTGGGATGCATCAGCGCTGCCTCTTCGGGCGCTCCGTGGGGAGTCTCAAGAACTTTGGACGGGCTTGGGGGGGGGGGTCGGGGGGGCACATTGAGAGCCGCATCCACGAAAATGGCCCCTCCGAGGGTCCTGGTGGGGCGTTCGGGGCGCCCTCTTGGGGCTGCCTTGAGCCAACTTTGGGACCTTCTCGGGAGCGCTTAGTCGTGCCCCCGAAGACACCTCCCAAAACTCCTCGTGGGGCCCTCTTGGCGCCCTCTTGGGGCCGTCTGTGGCCGTCTTGGGAGCCCCTTGGGCCTTCCTGGCTGAGAATGCGAAGAGAAGGCGAGCGCTCTAGAATTGCCTACGCTTCGCGAATCCCCACCAGTTCGCCGCCTGCCCTCTGCTGCGCGGCCGCGACCAAAAAAATCCCCACCAGTGCCCGTAGCCCAGGTTGACCTCTGACGCTGCGTGTGCCTTCGCTCGCGGCTGCGACGGGAAAAAGTATCCCCACCAGCCCATCCAGAAGCGATGCCCAAGGGAGTTGAGGTGATCAGAAAAGTAGAAGGGGCATGCAGAAGAACAAAGGGCGGGGAAAGCCGTCCGATACCCCAAGAGGGGGAGGATGGTGGAGGAGGAGGAGGAGGAGAGGAGAAGGTGCACGAGGTGGAATTCCTCAAATCCTGCCCCTCCCCAGACGCCCACCGCACGGACAACAGGGCTCCCAAGGCGGGCCAGGAGGAGAACCTCGAAAGACGGCGGAAGAAGGGCCCCCGAAAGACCCAGAAGGGCCCCGAGAGACCCCCGAGACTACCTCACGGGAGACCAAGACAACCCCAAGACGCCAATCGAGCTCCATGAGAGCTCGAACACAAAAGGCGCCACGAATGAAGGCCGTTCTCTTCCTCCGCCTCCTCCTCCTCCTCCTCATCATCATCATCATCACCACCACCACCATCATCGTCAGCATCATCATCATCATCATCATCATCATCAGCAGCAGCAGCAGCAGTAGCATCATCATCATCATCATCATCATCAGCAGCAGCATCCTCATCATCATGACCATCAGCACCATCAGCACCATCAGCACCATCAGCACCAGCATCAGCATCAGCATCAGCATCAGCATCCGCATCATCATCAGCAGCAGCATCATGGTCGTAATCCGTATCATCATCCCCACCAGCATCATCATCAACAAGTCACCAGCAGCATAATCATCATCATCACCATCACTATCATCATCGCCAGCATCATCAGTATCATCATCGTCATCAGCATCATCATTATCGCCAGCATCAGCAGCGCCCGCATCATCATCAACAGCATCAGCGTCATCAGCATCATCATCGCCGTCATCATCAGCATCACCAGCATCGTCACAATCGTCGTCCTCGCCATCATCAACATCGTCAAAACCAGCATCATCATCAGCATCAGCATCATCATCATCATCATCATCATCATCATCATCATCATCATCACTACTATCACCAGCATCATCAGAATATTCAGCATCATCATACTTAGCATTACAGTTATCAACATCGTCACCATCATCACCATCACCATGATCATCATCATCAGCTTCGTCAGCACCATCATCACATCACCATGCCCATCACCACCACCATCATCATCAGCATCAGCATCAGCCGCATCATCATCATAATAACCATCAGCAGTATCGCCATCATCATCAGCATCAGCATCAGCATCATCATTATCATCATTTGCAGCATCAGCAGCATCAATATCATAAGCATCATCGGCATCATCATCATCAACGTCAGCATCATCAGCATCAGCATGATCAGCATGATCAGCATCGTCAAACGCAGCATCAGCATCAGCATCAGCATCCGAATCAGAATCAGCGTCACCGTCACCATCAGCATCATCATCGCCATCATATTCTGTATCACCAGCATCATCATCACTTCCACCGCCATCACCGCCATCACCACCATCAGCATCATAATCATCATCAGCATGATCATCGCCGTCCTCACCATCATCCACATCGTCAGCATCATAATCATCATCAGCAGGAGCATCATCATCAGCATATCATTATCACCATCATAATCATCGGCAGCATCATCATCAGCATCAACATCACCATCATCAACGTCATCATCACCATCATGATCCACATCGTCATCATCAGCTGTAGCAGCATAATCACCATCACCGACACCACCATCGTCACCCTCACCATCACCATCACCACCATTTGCATCAGCATCAACAGTAGCAGCATCATGACCATTACCATTACCACCATCATTCTCATCATCATCATCAGCAGCAGATGCATCAGCATCACCGTCAAAACCACCACAACCATCACCATAATCATCATTATCATCAGCAGCATCGTCACCATCATGATCATCATCACCATCATCAGCATCATCATCAGCAGCAGCATGTTCATCACACGTTCATCCTCATCACGGTTCTCGATCGCAACCCAGAATGCGGGGCTGGCACGTTGGCGAGACTTGCCGCAGGCAGTTTGATAGTAACTACCCTCGAGCTCGTGTGGCCTCCGCCTGAACCGAACACGCAGAGCAGAATACCCGACACAGCAACAGAGCCTCGACCAGGGCTCGGGAATCTGAACAGAAACAGCGTGGCTACTAGTTGGTCCAAAAGTAGTGCCAATGAGGAAGCGCTGCGCCTTGACTCGAAGACCTGTGCGGATAGGAAGCAGCCGCACTGAGTCCCACTGACCCACTGGGCGTGAGTGGTTTGGCGAGTGTCCTCTTCCAAGCCCTCTTCTTCCCTATCAGGGAAGGCTTTATCCCTGCCCACACCCCCTCCCGTGGACCTGGAGGGGGGGGGGGCGGCGAGCGATCAGAGCGTCCAGGATGGCCCAAGATGGCCCCAAGAGGGCCTCAAAGAGCAGAAGACGACCTCCAAGATGGCTCAAGATAGCTCAAGATGGCTTCCCACATGCTCCAAGAGACCCCAAGACCGCCACAAGACGGCTCCAAGTGGCCTCGGAGCCTCCCAAGGACCTCCCAAGAGGTCAAGAGAGCCCCACGAGAAGCCCAAGAGGGTCCCAGGACGGCACTAAGAACCCCAAAAGCGATCTCAGAGGGGTCCAAGAGGCGATTCTGAGGAGCTGCAGTTGATCGAACTCGTCCAAGATGGCCCCAAGATACCATCCAAGGCTCCAAAGAGTGCCTCAAGACGGCTCCAAGAGGCGCCCAGGAGGCCCCCAGGAGGCCCCCAGGAGGTCCCCAATAGGCCCTCAAGAGACCCCCAAGAGGCCCCAAGAGGCGTGTCCGAGGTACCCCAGACGCTTCAAGACCGTCAAGAGGCCCCCAACACGTCCCAAGAGTACTCCATGAAGCTCTCAAGAGACACCCGAAGAGACTCCGGGAAGTATCCAAGAGGCCTATGGCTTTTCTGCTCGCCTTCCTCCTCCAACTGCCCTTCCTCATCCTCATCATCCCCCTCATTATCATCAAGGCAAGCAACAGCATCATCATCATCATCATCATCATCATCATCATCATCATCAGCATCATCATCATCATCAGCATCATCATCATCATCATCATCATCATCATCATCATCATCATCATCATCAGCATCAGCATCATCATCAGCAGCAGCGTCTTAATCATGAGCATCAGCATAATCATGACCATCACCACTCATCATCAGCAACCTCATCATCATCAACACCATCAGCATCAGCACCATCAACATCACCATCATGTCCATCGCCATCGTCATCAGCAGCACAAGCATCATCATCATGATCAAAATCAGCATCACAATCATCATCATCATCATCATCATCACCATCATCATCATCACCATCATCATCATCATTATCATCATCAGCATCATCATCATCCGCATATCCCTCCTCCTCCTCCCTCCTCCTTCCTGTCTCCTCCCTCCTCCCCCTTCCCTCCTCCTCCTCCTCCTCCTCCGATTCCTCTTCCATCCTCCCCCTCGTTGGGACATGACACCTTCTCCCCCTGTTGGGACATGCTCTTCCACATCCCTGGTCAGGGCAATTTCCCTGGGCATCATTTCTGGATGGGCTGGTGGGGTTCCGTTTTGCTTCGCGGGCTCGCGAAGCAGGTCGAAAGCCAGGCAGAGCTAGGGAGGGCCGCGCCGAAACAAAGAACAAACCAGAAACAGAAAGGAGCAGTGCCCCGCTCAGAAGCGGAAACGTGGGGTTACGTTTTGGTACGCGGGCGCGCGAAGCGGGTCGAACGCCGTGCCAGCAGGGGCAGGCCGTGCCACAAGAAACATGGGGTT
The DNA here is from genome assembly GCA_963575745.1 of Prorocentrum cordatum. Taxonomy (NCBI): domain Eukaryota; class Dinophyceae; order Prorocentrales; family Prorocentraceae; genus Prorocentrum; species Prorocentrum cordatum. Next base: position 135,256 of record CAUYUJ010019109.1, read on the forward strand.
ACGCGAAGAGTGTAGAATCAAGAACGTATATACACCCATGCACGAACGGCTGACATGGACAGATCGCCAACCGCAGACAGGAAGAGGAGCAGCAGCAGCAGCAGCAGCAGAGAACCACCAGTGAAAGCAGCATCAGCAGCATGATCAGCATGATCAGCAACAGCTTCCTCTCTCCTCTCTCCTCCCTCCTCCCTCCTCCCCCTCCCCTCCTCCTCCTCCTCCTCCTCCTCCGATGTCTCCTCCATCCTCCCCCGATTTGGACCTAACGCCTCCTCCAGACTTATATTTCACTGAATGCTATTCCACATCCCTGATCTGGGGAACTCACTTGGGTATCGTTTCTGGATGAGCTGGTGGGCTTACGCGAAGCGTCTCCAATCAAAAATGTATGTACACCAATGCGCGGAGGAGCTCGAAGCGGCTGACATGGACAGATCGCCGACATGAGCACGATTCAGCCTAGCAGCTCCTGAACCGCAGACAGGAGAAGCAGCAGTAGAGAACCACCAGTGAAAGCACTGAAGCATGGTCAAGCGAGGCTTACCTCTGCGACCGAGAGCACTGAAGGCCCTCTGCACTGTCACAGGGCCAAGCGGTTGGCACATGCCTCTGGAGGGGTGACTACGTCCGTGTGGTCGTCTTCACCCAACAGACCTCCCACGGCAAATCCTGCTCGCCCTAAATGCTTCACGTACACGTTCAAGTACGACAGACCACTGTCCGTGCGCCCATGAACGACTTTGAGCACGACCTTACCGAAAGCAACCCATTCTGGAGTCGCGACGTCGCCACCTTGCGACACGCTGAAATGATAACCTCCAGCTTGTTTCGCCTCCGCCCACGACCCCGTCACGTTCAGCTCCTGAAAATACATATCCGCGCACTGTCCGCCCAACTGGCGCGCGTCGGCCTGCACGCGAAGCAGGGCACGTTCAGCGCCCGCTCCACGGGGGATGTTGATCAGAACATGCTTGCCCGGCTTCATCAAGTCGAAGCGCTCACCGTGAACGTTCCGCAGGTGGGGATCGCCAACGGCAGCCGCGCCCCCCGCTCCGCCCGCTGCCGCCCCCGACACCTGCGCCGACAGCGTCGAGCCCTGGCAGGGGAAAGTGGACAGAGCAGCAGACACGTAGATGGCGTAGCTGCCCCAGCAGCCAAAGTCCGTGCTCCCCCACGCACTTCCGTGGTCGCTGCCAAGCACCTGGCAGGAAGTGCCGTGGCAGTCCCCCATGATTTTGGCAGCGTCGTGCCACCAGCTGCCACTCCCTCCACCAGCTTGAGTGTTAGCACCGAACTCGTTGCCCAGACCGTGGAGGTCGTCGTTGTTCTCCCCGGTTCCCGGAAGAGAGTACGGGGTCTTGTAGCCACCAGGAACAGCAACCCGAGCTCCATTGTTCGAATACCACCAGTTGAACACCAAGCCACCATCGGCGCCAAAGATCGGGTCCCCCGGCGTGCCATCCCCACTGAAAGATGACGGCATGTCCGATGCGATGTGGGTGTCGCTGGCGCTGCCATCCCCCGTGGCATAGATCCTCCCAGGGTTGTGGTCAGAAAAATAGTCATACATCGATTTGGTGCTGCTCGTAAGCTCCCACGTCTTCGACATCTCGCATGCACCGCCGGCGTGCCGAGCGATGGTGACGTACTTCACCGGAGCAGTCCCCACTGTGCCGTCGACGAAGTCGTTCGTAAGACTTGTGGCGGCGCTCCCAGCACTGCCGTACCACGCGGATGCCCCGTACCCCATATTCCCACCATCGCAGGGGTTGATGTTTGCATACAGCATCCAGGGGTTAGAGGAATTGCTGGCTGCAAGCAGCTGGACTGCGACTGCAGTCGGCATCCATAGAAACGCCAAGCGCACGAAGACGACAGACGCCATCGTCAACCTTCAAGTATGCGCAGTGAGGTGTGGTGTTCGAGAGAGGTACGTAGTCCGGAAGGTTCCCGAGGAGCCTTTCAAGCCGACGTGGATACGGCCCCCAGATTGCGCGTTTGAGACGGGGGATCGATGGCCCAATCCCACCAGCCTTGCAGGACGTGAGAGGTCTAACGAGCTCGTTCTGGTACCCCCCCCTTCTTCCCCTTCGGGAGGGGGCCCCCTTCCCCCTGCCCCTCCCCCTGGGTCTGGAACCCTCTCCCGGCGAGGTACCAGATGGGCCTTCCTGGCCCCAGATGGCCCCCCCCAAGAACGCCCAAGAACGCCACAGGAGCACCCCAAGAGGCAAATGTTCGGGTCCAGACGGGGTGGGGCGTACTTGAATACCCACTTGGCCAACAACAACAACCACAACAACAGTAACAACAACAACAATATCACCACCATCATCATCATCATCATCATCATCATCATCATCATCATCATCATCATCATCATCATCATCATCATCATCATCATCATCATCATCATCATCATCATCATCATCATCATCATCATAATTCGCGCTGTGGGCAACCCTGCATATGCCCGCGCCCCCCCCCCGGACCTGCACAACCGGCAAGGTTAGGTTATCCTGGGGGGGGAAGGGTGGCAAGCCCGATAACCCGGGTTATCGCCGGACCACAAAAAACAGTCTCTCATCAGCATCAGCATCAGCATCACAATCATCAGTACCATCATCATCAGCAGCATCAGCATCAGCATCAGCATCATCACCATCTTCACCAACAGCATCATCATCATCATCATCACAATCGTCATCAACAGCACAATCAGCATAAGAAGCAACTTCATCATCATCATCAGCAGCAGCATCCTCATCAGCATCATCACCAACATATTTTCCATCGTCATCATAATCAGCATCATCAGCAGCATCATCACCATCATTCATCATTCATCATAATCGTCATCATCAATAGCATTACCATCACCGTCACCATCATCATCACCTTCATCCTCCTCTTCATCCTCATCATCATCCGCATCAGCATCAGAAGCATCGTCATCAGTATCACAAACATCATCATCATGATCATCATCAGTATCATCATCATCATCATCGTCATCATCATCTCCAACACCATCACCACCATCACCACCATCAGCATCAGCATCATCAACAGCATCATCATCACCATCCTCATCATAATCAACATCATCATCACCAGCAGCATCGCACTCATAATCATCATAATTTTCCTCCGCCTCCTGCTCCTGCTCCTTATCACCATCATCCTGATCCTCCCCCTCCTCATTACCATCGTCATCACAATTGTCATCGTCAACAGCATAATCATCTTCATCACCATCATCAGCACCGTCATCATTATCATAATCATCATCAGGATCATCAGCATCATCATCTTCAGCAGCAGCACCATCAGCATCATCACCCTCATCTTCATCGTCATCAGCGGTAGCAGCATCATCACAATCACCAGCACCACCATCATGAACAGCATCATTACCATCACCATCACCATCACAACCATCAGCAATAGCAGCATCATCACCATCACCACTACCGCAATCATCATATCATCATCAGCAGCAGCTGCATCAGCGTCAGCATCACCACCACCACCACAACCATCATCATTATCATCATCAGCATCATCAGCAGCACCATCACCATTGTCATCATCATGATCATCACCATTATCATCATCATCATCATCATCGCCTTCGTCATCATCATGATCATCATCACCATCATCAGCATCATCAGCAGCAGAATAATGTTCATCACCATTTCATCCTCATCACGGTTCTCAATCGCAAACCAGAATGTGGGGCTGGAAAGTTGGCGAGACTTGCCACAGCCAGCTGGATAGTAACTACCCTCCAGCTCGTGTGGCCTCCGCCTGAACCGAACACCCAGCAAAGAGCAGAATACCCGACACAGCAGCAGAGCATCGACAAGGGCTCGAGAACCTGAACAGAAACAGCGTGGCTACGAGTTGGTGCAAAAGCAGTGCCAGTGAAAACGCCCAGTATTCCCATCCCCCCGCCTCGTCTGTCTCATCCCCGTCCCAGGCGGCTCTCCCCCCACGCAAGGCCTCGTGGACTCACACGATAGTCTGGCAAAAGCTTAAACTTCCTATCAACGACGCGGGCGCCTTGAAACGAAGACCGGTGCGGGCGGGAAGCATCCGCACTGAGTCCCACTAACCCACTGGGCGTGAGTGGTTTAGTGAGTGTCCTCTCCCAACCCCCCTTCTTCCCTACCGGGAAAGGTAACATCCCTGCTCATACCCCCTCCCCTGAACATGGCCATGGGGCGGGGGGCGGCGAGCGATCAGAGCGTCCAGGATGACCCATGATGGTTCCATGAGGGCCGCAAAGAGCCGAAGATGACCTCCAAGATGGCTCGAGATAGCTCAAGATGGCTTCCCACATGCTCCAAGCGGCCCAAAACCGACGGCTCCAAGCCCCGAAGCCTCCCAGGGACCTCCCAAGAGGCCAAAGACCTTCAATAAACTACTAAGGACAACTATGTGTGGTGCCGTCTCGCCTTTTCGCATTCGACGGCCCTCGGGGGCCTCAAGGTGGCTCCACTTGGTCCAAGAAGCCACAAGAGAGCCCCAACAGGAGCCCAAGAGGGTCCCAGGACGTCCCCAAGAGCCCCAAGAGCGCTCAGAGGGGTCCAAGAGACGATTCTTAGGACCCGCAGAGGGAGGGGGGGGTGATGAAGTACCCCCCCAATATTTGACCGAACTCGTCGAAGATCGCCCCAAGATGCCCCCCAAGGCTCCCAAGATTGCCCCAAGACGGCCCCAAGAGGCGCCCAGGAGGCCCAAAGGAGGCCCCCCAAAGGCCCCCAAGAGCTACCAAGAGACCGCCAAGAGGCCCCAAGAGGCTTCGCCGTGGTACCCAAGACGCTTCAAGCCCGTCAAGAGGCCCCCAAGACGCCCCAAGAGCACTCCAAGAAGCTCTCAAGAGACATCCGAAGAGACTCCGAGAAGCATCCAAGAAGCATCTGGCTATTATGTGTGCCCTCCTCCTCCAACTGCTCGTCCTGATCCTCCGCATCCTCCTCATCCTCAACATCAGAATCATAATCAGCATCATCATCATCAGCATCTTCATCAGCAGCGTCAACGGCATCAGCATCAGCATCATCAGCATCATCACCAGCATCATCATCAGCATCATCATCAGCATGATCAGCATGATCAGCAGCAGCAGACTGTTCCTCCTCTTCCTCTCGCCTCCCTCCTCCCTCCTCCCCTCCCCTCCTCCTCCTCCGATGTCTCCTCCATCCTCCCCCGATTGGGACATAACGCCTTCTCCAGCCTTTTATTCCACTGAATGCTATTCCACATCCCTGATCAGGGGAACTCCCCTGGGCATCGTTTCTGGATGAGCTGGTGGGGTTGCGCGAAGCGTCTCGAACCAATAATGTATGTACACCAATGCGCAAAGGAGCTCGAAGCGGCTGACATGGACAGATCGCCGACCGCAGACAGGAAGAGGAGCAGCAGCAGACAGGAGAAGCAGCAGCAGAGAACCACCAGTGAAAGCACTGAAGCATGGTCAAGCGAGGCTTGCCTCTGCGACTGAGAGCACTGAGGGAGCTGTTTGGCCCCCCTCCGTACTGTCAACCAGGGCCAAGCGGTTGGCACATGCCTCTGGAGGGGTGACTACGCCCGTGTGGTCGTCTTCACCCAGCAGACCTCCCACGGCAAATCCTGCTCGCCCTAAATGCTTCACGTACACGTTCAAGTACGACAGACCACTGTCCGTGCGCCCATGAACGACTTTGAGCACGACCTTACCGAAAGCAACCCATTCTGGAGTCGCGACGTCGCCACCTTGCGACACGCTGAAATGATAACCTCCAGCTTGTTTCGCCTCCGCCCACGACCCCGTCACGTTCAGCTCCTGAAAGTACATATCCGCGCACTGTCCGCCCAACTGGCGCGCGTCGGCCTGCACGCGAAGCAAGGCACGTTCAGCGCCCGCTCCACGGGGGATGTTGATCAGAACATGCTTGCCCGGCTTCATCAAGTCGAAGCGCTCACCGTGAACGTTCCGCAGGTGGGGATCGCCAACGGCAGCCGCGCCCCCCGCTCCGCCCGCTGCCGCCCCCGACACCTGCGCCGACAGCGTCGAGCCCTGGCAGGGGAAAGTGGACAGAGCAGCAGACACGTAGATGGCGTAGCTGCCCCAGCAGCCAAAGTCCGTGCTCCCCCACGCACTTCCGTGGTCGCTGCCAAGCACCTGGCAGGAAGTGCCGTGGCAGTCCCCCATGATTTTGGCAGCGTCGTGCCACCAGCTGCCACTCCCTCCACCAGCTTGAGTGTTAGCACCGAACTCGTTGCCCAGACCGTGGAGGTCGTCGTTGTTCTCCCCGGTTCCCGGAAGAGAGTACGGGGTCTTGTAGCCACCAGGAACAGCAACCCGAGCTCCATTGTTCGAATACCACCAGTTGAACACCAAGCCACCATCGGCGCCAAAGATCGGGTCCCCCGGCGTGCCATCCCCACTGAAAGATGACGGCATGTCCGATGCGATGTGGGTGTCGCTGGCGCTGCCATCCCCCGTGGCATAGATCCTCCCAGGGTTGTGGTCAGAAAAATAGTCATGCATCGATTTGGTGCTGCTCGTAAGCTCCCACGTCTTCGACATCTCGCATGCACCGCCGGCGTGCCGAGCGATGGTGACGTACTTCACCGGAGCAGTCCCCACTGTGCCGTCGACGAAGTCGTTCGTAAGACTTGTGGCGGCGCTCCCAGCACTGCCGTACCACGCGGATGCCCCGTACCCCATATTCCCACCATCGCAGGGGTTGATGTTTGCATACAGCATCCAGGGGTTAGAGGAATTGCTGGCTGCAAGCAGCTGGACTGCGACTGCAGTCGGCATCCATAAAAACGCCAAGCGCACGAAGACGACAGACGCCATCGTCAACCTTCAAGTACGCGCAGTGAGGTGTGGTGTTCGAGAGAGGTACGTAGTCCGGAAGGTTCCTGAGGAGCCTTTCAAGCCGACGTGGATACGGCCCCCAGATTGCGCGTTTGAGACGGGGGATCGATGGCCCAATCCCACCAGCCTTGCAGGACGTGAGAGGTCTAACGAGCTCGTTCTGGTACCCCCCCCTTCTTCCCCTTCGGGAGGGGGCCCCCTTCCCCCTGCCCCTCCCCCTGGGTCTGGAACCCTCTCCCGGCGAGGTACCAGATGGGCCTTCCTGGCCCCAGATGGCCCCCCCCAAGAACGCCACAGGAGCGCCCCAAGAGGCAAATGTTCGGGTCCAGACGGGGTAGGACGTACTTGGGTGCCCCCTTGGCCCAAGGGCTTAAAAGATGGCCCCCCAGGAGGGCCCCCATATTCTCCAAGAGGGCCTCAAGAGAGCCGCAAGTGAGCCCCGAGAAGGCCCCGAGAGAGCCGCAAGAAGGCCCCACGATGGCCCCCCCAAGCCTCCAAGCCGCTCCCAGAGCACGCACGCACGGCGAGCAACGACAGGCAACCAGCATACCAAAGCGGCCCCGGGCGCGCGCGACGCAATACGGGCGACAAGCAACCCGCTCAACCGGCTCAACCAGTACGACCACGAGGAGCCGCGAACGCGGACGCGGATCACAGCTGGACCGCGTGCTGCCACACATTTTGTCTGCCTGCGGCGAGGCAGACCCGCTGCACCAGCGGTCGGGCTAAACGGGGCTGCCGATGAGCGTGCTGCCACACATCCATGGCCATGGCAACTCGCCTTGTGCCTACTTTTGGATGGGGGTGAGTCGCGAAACGATAAGGATTCCACGGGTTCCTTGCCCCTCCCCTGCGCCCCGAATGTGCCCAACGTGCCAACGACCGCCCCAAGTCGAAGGGGTCTTGGGAGCCCCCCCCCGAAAAATACGGCCCTCAAGAACTCCATGATGGTCCCCAAGAGGCCCCCTGAGAGGGCCCCCAAAGAGGCACCCAGAGAGCAACACGACTCCCGAGACGACGTGGAGAGGCAAGAATCGCTGATTGCCCACAGGTGGTGAAAGATGTTCGCATACTCGCCCTGTGCTGGCGGCTTCTGACAGCACAAGACAGCCCAAGCGCCCCCCCAGACACGCTCAAGAGGCCCCAGGAGAAGTCCAAGAGGGCGGTCTTGGGCCAATCAGTGCGCCAATCAGTCCAAGAGGGCGGTCCTGGGCCGAGCCGTCCGAAGACGTTCGGAAGGTGGTGGACCCCCCACGGCGCGGAGAGACCCGTGGGCCGGAGTTCGTGGCCGGTGCCCCCGTGGGATGAGCAGTGTATAGATACATACATATACATATACACATACACATACACACACAAATACATATGCATAGACATAGACATAGACCTATTCCTATTCATGTATTTGTAGAAGGCCGGGGAACCTGGAAAGAGCGCCCCCCAAAATAATGAGTTTCGAATCCTCGGACCTGTCTTGCTCCTTGGGTTTTCTTTGATGTTCGACTCTCCGGGCCCTTTTGGGCCAGCCTTAGGCCTCTTTGGGGCTCGTCTGGGGACTCATTTGGAGCCGTCCTGGGGCTATCTCGTCGCCTCAAGAGCCGATCGTAAGCGAAAAAGCGAGAAGTCCAAAAACATTGATCTGCCAATGGTATCTATTGATTTGAAATTATCTGGGCATTCTTCAGCTAGCCTTGGGCTATCTTGACGCCTCAAGAGCCGATCGTAAGCGAAGGGGCGAGAAGGCCAAGAACATTGTTTTCCCGATGGGTTATCATTGAATTGCAATTGGTTTGGCCTTCTTCGGCGAGCTTTGGGCCTCGGCGGGCCTCGGCTTACACCTCTCTGGGACCATCCTGGGGCTATCTGGACGCCTCCCGAGCCGACCGGAAGCGAAATAGCGAGAAGACCAAAACATTGACTTCCCAATGAGCTTTATTGATTTGCAATTCTCTGGGCATTCTTCAGCCAGCCTTGGTACTCTTTGGGGCTCGTCTGTTGACGCCGTCCTGAGGCTATCTTGACGCCTCAAGAGCCGATCGTAAGCGAAGAGGCGAGAAGGCCAATGACATTGATTTCCCGATGGGTTATCATTGAATTTCAATTATTTGGGCCTTCTTCGGCCAGCCTTGGGCCTCGGCGGGCCTCGGCTTGCGCCTCTCTGGAGCCATCCTGGGGCTATCTTGACGCCTCCCGAGCCGACTGGAAGCGAAAAGGCGAGAAGAACGAACATATTGTTTTTACAATGGTTTTGTTAATTGAGTTTCGAACCTCCCGGCCCTCTAGGGCCAGTCTGTGCCCTCTTTGGTGCTCGTCTTGGGACTCAAGGTGAGGCTCCAGGTGACTGGGCTGGGCTCCTACCGGGGCGCTGGGGACGCGGGAGGGAGGGTTGGGGAGGTGGTGCGCGTCGCGACGAGGAATAAAATGGTCGGGGCGGAGGGGGCACTGGGCGGTGCTTGGGGCAGAGGGCCACGGTGCGGGGGTCCAACTGGGGCGCTGGGGACGGGGGGGAGGGGGGAGGTGGTGTGCGTCGCGACGCGGAATAAAATTATCGGGGCGGAGGGGGCACGGGGCGGAGCCCTCACTGTGGCGCTGAGGACGCGGGGAAGGAGGTGGGGGAGGTGGTGTGCGTCACGACGCGGAATAAAGCGTTCGTGGCGGAGGGGGCAGTGGGCGGGGCTCCCTCTGGGGCGCTGGGGACGCGGGGGGGCTCGGGGCAGAGAGCCACGGGGCGGGGGTCCCACTCTAGCGCTGGGGACACTGGGGGGGGGGTCGGGGGTCCAACTGGGGCGCTGTGGACGTGGGGGGGAAGGAGGAGGTGTTGTGCGACGCGACGCGGAATAAATTGTCGGGGCGGAGGGGGCACGGGGCGGAGCCCACTGGGGCGCTGGGGACGCGGGGAGGAAGGTGGGGGAAGTGGTGTGCGTCGCGACGCGGAATAAAGCGGAGGGGGCAATGGGCGGGGCTCCCACTTGGGCGCTGGGGACGCGGGGGGGCCCCTTGCAAAATAAGACAAGATTGCGATCCCGAGGCCCAGATGCCTACAAGAAGGCCATGTATCGCTCCAAGACGGGCCACGTTGGCCTCAAGACGGCCCAAGATGACTTCAAGACGGCCCACGAGGCTGCCGAGACGTCCCAAGAGAGCCCCAAGATCCTTCCCGAAGGCCTCGAGAGACAACAATCATTGATGTTCCCACGGCTTCCCAATGTTGTTCGGGTTCTCGCCTTTTCTAGCTTCCGACGTTCCAAAACGACCCAAGAAACCCTCAAGAGTTCCCCGAGACGGCTCCAGAGGCCCCCAGGAGAGCTCCAAGACGGCCCAAGAAGACTCCAAGACGGCCCAAGAGGCCCCCACGACTGTCCAAGAGCGCCCCCAGACGGTCCAGAGAAGGGCCCAAGGGTAGGAACACGAATCCAGGCTTCGAGCCCCATGAGGCCCCAAGACGGCCCCAAGACGGCCGACAGAGGCCCCCGGCAGCCCCCCATTGCCTTCTCGAGCAGTTGCCACCCAGAATGCCGCGCCGGCACGGTGGCCGAGTGTCAGTGCATCGGCTGCAAGCGTTTTAGCCGAATGCCCGCGCATTCGGCTAAAACGCTTGCAGCAGATACACTGATGCAGGTCGTTCAACAAATCTTAGCACAAGTGTACAGCTGCCCAACAGCTACACGGGTGGAGGCCAGTGCATTATCACACAATGGATCTCGCCTGGGTTCTCAAACATCATGACCACAAGCGGTATACTGCGCGTCAATTACACGGAAGGAGGGCGGCCCATTTTCAAAATGGCAACTCTCGCCTGAAACTCCTCAATATTGAATGACCAGAAACTGAATGACCCCAGCGCAGCACCATGATAGCAGCAATGGTTGAAGAGGGGTGTCGAGGAGTAAGTAGGGTACTGCAAGTGTGCATTCCTATGTTGTCCTAGGGATTCCTTGGAAAAAACACGAAGTATAGAAGCATACAAGGTCCAAATCCTAAAGAGCATTAGCGTATGTTGCAGCTGGGAGGCTTGCTGGGATGCATCAGCGCTGCCTCTTCGGGCGCTCCGTGGGGAGTCTCAAGAACTTTGGACGGGCTTGGGGGGGGGGTCGGGGGGGCACGTTGAGAGCCGTATCCACGAAAATGGCCCCTCCGAGGGTCCTGGTGGGGCGTTCGGGGCGCCCTCTTGGGGCTGCCTTGAGCCAACTTTGGGACCTTCTCGGGAGCGCTTAGTCGTGCCCCCGAAGACACCTCCCAAAACTCCTCGTGGGGCCCTCTTGGCGCCCTCTTGGGGCCGTCTGTGGCCGTCTTGGGAGCCCCTTGGGCCCTCCTGGCTGAGAATGCGAAGAGAAGGCGAGCGCTCTAGAATTGCCTACGCTTCGCGAATCCCCACCAGTTCGCCGCCTGCCCTCTGCTGCGCGGCCGCGACCAAAAAAATCCCCACCAATGCCCGTAGCCCAGGTTGACCTCTGACGCTGCGTGTGCCTTCGCTCGCGGCTGCGACGGGAAAAAGTATCCCCACCAGCCCATCCAGAAGCGATGCCCAAGGGAGTTGAGGTGATCAGAAAAGTAGAAGGGGCATGCAGAAGAACAAAGGGCGGGGAAAGCCGTCCGATACCCCAACAGGGGGAGGATGGTGGAGGAGGAGGAGGAGGAGAAGAGAAGGTGCACGAGGTGGAATTCCTCAAAGCCTGCCCCTCCCCAGACGCCCACCGCACGGACAACAGGGCTCCCAAGGCCGGCCAGGAGGAGAACCTCGAAAGACGGCGGAAGAAGGGCCCCCGAAAGACCCAGAAGGGCCCCGAGAGACCCCCGAGACTACCTCACGGGAGACCAAGACAACCCCAAGACGCCAAACGAGCTCCATGAGAGCTCGAACACAAAAGGCGCCACGAATGAAGGCCGTTCTCTTCCTCCTCCTCCTCCTCCTCCTCCTCATCATCATCATCATCATCATCATCACCACCATCATCGTCAGCATCATCATCATCAGCAGCAGCAGCAGTAGCATCATCATCATCATCATCATCAGCATCATCATCATCATCATCAGCAGCAGCATCATCATCATCATCATGACCATCAGCACCATCAGCACCATCAGCACCAGCATCAGCATCAGCATCAGCATCCGCATCCGCATCATCATCAGCAGCAGCATCATGGTCGTAATCCGTATCATCATCGCCACCAGCATCATCATCAACAAGTCACCATCAGCATAAGCATCATCATCACCATCACTATCATCATCGCCAGCATCATCAGCATCATCATCGTCATCAGCATCATCCTTATCGCCAGCATCAGCAGCGCCCGCATCATCATCAACAGCATCAGCGTCATCAGCATCATCATCGTCGTCATCATCAGCATCACCAGCATCGTCACAATCGTCGTCCTCGCCATCATCAACATCGTCAAAACCAGCATCATCATCAGCATCAGCATCGTCATCATCATCATCATCATCATCATCATCAACACTACTATCACCAGCATCATCAGAATAGTCAGCATCATCATACCTGGCATTACAGTTATCAGCATCGTCACCATCATCACCATCACCATGATCATCATCATCATCATCAGCTTCGTCAGCACCATCATCACATCACCATGCCCATCATCACCACCATCATCATCAGCATCAGCATCAGCCGCATCATCATCATAATAACCATCAGCAGTATCGCCATCATCATCAGCATCAGCATCAGCATCATCATTATCATCATTTGCAGCATCAGCAGCATCAATATCATAAGCATCATCGGCATCATCATCATCAACGTCAGCATCATCAGCATCAGCATGATCAGCATGATCAGCATCGTCAAACGCAGCATCAGCATCAGCATCAGCATCCGAATCAGAATCAGCATCACCGTCACCATCAGCATCAGCATCGCCATCATATTCTGCATCACCAGCATCATCATCATCATCATCACTTCCACCGCCATCACCGCCATCACCACCATCAGCATCATAATCATCATCAGCATGATCATCACAGTCCTCACCATCATCCACATCGTCAGCATCATAATCATCATCAGCAGGAGCATCATCATCAGCATATCATTATCATCATCATAATCATCGGCAGCATCAGCATCAACATCAACATCACCATCATCAACGTCATCATCACCATCATGATCCACATCGTCATCATAAGCTGTAGCAGCATAATCACCATCACCGGCACCACCATCGTCACCCTCACCATCACCATCACCACCATTTGCATCAGCATCAACAGTAGCAGCATCATGACCATTACCATTACCACCATCATTATCATCATCAGCAGCAGATGCATCAGCATCACCGTCAAAACCACCACAACCATCACCATAATCATCATTATCATCAGCAACATCGTCACCATCATGATCATCATCACCATCATCAGCATCATCATCAGCAGCAGCATGTTCATCACACGTTCATCCTCATCACGGTTCTCGATCGCAACCCAGAATGCGGGGCTGGCACGTTGGCGAGACTTGCCGCAGGCAGTTTGATAGTAACTACCCTCGAGCTCGTGTGGCCTCCGCCTGAACCGAACACGCAGAGCAGAATACCCGACACAGCAACAGAGCCTCGACCAGGGCTCGGGAATCTGAACAGAAACAGCGTGGCTACTAGTTGGTCCAAAAGTAGTGCCAATGAGGAAGCGCTGCGCCTTGACTCGAAGACCTGTGCGGATAGGAAGCAGCCGCACTGAGTCCCACTGACCCACTGGGCGTGAGTGGTTAGGCGAGTGTCCTCTTCCAAGCCCTCTTCTTCCCTATCAGGGAAGGCTTTATCCCTGCCCACACCCCCTCCCGTGGACCTGGAGGGGGGGGGGGGCGGCGAGCGATCAGAGCGTCCAGGATGGCCCAAGATGGCCCCAAGAGGGCCTCAAAGAGCAGAAGACGACCTCCAAGATGGCTCAAGATAGCTCAAGATGGCTTCCCACATGCTCCAAGAGACCCCAAGACCGCCACAAGACGGCTCCAAGTGGCCTCGGAGCCTCCCAAGGACCTCCCAAGAGGTCAAGAGAGCCCCACGAGAAGCCCAAGAGGGTCCCAGGACGGCACTAAGAACCCCAAAAGCGATCTCAGAGGGGTCCAAGAGGCGATTCTGAGGAGCTGCAGTTGATCGAACTCGTCCAAGATGGCCCCAAGATACCATCCAAGGCTCCAAAGAGTGCCCCAAGACGGCTCCAAGAGGCGCCCAGGAGGCCCCCAGGAGGCCCCCAGGAGGTCCCCAATAGGCCCTCAAGAGACCCCCAAGAGGCCCCAAGAGGCGTGTCCGAGGTACCCAAGACGCTTCAAGACCGTCAAGAGGCCCCCAACACGTCCCAAGAGTACTCCATGAAGCTCTCAAGAGACACCCGAAGAGACTCCGGGAAGTATCCAAGAGGCCTATGGCTTTTCTGCTCGCCTTCCTCCTCCAACTGCCCTTCCTCATCCTCATCATCCCCCTCATTATCATCAAGGCAAGCAACAGCATCATCATCATCATCATCATCATCATCATCATCATCATCAGCATCATCATCATCATCAGCATCATCATCATCATCATCATCATCATCATCATCATCATCATCATCATCAGCATCAGCATCATCATCAGCAGCAGCGTCTTAATCATGAGCATCAGCATAATCATGACCATCACCACTCATCATCAGCAACCTCATCATCATCAACACCATCAGCATCAGCACCATCAACATCACCATCATGTCCATCGCCATCGTCATCAGCAGCACAAGCATCATCATCATGATCAAAATCAGCATCACAATCATCATCATCATCATCATCATCACCATCATCATCATCACCATCATCATCATCATTATCATCATCAGCATCATCATCATCCGCATATCCCTCCTCCTCCTCCCTCCTCCTTCCTGTCTCCTCCCTCCTCCCCCTTCCCTCCTCCTCCTCCTCCTCCTCCGATTCCTCTTCCATCCTCCCCCTCGTTGGGACATGACACCTTCTCCCCCTGTTGGGACATGCTCTTCCACATCCCTGGTCAGGGCAATTTCCCTGGGCATCATTTCTGGATGGGCTGGTGGGGTTCCGTTTTGCTTCGCGGGCTCGCGAAGCAGGTCGAAAGCCGGGCAGAGCTAGGGCGGGCCGCGCCGAAACAAAGAACAAACCAGAAACAGAAAGGAGCAGTGCCCCGCTCAGAAGCGGAAACGTGGGGTTACGTTTTGGTACGCGGGCGCGCGAAGCGGGTCGAACGCCGTGCCAGCAGGGGCAGGCCGTGCCACAAGAAACGTGGGGTTACGCGAAGAGTGTAGAATCAAGAACGTATATGCACCCGTGCGCGAACGGCTGACATGGACAGATCGCCGACCGCAGACAGGAAGAGGAGCAGCAGCAGCAGCAGCAGCAGCAGAGAACCACCAGTGAAAGCATCATCAGCAGCATGATCAGCATGATCAGCAGCAGCTTCCTCTCTCCTCTCTCCTCCCTCCTCCCTCCTCCCCCTCCCCTCCTCCTCCTCCTCCTCCTCCTCCTCCTCCTCCTCCGATTTCTCCTCCATCCTCCCCCGACTTGGACCTAACGCCTCCTCCAGCCTTATATTTCATTGAATGCGATTCCACATCCCTGATCTGGGGAACTCCCTTGGGTATCGTTTCTGGATGAGCTGGTGGGGTTACGCGAAGCGTCTCCAATCAAAAGTGTATGTACACCAATGCGCGGAGGAGCTCGAAGCGGCTGACATGGACAGATCGCCGACATGAGCACGATTCAGCCTAGCAGCTCCTGAACCGCAGACAGGAGAAGCAGCAGTAGAGAACCACCAGTGAAAGCACTGAAGCATGGTCAAGCGAGGCTTGCCTCTGCGACCGAGAGCACTGAAGGGGCTGTTTGGCCCCCCTCTGCACTGTCACAGGGCCAAGCGGTTGGCACATGCCTCTGGAGGGGTGACTACGCCCGTGTGGTCGTCTTCACCCAACAGACCTCCCACGGCAAATCCTGCTCGCCCTAAATGCTTCACGTACACGTTCAAGTACGACAGACCACTGCCCGTGCGCCCATGAACGACTTTGAGCACGACCTTACCGAAAGCAACCCATTCTGGAGTCGCGACGTCGCCACCTTGCGACACGCTGAAATGATACCCTCCAGCTTGTTTCGCCTCCGCCCACGACCCCGTCACGTTCAGCTCCTGAAAGTACATATCCGCGCACTGTCCGCCCAACTGGCGCGCGTCGGCCTGCACGCGAAGCAGGGCACGTTCAGCGCCCGCTCCACGGGGGATGTTGATCAGAACATGCTTGCCCGGCTTCATCAAGTCGAAGCGCTCACCGTGAACGTTCTGCAGGTGGGGATCGCCAACGGCAGCCGCGCCCCCCGCTCCGCCGGCTGCCGCCCCCGACACCTGCGCCGACAGCGTCGAGCCCTGGCAGGGGAAAGTGGACAGAGCAGCAGACACGTAGATGGCGTAGCTGCCCCAGCAGCCAAAGTCCGTGCTCCCCCACGCACTTCCGTGGTCGCTGCCAAGCACCTGGCAGGAAGTGCCGTGGCAGTCCCCCATGATTTTGGCAGCGTCGTGCCACCAGCTGCCACTCCCTCCACCAGCTTGAGTGTTAGCACCGAACTCGTTGCCCAGACCGTGGAGGTCGTCGTTGTTCTCCCCGGTTCCCGGAAGAGAGTACGGGGTCTTGTAGCCACCAGGAACAGCAACCCGAGCTCCATTGTTCGAATACCACCAGTTGAACACCAAGCCACCATCGGCGCCAAAGATCGGGTCCCCCGGCGTGCCATCCCCACTGAAAGATGACGGCATGTCCGATGCGATGTGGGTGTCGCTGGCGCTGCCATCCCCCGTGGCATAGATCCTCCCAGGGTTGTGGTCAGAAAAATAGTCATGCATCGATTTGGTGCTGCTCGTAAGCTCCCACGTCTTCGACATCTCGCATGCACCGCCGGCGTGCCGAGCGATGGTGACGTACTTCACCGGAGCAGTCCCAACTGTGCCGTCGACGAAGTCGTTCGTAAGACTTGTGGCGGCGCTCCCAGCACTGCCGTACCACGCGGATGCCCCGTACCCCATATTCCCACCATCGCAGGGGTTGATGTTTGCATACAGCATCCAGGGGTTAGAGGAATTGCTGGCTGCAAGCAGCTGGACTGCGACTGCAGTAGGCATCCATAGAAACGCCAAGCGCACGAAGACGACAGACGCCATCGTCAACCTTCAAGTATGCGCAGTGAGGTGTGGTGTTCGAGAGAGGTACGTAGTCCGGAAGGTTCCCGAGGAGCCTTTCAAGCCGACGTGGATACGGCCCCCAGATTGCGCGTTTGAGACGGGGGATCGATGGCCCAATCCCACCAGCCTTGCAGGACGTGAGAGGTCTAACGAGCTCGTTCTGGTACCCCCCCCTTCTTCCCCTTCGGGAGGGGGCCCCCTTCCCCCTGCCCCTCCCCCTGGGTCTGGAACCCTCTCCCGGCGAGGTACCAGATGGGCCTTCCTGGCCCCAGATGGCCCCCCCCAAGAACGCCCAAGAACGCCACAGGATCACCCCAAGAGGCAAATGTTCGGGTCCAGACGGGGTGGGACGTGCTTGAGTACCCACTTGGCCAACAACAACAACCACAACAACAACAGCAACAACAACAATATCACCATCACCATCATCATCATCATCATCATCATCATCATCATCATCATCATCATCATCATCATCATCATCATCATCATCATCATCACCATCATAATTCGCGCTGTGGGCAACCCTGCATATGCCCGCGCCCCCCCCCCGGACCTGCACAACTGGCAAGGTTAGGTTATCCTGGGGGGGAAGGGTGGCAAGCCCGATAACCCGGGTTATCGCCGGACCACAAAAAAACAGTCTCTCATCAGCATCAGCATCAGCATCACAATCATCAGTACCATCATCATCAGCAGCATCAGCATCAGCATCAGCATCATCACCATCTTCACCAAGCATCATCATCATCATCATCACAATCGTCATCAACAGCACAATCAGCATAAGAAGCAACTTCATCATCATCAGCAGCAGCATCCTCATCAGCATCATCACCAACATATTTTCCATCGTCATCATAATCAGCATCATCAGCAGCATCATCACCATCATTCATCATTCATCAGAATCGCCATCATTATCAATAGCATCACCATCACCGTCACCATCATCATCACCTTCATCCTCCTCTTCATCCTCATCATCATCCGCATCAGCATCAGAAGCATCGTCATCAGTATCACAAACATCATCATCATGATCATCATCAGTATCATCATCATCATCATCGTCGTCATCATCATCTCCAACACCATCACCACCATCACCACCATCAGCATCAGCATCATCAACAGCATCATCATCACCATCCTCATCATAATCAACACCAGCAGCATCGCACTCATAATCATCATCAGTTTCCTCCGCCTCCTGCTCCTGCTCCTTATCACCATCATCCTGATCCTCCCCCTCCTCATTACCATCGTCATCACAATTGTCATCGTCAACAGCATAATCCGCCGACCCCTTGTGGGTCTCTAGGCGTGTGAGATAGTTCCCCCCCCTAACCCCCCCCCTGGGACCCCAAACCGGAGATTCGAACCCCCCCCCCCGGGCCCACCACGAGCGCATCACGGGGCTCTTTTGGGCCCAAAAGGGGATCAAGACGGGCCAAGAAGGCCCCAAGACTCCTCCAAGACGGCTCACGAGAGCTCCGAGGCGCCAAACGAGCGCTCCCAGACGCCCAAGATGCCCCCAAGACGAGCCTAGAGGCCTCCAAGACGGCCCAAGAGGCCTCCAAGAGCAGTCCTGAGAAGGGCCGAAGCGCCGAAAATCGTCAAATTCCTATGGGAAAACGTACATTTTGATCATATACTACCTGTCGGCCTTCACGGCGTTGAAGACGGTCCCAGAGCACCCCAAGACCGCCCCGAGAGGCCCCCAAGAGGCGCCCAAGTCGGCCCAAGAGGGCGCCAAGACGGCCCAAGAGGCCCCCAAGACAGCCCAAGAGGGCCCCAAGACGGCCCCAAAAGGTGCCCAAGAGGGGGAGCCCGAACCGACAATTCGAGCCTTCCGCCCCAAGACGGCCCCAGAAGGCCCCAAGAGGCCCCAAGAGGCCCCCAAGACGCCCACAAGAGGCCCCAAGAGGCCCCCAAGAGGCTACAAAACGGCCTCAAAACGGCCCCCAAGAGGCTTCGAAACTGCCTCCAAGAGTCCCGCGAGAAGCCCCCCAAGAGATCCCAGGGCGTCGAGATGACCCCAAGCGGATTCCACATGGCCCCAAGAGAGGTCATTATGGACCCCTACACGACTCCCCAGCCCGATTCAAGCGAGCCGGCAAGACCGCCAAGATGAGGGGTCGGCGGATGTGGCGTAAGCCTATAGAATCATCTTCATCACCATCATCAGCACCGTCATCATTATCATAATCATCATCAGGATCATCAGCATCATCATCTTCAGCAGCAGCACCATCAGCATCATCACCCTCATCTTCATCGTCATCAGCGGTAGCAGCATCATCACAATCACCAGCACCACCATCATGAACAGCATCATTACCATCACCATCACCATCACAACCATCAGCAATAGCAGCATCATCACCATCACCACTACCGCAATCATCATATCATCATCAGCAGCAGCTGCATCAGCGTCAGCATCACCACCACCACCACAACGATCATCATTATCATCATCAGCATCATCAGCAGCACCATCACCATTGTCATTATCATGATCATCACCATTATCATCATCACCATCATCATCGCCTTCGTCATCATCATGATCATCATCACCATCATCAGCATCATCAGCAGCAGAAGAATGTTCATCACCATTTCATCCTCATCACGGTTCTCAATCGCAAACCAGAATGTGGGGCTGGAAAGTTGGCGAGACTTGCCACAGCCAGCTGGATAGTAGCTACCCTTCAGCTCGTGTGGCCTCCGCCTGAACCGAACACCCAGCAAAGAGCAGAATACCCGACACAGCAGCAGAGCATCGACAAGGGCTCGAGAACCTGAACAGAAACAGCGTGGCTACGAGTTGGTGCAAAAGCAGTGCCAGTGAAAACGCCCAGTATTCCCATCCCCCCGCCTCGTCTGTCTCATCCCCGTCCCAGGCGCCTCTCCCCCCACGCAAGGCCTCGTGGACTCACACGATAGTCTGGCAAAAACTTAAACTGCCTATCAACGACGCGGGCGCCTTGAAACGAAGACCGGTGCGGGCGGGAAGCATCCGCACTGAGTCCCACTAACCCACTGGGCGTGAGTGGCTTAGTGAGTGTCCTCTCCCAACCCCCCTTCTTCCCTACCGGGAAAGGTAACATCCCTGCTCATACCCCCTCCCCTGAACATGGCCATGGGGCGGGGGGCGGCGAACGATCAGAGCGTCCAGGATGACCCATGATGGTTCCATGAGGGCCGCAAAGAGCCGAAGATGACCTCCAAGATGGCTCGAGATACCTCAAGATGGCTTCCCACATGCTCCAAGCGGCCCAAAACCGACGGCTCCAAGCCCCGAAGCCTCCCAGGGACCTCCCAAGAGGCCAAAGACCTTCAATAAACTACTAAGGACAACTATGTGTGGTGCCGTCTCGCCTTTTCGCATTCGACGGCCCTCGGGGGCCTCAAGGTGGCTCCACTTGGTCCAAGAAGCCACAAGAGAGCCCCAACAGGAGCCCAAGAGGGTCCCAGGACGTCCCCAAGAGCCCCAAGAGCGCTCAGAGGGGTCCAAGAGACGATTCTTAGGACCCGCAGAGGGAGGGGGGGGTGATGAAGTACCCCCCCAATATTTGACCGAACTCGTCGAAGATCGCCCCAAGATGCCCCCCAAGGCTCCCAAGATTGCCCCAAGACGGCCCCAAGAGGCGCCCAGGAGGCCCAAAGGAGGCCCCCCAAAGGCCCCCAAGAGCTACCAAGAGACCGCCAAGAGGCCCCAACAGGCTTCGCCGTGGTACCCAAGACGCTTCAAGCCCGTCAAGAGGCCCCCAGGACGCCCCAAGAGCACTCCAAGAAGCTCTCAAGAGACATCCGAAGAGACTCCGAGAAGCATCCAAGAAGCATCTGGCTATTATGTGTGCCCTCCTCCTCCGACTGCTCGTCCTGATCCTCCGCATCCTCCTCATCCTCAACATCAGAATCATAATCAGCATCATCATCATCAACATCTTCATCAGCGGCGCCAACGGCATCAGCATCAGCATCATCAGCATCATCACCAGCATCATCATCAGCATCATCATCAGCATGATCAGCATGATCAGCAGCAGCAGACTGTTCCTCCTCTTCCTCTCTCCTCCCTCCTCCCTCCTCCCCTCCCCTCCTCCTCCTCCTCCGATGTCTCCTCCATCCTCCCCCGATTGGGACATAACGCCTTCTCCAGCCTTTTATTCCACTGAATGCTATTCCACATCCCTGATCAGGGGAACTCCCCTGGGCATCGTTTCTGGATGAGCTGGTGGGGTTACGCGAAGCGTCTCGAACCAATAATGTATGTACACCAATGCGCGGAGGAGCTCGAAGCGGCTGACATGGACAGATCGCCGACATGAGCACGATTCAGCCTAGCAGCTCCTGAATAGCAGACAGGAGAAGCAGCAGCAGAGAACCACCAGTGAAAGCACTGAAGCATGGTCAAGCGAGGCTTGCCTCTGCGACTGAGAGCACTGAGGGAGCTGTTTGGCCCCCCTCCGCACTGTCAACCAGGGCCAAGCGGTTGGCACATGCCTCTGGAGGGGTGACTACGCCCGTGTGGTCGTCTTCACCCAGAAGACCTCCCACGGCAAATCCTGCTCGCCCTAAATGCTTCACGTACACGTTCAAGTACGACAGACCACTGTCCGTGCGCCCATGAACGACTTTGAGCACGACCTTACCGAAAGCAACCCATTCTGGAGTCGCGACGTCGCCACCTTGCGACACGCTGAAATGATACCCTCCAGCTTGTTTCGCCTCCGCCCACGACCCCGTCACGTTCAGCTCCTGAAAGTACATATCCGCGCACTGTCCGCCCAACTGGCGCGCGTCGGCCTGCACGCGAAGCAAGGCACGTTCAGCGCCCGCTCCACGGGGGATGTTGATCAGAACATGCTTGCCCGGCTTCATCAAGTCGAAGCGCTCACCGTGAACGTTCCGCAGGTGGGGATCGCCAACGGCAGCCGCGCCCCCCGCTCCGCCCGCTGCCGCCCCCGACACCTGCGCCGACAGCGTCGAGCCCTGGCAGGGGAAAGTGGACAGAGCAGCAGACACGTAGATGGCGTAGCTGCCCAAGCAGCCAAAGTCCGTGCTCCCCCACGCACTTCCGTGGTCGCTGCCAAGCACCTGGCAGGAAGTGCCGTGGCAGTCCCCCATGATTTTGGCAGCGTCGTGCCACCAGCTGCCACTCCCTCCACCAGCTTGAGTGTTAGCACCGAACTCGTTGCCCAGACCGTGGAGGTCGTCGTTGTTCTCCCCGGTTCCCGGAAGAGAGTATGGGGTCTTGTAGCCACCAGGAACAGCAACCCGAGCTCCATTGTTCGAATACCACCAGTTGAACACCAAGCCACCATCGGCGCCAAAGATCGGGTCCCCCGGCGTGCCATCCCCACTGAAAGATGACGGCATGTCCGATGCGATGTGGGTGTCGCTGGCGCTGCCATCCCCCGTGGCATAGATCCTCCCAGGGTTGTGGTCAGAAAAATAGTCATACATCGATTTGGTGCTGCTCGTAAGCTCCCACGTCTTCGACATCTCGCATGCACCGCTGGCGTGCCGAGCGATGGTGACGTACTTCACCGGAGCAGTCCCCACTGTGCCGTCGACGAAGTCGTTCGTAAGACTTGTGGCGCGGCGCTCCCAGCACTGCCGTACCACGCGGATGCCCCGTACCCCATATTCCCACCATCGCAGGGGTTGATGTTTGCATACAGCATCCAGGGGTTAGAGGAATTGCTGGCTGCAAGCAGCTGGACTGCGACTGCAGTCGGCATCCATAAAAACGCCAAGCGCACGAAGACGACAGACGCCATCTTCAACCTTCAAGTATGCGCAGTGAGGTGTGGTGTTCGAGAGAGGTACGTAGTCCGGAAGGTTCCCGAGGAGCCTTTCAAGCCTCCCGCGTTTGAGACGGGGGATCGATGGCCCAATCCCACCAGCCTTGCAGGACGTGAGAGGTCTAACGAGCTCGTTCTGGTACCCCCCCCTTCTTCCCCTTCGGGAGGGGGCCCCCTTCCCCCTGCCCCTCCCCCTGGGTCTGGAACCCTCTCCCGGCGAGGTACCAGATGGGTCTTCCTGGCCCCAGATGCCCCCCCCCCAGAGCGCCCAAGAACGCCACAGGAGCGCCCCAAGAGGCAAATGTTCCGGTCCAGACGGGGTGGGACGTACTTGAGTACCCACTTGGCCAACAACAACAACCACAACAACAACAGCAGCAACAACAACAATGTCACCATCATCATCATCATCATCATCATCATCATCATCATCATCATCATCATCATCATCATCATCATCATCATCATCATCATCATCATCATCATCATCATAATTCGCGCTGTGGGCAACCCTGCATATGCCCGCGGCAAGGTTAGGTTATCCTGGGGGGGGAAGGGTGGCAAGCCCGATAACCCGGGTTATCGCCGGACCACAAAAAACAGTCTCTCATCAGCATCAGCATCAGCATCACAATCATCAGTACCATCATCATCAGCAGCATCAGCATCAGCATCAGCATCATCACCATCTTCACCAACAGCATCATCATCATCATCACAATCGTCATCAACAGCACAATCAGCATAAGAAGCAACTTCATCATCATCAGCAGCAGCATCCTCATCAGCATCATCACCAACATATTTTCCATCGTCATCATAATCAGCATCATCAGCAGCATCATCACCATCATTCATCATTCATCATAATCGTCAGCATCATCAATAGCATCACCATCACCGTCACCATCATCATCACCTTCATCCTCCTCTTCATCCTCATCATCATCCGCATCAGCATCAGAAGCATCGTCATCAGTATCACAAACATCATCATCATGATCATCATCAGTATCATCATCATCATCATCATCATCATCGTCATCATCATCTCCAACACCATCACCACCATCACCACCATCAGCATCAGCATCATCAACTGCATCATCATCATCACCATCCTCATCATAATCAACATCATCATCACCAGCAGCATCGCACTCATAATCATCATCATTTTCCTCCGCCTCCTGCTCCTGCTCCTTATCACCATCATCCTGATCCTCCCCCTCCTCATTACCATCGTCATCACAATTGTCATCGTCAACAGCATAATCATCTTCATCACCATCATCAGCACCGTCATCATTATCATAATCATCATCAGGATCATCAGCATCATCATCTTCAGCAGCAGCACTATCAGCATCATCACCCTCATCTTCATCGTCATCAGCGGTAGCAGCATCATCACAATCACCAGCACCACCATCATGAACAGCATCATTACCATCACCATCACCATCACAACCATCAGCAGTAGCAGCATCATCACCATCACCACTACCGCAATCATCATATCATCATCAGCAGCAGCTGCATCAGCGTCAGCATCACCACCACCACCACAACCATCATCATTATCATCATCAGCATCATCAGCAGCACCATCACCATTGTCATCATCATGATCATCACCATTATCATCATCACCATCATCATCGCCTTCGCCATCATCATGATCATCATCACCATCATCAGCATCAGCAGCAGAATAATGTTCATCACCATTTCATCCTCATCACGGTTCTCAATCGCAAACCAGAATGTGGGGCTGGACAGTTGGCGAGACTTGCCACAGCCAGCTGGATAGTAACTACCCTCCAGTTCGTGTGGCCTCCGCCTGAACCGAACACCCAGCAAAGAGCAGAATACCCGACACAGCAGCAGAGCATCGACAAGGGCTCGAGAACCTGAACAGAAACAGCGTGGCTACGAGTTGGTGCAAAAGCAGTGCCAGTGAAAACGCCCAGTATTCCCATCCCCCCGCCTCGTCTGTCTCATCCCCGTCCCAGGCGGCTCTCCCCCCACGCAAGGCCTCGTGGACTCACACGATAGTCTGGCAAAAGCTTAAACTTCCTATCAACGACGCGGGCGCCTTGAAACGAAGACCGGTGCGGGCGGGAAGCATCCGCACTGAGTCCCACTAACCCACTGGGCGTGAGTGGTTTAGTGAGTGTCCTCTCCCAACCCCCCTTCTTCCCTACCGGGAAAGGTAACATCCCTGCTCATACCCCCTCCCCTGAACATGGCCATGGGGCGGGGGTCGGCGAGCGATCAGAGCGTCCAGGATGACCCATGATGGTTCCATGAGGGCCGCAAAGAGCCGAAGATGACCTCCAAGATGGCTCGAGATAGCTCAAGATGGCTTCCCACATGCTCCAAGCGGCCCAAAACCGACGGCTCCAAGCCCCGAAGCCTCCCAGGGACCTCCCAAGAGGCCAAAGACCTTCAATAAACTACTAAGGACAACTATGTGTGGTGCCGTCTCGCCTTTTCGCATTCGACGGCCCTCGGGGGCCTCAAGGTGGCTCCACTTGGTCCAAGAAGCCACAAGAGAGCCCCAACAGGAGCCCAAGAGGGTCCCAGGACGTCCCCAAGAGCCCCAAGAGCGCTCAGAGGGGTCCAAGAGACGATTCTTAGGACCCGCAGAGGGAGGGGGGGGTGATGAAGTACCCCCCCAATATTTGACCGAACTCGTCGAAGATCGCCCCAAGATGCCCCCCAAGGCTCCCAAGATTGCCCCAAGACGGCCCCAAGAGGCGCCCAGGAGGCCCAAAAGAGGCCCCCCAAAGGCCCCCAAGAGCTACCAAGAGACCGCCAAGAGGCCCCAAGAGGCTTCGCCGTGGTACCCAAGACGCTTCAAGCCCGTCAAGAGGCCCCCAGGACGCCCCAAGAGCACTCCAAGAAGCTCTCAAGAGACATCCGAAGAGACTCCGAGAAGCATCCAAGAAGCATCTGGCTATTATGTGTGCCCTCCTCCTCCAACTGCTCGTCCTGATCCTCCGCATCCTCCTCATCCTCAACATCAGAATCATAATCAGCATCATCATCATCAGCATCATCATCAGCAGCGTCAACGGCATCAGCATCAGCATCATCAGCATCATCACCAGCATCATCATCAGCATCATCATCAGCATGATCAGCATGATCAGCAGCAGCAGACTGTTCCTCCTCTTCCTCTCTCCTCCCTCCTCCCTCCTCCCCTCCCCTCCTCCTCCTCCTCCTCCGATGTCTCCTCCATCCTCCCCCGATTGGGGCATAACGCCTTCTCCAGCCTTTTATTCCACTGAATGCTATTCCACATCCCTGATCAGGGGAACTCCCCTGGGCATCGTTTCTGGATGAGCTGGTGGGGTTACGCGAAGCGTCTCCAATCAAAAATGTATGTATACCAATGCGCGGAGGAGCTCGAAGCGGCTGACATGGACAGATCGCCGACATGAGCACGATTCAGCCTAGCAGCTCCTGAACCGCAGACAGGAGAAGCAGCAGCAGAGAACCACCAGTGAAAGCACTGAAGCATGGTCAAGCGAGGCTTGCCTCTGCGACTGAGAGCACTGAGGGAGCTGTTTGGCCCCCCTCCGCACTGTCAACCAGGGCCAAGCGGTTGGCACATGCCTCTGGAGGGGTGACTACGCCCGTGTGGTCGTCTTCACCCAACAGACCTCCCACGGCAAATCCTGCTCGCCCTAAATGCTTCACGTACACGTTCAAGTACGACAGACCACTGTCTGTGCGCCCATGAACGACTTTGAGCACGACCTTACCGAAAGCAACCCATTCTGGAGTCGCGACGTCGCCACCTTGCGACACGCTGAAATGATAACCTCCAGCTTGTTTCGCATCCGCCCACGACCCCGTCACGTTCAGCTCCTGAAAATACATATCCGCGCACTGTCCGCCCAACTGGCGCGCGTCGGCCTGCACGCGAAGCAAGGCACGTTCAGCGCCCGCTCCACGGGGGATGTTGATCAGAACATGCTTGCCCGGCTTCATCAAGTCGAAGCGCTCACCGTGAACGTTCCGCAGGTGGGGATCGCCAACGGCAGCCGCGCCCCCCGCTCCGCCCGCTGCCGCCCCCGACACCTGCGCCGACAGCGTCGAGCCCTGGCAGGGGAAAGTGGACAGAGCAGCAGACACGTAGATGGCGTAGCTGCCCCAGCAGCCAAAGTCCGTGCTCCCCCACGCACTTCCGTGGTCGCTGCCAAGCACCTGGCAGGAAGTGCCGTGGCAGTCCCCCATGATTTTGGCAGCGTCGTGCCACCAGCTGCCACTCCCTCCACCAGCTTGAGTGTTAGCACCGAACTCGTTGCCCAGACCGTGGAGGTCGTCGTTGTTCTCCCCGGTTCCCGGAAGAGAGTACGGGGTCTTGTAGCCACCAGGAACAGCAACCCGAGCTCCATTGTTCGAATACCACCAGTTGAACACCAAGCCACCATCGGCGCCAAAGATCGGGTCCCCCGGCGTGCCATCCCCACTGAAAGATGACGGCATGTCCGATGCGATGTGGGTGTCGCTGGCGCTGCCATCCCCCGTGGCATAGATCCTCCCAGGGTTGTGGTCAGAAAAATAGTCATACATCGATGTGGTGCTGCTCGTAAGCTCCCACGTCTTCGACATCTCGCATGCACCGCCGGCGTGCCGAGCGATGGTGACGTACTTCACCGGAGCAGTCCCCACTGTGCCGTCGACGAAGTCGTTCGTAAGACTTGTGGCGGCGCTCCCAGCACTGCCGTACCACGCGGATGCCCCGTACCCCATATTCCCACCATCGCAGGGGTTGATGTTTGCATACAGCATCCAGGGGTTAGAGGAATTGCTGGCTGCAAGCAGCTGGACTGCGACTGCAGTCGGCATCCATAAAAACGCCAAGCGCACGAAGACGACAGTCGCCATCGTCAACCTTCAAGTACGCGCAGTGAGGTGTGGTGTTCGAGAGATGTACGTAGTCCGGAAGGTTCCTGAGGAGCCTTTCAAGCCGACGTGGATACGGCCCCCAGATTGCGCGTTTGAGACGGGGGATCGATGGCCCAATCCCACCAGCCTTGCAGGACGTGAGAGGTCTAACGAGCTCGTTCTGGTACCCCCCCCTTCTTCCCCTTCGGGAGGGGGCCCCCTTCCCCCTGCCCCTCCCCCTGCGTCTGGAACACTCTCCCGGCGAGGTAACAGATGAGCCTTCCTGGCCCCAGATGGCTCCCCCCAAGAGCGCCCAAGAACGCCACAGGAGCGCCCCAAGAGGCAAATGTTCGGGTCCAGACGGGGTAGGACGTACTTGGGTGCCCCCTTGGCCCAAGGGCTTAAAAGATGGCCCGCCAGGAAGGCCCCCATATTCTCCAAGAGGGCCTCAAGAGAGCCGCAAGTGAGCCCCGAGAAGGCCCCGAGAGAGCCGCAAGAAGGCCCCACGATGGCCCCCCAAAGCCTCCAAGCCGCTCCCAGAGCACGCACGCACGGCCAGCAACGACAGGCAACCAGCATACCAAAGCGGCCCCGGGCGCGCGCGACGCAATACGGGCGACAAGCAACCCGCTCAACCGGCTCAACCGGTACGACCACGAGGAGCCGCGAACGCGGACGCGGATCACAGCTGGACCGCGTGCTGCCACACATTTTGTCTGCCTGCGGCGAGGCAGACCCGCTGCACCAGCGGTCGGGCCAAACGGGACTGCCGATGAGCGTGCTGCCACACATCCATGGCCATGGCAACTCGCCTTGTGCCTACTTTGGGATGGGGGTGAGTCGCGAAACGATAAGGATTCCACGGGTTCCTTGCCCCTCCCCTGCGCCCCGAATGTGCCCAAAGTGCCAACGACCGCCCCAAGTCGAAGGGGTCTTGGGAGCCCCCCCCAAAAAATACGGCCCTCAAGAACTCCATGATGGTCCCCAAGAGGCCCCCTGAGAGGGCCCCCAAAGAGGCACCCAGAGAGCAACACGACTCCCGAGACGACGTGGAGAGGCAAGAATCGCTGACTGCCCACAGGTGGTGAAAGATGTTCGCATACTCGCCCTGTGCTGGCGGCTTCTGACAGCACAAGACGGCCCAAGCGCCCCCCCAGACACGCTCAAGAGGCCCCAGGAGAAGTCCAAGAGGGCGGTATTGGGCCAATCAGTGCGCGAATCAGTCCAAGAGGGCGGTCCTGGGCCGAGCCGTCCGAAGACGTTCGGAAGGTGGTGGACCCCCCACGGCGCGGAGAGACCCGTGGGCCGGAGTTCGTGGCCGGTGCCCCCGTGGGATGAGTAGTGTATAGATACATACATATGCATATACACATACACATACACACAAATACATATGCGTAGACATAGACATAGACAGATTCCTATTCATGTATTTGTAGAAGGCCGGGGAACCTGGAAAGAGCGCCCCCCCAAATAATGAGTTTCGAATCCTCGGACCTGTCTTGCTCCTTGGGTTTTCTTTGATGTTCGACTCTCCGGGCCCTTTTGGGCCAGCCTTAGGCCTCTTTGGGGCTCGTCTGGGGACTCATTTGGAGCCGTCCTGGGGCTATCTCGTCGCCTCAAGAGCCGATCGTAAGCGAAAAAGCGAGGAGACCAAAAACAGCGATACTCCAATGGATTATCACGGAGGTTCAATTTTGCAGGCCCTCTTCGGCCAGCGTAGGGCCTCTGTGGGCCTCGGCTTACGCCTCTCCCATCCTGGGGTCATCTTGACGCCTCTCGAGCCAACCGAAAAGGAAAAGCCATACGGCCGAACACATTGCTTCTCCAATGGGTTTTCTCCGATTTCCCACTCTCTGGGCCCTGTCGAGCTTGCCTTGGGCCTCTTTGGGGCTCGTCTGGGGACTCATTTGGAGCCGTCCTGGGGCTACCTCGACAACTCAAGAGCCGATCGTGAGCGAAAAGACGAGAAAGCCAAAAACATTAATTTCCCAATGGGTTCTCGTTGAATGTCAGTTATTGGGGCCTTCTTGGGCAAGCCTTGGGCCTCTTTGGGGCTCGAAGCTGGCAGCCCCACATCGCGCGTGCCGAAACATAGCATTTCTGTAGGGGGTGGAGCAAGGGGAGGAGGAGGAGGAGGAGGAGGAGGAGGAGGAGGAAGAGGAGGAGGAGGAGGAGGTAGAGGAGAAGGAGCAGAAGGAGAAGAAGGAGGAGGAGGAGGAGAAGGAGGAATTAGAGGAGGAGGGGGAGCGAGGAGAAAAATTATGAAAAATGATGAGGATGAGGAGGAGAAAAGAGGAGGAAAAGGGGGAGGAGGAGAAAGAGGAGATGCCCTGCTTCATGCTAGCCCAACCACTTGCTGGAGACATGTGCGCGCCTCTGGGCCCCGAAACGCCCTGAGATGGCCGCAGCTGGTGTTGTCAAGCTCCTTCCGCGCAGGATCTCCTCACCCATGACTTGGCGGTGGCCCGCCCAATGTCCACGCGCACGCACGACGCCTGCATTCGAAACTACAAGGAATAAGGTGATGGCGCGAAGCGCCAATGCAGTCATATGTAGATACATACATGTTAATGTATGTATGTACGTATGCACCTGCATACATACATATGTATATATATGTGTTTCATATCTATAACTACACATATATACATGCATGCGAGTGCGCATGCATATGCGCATATACATACCGCTAGGCACACATACATGCATATATATATATATATATATATACATATACATAGACGTATACATGAACCTTCACGCTTGCATGTGCATAGTCGTGTCAATTCACACGTACATGTAGACATGCATATACCTATACATATACGTACATGTATACATGTACACATACATAAACGTATACATGTGTGTATATACATGTAGCTATACATATGCATACAGGTGTGCATACACGTCTACATCGGCATGAACATGTACACACACGTATACATGCACATGCCGCCGCATACACGTACATGTCCATGTGCAAGTGTATATACGTGCACGTGTACACTTACATATAAACTCATTAACACAGACATTATCATACACAAGTTCGTAAACAATCAAATATACAACTGCCTATGAATATGCATAAACATAAGCCTACCCAAATCCCTGAATGTTTATATACATATATATATGTACACATGTCTATATATATATATGTACATGTACAACTACATGTACATAGACAGAAACGTAAACACTTACATGTGCATCAACACATTATTATACATAAGCATACATGCCTATACATACTATATGTACATATGTGCAGGCACACCTACGCATTGACGTTCAGCAACACAGACATATGCACATACTCGTGCG
Source organism: Prorocentrum cordatum (assembly GCA_963575745.1). Lineage (NCBI taxonomy): Eukaryota > Dinophyceae > Prorocentrales > Prorocentraceae > Prorocentrum > Prorocentrum cordatum. Next base: position 166,408 of record CAUYUJ010019109.1, read on the forward strand.
AATACGCATACCTATACATCTACATATAACAATCCAAATACAAGTGCATGCACATCTACAATAACATGTACGGACACACACAGACATACACCCACATGTGAATACACATATGCACTGACATGCGCATCAAAACATACACATATATACATACACATATCCGGATCCATATATACTCATTTATATATATATATATGTACGTACACATAGACATATACATTACACGTTTATATACAATGGTATGTACACACTGTGCATATACATGTGTATATATATACATACGCGCGGATGTGTGTCCAGGCATCATCCATTGGCGAATACATGCGTAGTCATACACATATCTATACATATATATATATATATATATATACAGATATGCACACATACATGCATACATACATTTCCTACATCCCAGAACAAGGTTCGCATGCAGGGTGTTCTATGAGGGCTGACTGTAGGCTCGGAGGAGGGGGGGCGCGGGAAGGAGGAGGAGGAGAAGGCGGAGGACACCCTTGGGGAAGGCTGCCCATCCTTACCATGCGGCCTGACCGTGCACCTCGACGGAGGGAGAACGGTTCCTACACGGAGCCCCCGCCCAAGAATTGCTGACCCGAGGGGCCCTCTTCTCTCACGGGGGGGCACTTCGCGCCGTGAAGCAGAAAACTGGGAGGTCCTGCTGGGAAGGGCACTCGGGACGGGGGTGCATTGCAGCATCGCTGCTGTATATTGGCTTGAGTCCGCTCACCCCTCCTCCTCCTCCTCCTCCTCCTCCTCCTCCTCCTCCTCCTCCTCCTCCTCCTCCTCCTGCTCCCCCCTCGTCCTCCTTCTCGCCTCGTCCCCCCTCATCCGACGCTCGTCCCCCCCCCCCTCCGCCTCGTCCCCCCCGCCTCGTCTCCCCTCCCATCCGTCTTGTCTCCCCACTTCCGCCTGGTCCCCAGTCCCTCCGCCTCGTCCCCTCCTCCGTCCCCCCCCCCCCCCTCCGCCTCGTCGCACTTCCCCCCCCCAGCTTCGTTTCCAGAACGAGCGCCGCAACAACGCTTGCGAACGACCAGTGGTCGGAGCGTCCCGCGAATCGGCAGACGAAGGACGGAACGCGGGAGAGGAGATACGCTCACCCACCTCCAGATGACGCAAGGAGGCCAGCCGCATCTCCTGCGTCATATGCGCATCAGAGGAAACGCCACAAACACAAGCTTCCGAGCGGGCCGTCGAAAGTTTATGTTTATGATGAGGAGGCTAAGGAAGCTCCAAGACTTGAAAACAGGACAGAGCGGGCCTCCCTCATCCCCAACGGGGACAAGAACTGCGATTCCTGCTCCTGGGGCGCTCTTCGGCCAGCAGCCAAGAGTATTGAAAAGAAATCCAGGCGATCTCCTCGTCAATCATACAGAGTATCCTCATTATGGTCATCAGACTTCTTGACAGTCACACGGATATTAGGAATCCGGTCGATTTCCTTGCGATACCCTCATGACTTCTCTGGGGCTCCTCGGGGATCATCGAGATTTGCTAACAAACGCCATGGGTGTTCTAGAGCATCGCAGGGATTTCCTTTGTCAGCCTGAATATGTCACGAGGGACGGTTCCGTCATAAACTCCATTGTGCCGCCTCCGTGCAGCTGGGCACGGAGTGGGCGTGTTCTCGAAACCTTTGTCCAATACCCTGAGCCTCAGTGCTCGATCCCCAGGGCTTTCAAGGGCCCGGACTCCAAATTCTCAGATCTCGAGAGGCGTGGGTGCCTCTTCTGGCAAGTGCCCCATCGCGGACGAAGGATGATGTTATGATGCGACTGGCTCACCGTGCGCCCTAGGAACTCTGACATGTCTGGCGGCAAGGGTAGGACAACCCTGGAATGCTCGGACGGAGAACTGTCATGACTTGCTTGTAAAGGTTTCGGAGGTCCGCGCGAATTCCTTGGATCGGCGCGGGGCCCCGTCCCTGGCGCGCGGAGTGCGCCAAGGGGGGTGTGCAGCGCCGATGCCAGAAACTCGCGCGGTCCTCCGACAAACTATGCTTACGACCATGCGTCTTCCTCGACTGACCCTCCACCCCTCGCGCACCCGCTCTTCCCTTCCAGGATCGGTCACGGGGATGTCTCACCTACCGGCCCTCAGAGGACGCCCCCGAGCGAGGGTCCCGCGAATCCGCCACACCTGCGCACTCACGTGGCCCGCACTTGCTCCTCCTGCGGCCTTCCACCACAACAGAGAACCACCCCCCCTGACTACCTACCAGACCACCCCAACCCAACCCGAAGACC